>WNGS01163555.1:21951148-21959236 GCA_020271785.1 Procambarus virginalis
CACACACACACACACACACACACACAAACACTTAGGGGCGTGAAAGCCTGGTGGATAGCGCGCAGGACTCGTAATTCTGTGGCGCGGGTTCGATTCCCGCACCAGGCAGAAACAAATGGGCAAAGTTTCTTTCACCCTGAATGCCCCTGTTACCTAGCAGTTAATAGGTACCTTGGAGTTAGTCGAACTGCCATGGGATGCTTCCTGGGTGTGTACTCACCTAGTTGTGCTTGCGGGGGTTGAGCTCTGGCTCTTTGGTCCCGCCTCTCAACCGTCAATCAACAGGTGTACAAGTTCCTGAGCCTACTGGGCTCTATCATATCTACACTTGAAACTGTGTATGGAGTCAGCCTCCACCACATTACTTCCTAATGCATTCCATTTTTCAACCACTCTGACACTAAAAAAGTTCTTTCTAATATCTCTGTGGCTCATTTGGGCACTCAGTTTCCACCTGTGTCCCCTAGTGCGTGTGCCCCTTGTGTTAAATAGCCTGTCTTTATCAACCCTGTCGATTCCCTTGAGAATCTTGAATGTGGTGATCATGTCCCCCCTAACTCTTCTGTCTTCCAACGAAGTGAGGTTCAATTCCCGTAGTCTCTCCTCGTAGCTCATACCTCTCAGCTCGGGTACTAGTCTGGTGGCAAACCTTTGAACCTTTTCCAGTTTAGTCTTATGCTTGACTAGATATGGACTCCATGCTGGAGCCGCATACTCCAGGATTGGTCTGACATATGTGGTATATAATGTTCTGAAAGATTCCTTACACAAGTTTCTAAAGGCCGTTCTTATGTTAGCCAACCTGGCATATGCTGCTGATGTTATCCTCTTGATATGAGCTTCAGGGGACAGGTCTGGCGTGATATCAACCCCCAGGTCTTTTTCTCTCTCTGACTCTTGAAGTATTTCATCTCCCAATGATACCTTGTATCTGGTCTCCTGCTTCCTACCCCTATCTTCATTACATTACATTTGCTTGGGTTAAACTCTAACAGCCATTTGTTCGACCATTCCTGCAGCTTGTCCAGGTCTTCTTGAAGCCTCAAGCTGTCCTCCTCTGTCTTAATCCTTCTCATAATTTTGGCGTCGTCAGCAAACATTGAGAGGAATGAGTCTATACCCTCTGGGAGATCATTTACGTATATCAGAAACAGGATAGGTCCAAGTACAGAGCCCTGTGGGACTCCACTGGTGACTTCACGCCAGTCTGAGGTCTCACCCCTCACTGTAACTCTCTGCTTCCTATTGCTTAGGTACTCCCTTATCCACTGGAGCGCCCTACCTGTTACTCCTGCCTGTTTCTCCAGCTTATGCATCAACCTTTTATGGGGTACTGTGTCAAAGGCTTTCCGACAGTCCAAAAAAATGCAGTCCGCCCATCCTTCTCTTTCTTGCTTAATCTTTGTCACCTGATCGTAGAATTCTATCAAGCCTGTAAGGCAAGATTTACCCTCCCTGAACCCATGTTGATGGGTTGTCACGAAGTCTCTTCTCTCCAGATGTGTTACCAGGTTTTTTCTCACAATCACCTTGCATGGTATACAAGTTAAGGACACTGGCCTGTAGTTCAGTGCCTCTTGTCTGTCACCCTTTTTAAATATTGGTACTACATTAGCAGTCTTCCATATTTCTGGTAGGTCTCCCGTTTCCAGTGACCTACTATACACTATGGAGAGTGGCAAGCAAAGTGCTCCTGCACACTCTTTCAATACCCATGGTGAGATTCCATCCGGCCCAACAGCTTTTCTCACATCCAGCTCCAATAGGTGCTTCTTGACCTCATCTCTTGTAATTTCGAACCTTTCCAAGGTCACCTGGTTTGCTGCCACCTCTCCTAGCGCCGTGACTTCTTCCTGTTCTATTGTAAAGACCTCCTGGAACCTTTTGTTGAGTTCTTCACACACCTCTTTGTCATTCTCTGTGTACCTGTCCTCGCCCACCCTAAGTTTCATCACCTGTTCCTTCACTGTTGTCTTCCTCCTGATGTGACTGTGTAGTAGCTTTGGTTCAGTCTTGGCTTTATTAGCTATATCATTTTCATACCTTTTCTCAGCTGCTCTTCTCACACTAACATACTCGTTCCTGGTTCTCTGGTATCTCTCTCTACTTTCTGGTGTTCTGTTATTACGGAAGTTCCTCCATGCCCTTTTGTTCAGCTCCTTTGCTTTCATACATTCCCTATTAAACCACGGATTCTTCCTTTGCTTCTCTGTTTTTCCCGTTGGGCTGGGACAAAACTGCTTACAGCCTCCTGACATTTTTGGGTGACATAGTCCATCATGTCTTGTACGGACTCGGTTCCGATTTCTGTGTCCCAATGTATGTTCCATAGGAATTTATTCATCTCCTCATAGTTTCCCTTTCGGTACGCCAGCCCTTTGTTTCCCAGTTCTTTTTTGGGGGTGATAATTCCTAGCTCAACCAGGTACTCAAAGCTCAATACACTATGATCACTCATTCCCAAGGGGGCTTCCAACTTAACTTCCCTTATATCCGACTCATTTAGGGTAAATATCAGATCAAGCAAGGCTGGTTCATCCCCTCCTCTCGTCCCTGTCGGTGTGTGTGTGTGTGTGTGTGTGGTGTGGAGGAAAAAAAGTAGTTAGTAAACAGTTGATTGACAGATGAGAGGCGGGCCGAAAGAGCAAAGCTCAACCCCCGCAAACACAACTAGGTGAATACAACTAGGTGAATACACACTATGAGCATCAACTTGGGTTCAGGGATGGCAAGTCCTGCCTCACAGGGTTAACTGAATTCTACGACCAGGCAACAAAAATCAAGCAAAAAAGAGAGGGATGGGCTGACTGCATATTTTTGGATTGCTAGAAAGCCTTTGATATAGTACCACACAAGAGGCTAGTGAAAAAGCTGGAGATGCAGGCTGGAGTGAAAGGGAAGGTACTCCTTTGTATAAGCGAGTACCTAAGCAACACAAGACAAAGAGTCACTGTGAGGGGTGAGGTCTCAGATTGGCGAGACATTACAAGTGGAATCCCGCAGGGGTCAGTCCTTGGACTAATATTCTGTTTCTGAGATATGTAAATGATCTCCGGAGGGTATAGACTCGTTTCTCTTAATGTTTGCTGATAACAAAAAAAATTATGAGGAGGACTGAAACAGAGGATGATAGTAGGAGGCTACAAGATGACCTAGACAGACNTTTTTGTCTGCTACTGAAGACCCTGTCTTCGATGGTTCCCATGTAAAAATTAGCGAATAAAACTCCTAAGGGAGAGCCCATTGCTACTCCGTCTATTTGTAAATACATGTCTCCTTGTGGACTGATGAAAGGGGCTTCCTTTGTACATGCTTCGAGAAGACTTTTCAAGTGTGGCTCAGGTATGTCTAATTTTTGAAAGAAATATGAAAGAAAATTATGAAAGAAATAATCCGTAAAGGAGTAAAAAGCACTACTCCTAACCAAAACATAACCCTGACAATATTCTATAAAACCAAGAAGACTTCCGAACTCCTTATCAAAAACAGCCCGAAGCCGACAGAGAACCCTCTACAGCAGTCAAGCGTTGTATACATGTACACTTGCCCCCACGAAGGATGTAACCTTCAATCTAAGTACATAGGTATGACGTCGACCAAGCTGACGAGGCGTTTGACATGCCATCTTCAATCCGGTGCCCCTAGGAATCACATGAGACAAGCCCATGACATCACCCTAACAAGAGAAATGTTGAACAAGAATACATGCATAGTAGACAGAACCCAAGATGCAAGAAGATTACAAATTCTTGAAGCAATTCACATAAGAACAGAACAACCTACCATGAACACCCAAATCACGGAACTATTTACTCTTCCCACAATGAGAGTAAGGACGAGACCAGAACATAACGATGCCAACACAGAAGACAATGTCCAACATAACAGGCCAATTACACTGGATTAATCTTTGTATGTAGATGCCAGCTGCCTCGTATGGGCCAATAGGCCTTCTGCGGTTACCTCTATTCTTATGTTCATATGTTTCACCCCATATATATATATATATATATATATATATATATATATATATATATATATATATATATATATATATATATATATATATATATATATATATATATATATATATATGTCGTACCTAGTAGCCAGAACGCACTTGTCAGCCTACTATGCAAGGCCCGATTTGCCTAATAGGCCAAGTTTTCATGAATTAATTGTTTTTCGACAACCTAACCTACCTAACCTAACCTAACCTAACATTTTCGGCTACCTAACCTAACCTAACCTATAAAGATAGGTTAGGTTAGGTTAGGTAGGGTTGGTTAGGTTCGGTCATATATCTACGTTAATTTTAACTCCAATGAAAAAAAATTGACCTCATACATAATGAAATGGGTAGCTTAATCATTTCATGAGAAAAAAATTAGAGAAAATATATTAATTCAGAAAAACTTGGCTTATTAGGCAAATCGGGCATTGCATAGTAGGCCAAAAAGTGAGTTCTGGCTACTAGGTACGACATATATATATATATATATATATATATATATATATATATATATATATATATATATATATATATATATATATATATATATATATATATTAATAAATATGACCGAAAAAGTAAGATTAATAATTCTAACACGATTTTTCTCGATCTTTCTTATGTTTCTTTTCACTGTTGATGGTAAATGAAAAATCAATTCTCCAAATTCATTTTTATTTCTAGTCTGACGCAATACTTGAGCGCGTTTCGTAAAACATATTACATTTTCAAAGACTTTAGTTTACACACACACACGCACAACTATAACTGAATAGAGCTTAAACATCTTCGATTTTTATACCTGCACTTGGGTGAGGTGACATGTTACAATAGTATTGGATGAGGTGAAAACAAATTTTCAACACAAGCCAGAACGGGGTATAGAACGAGGTATAAGCTAAAGGGAAGGATGGAAGTAACTGCAGAGGGCCTATTGGCCCATATTTCTTGATGCTTCTATATTGGAGCGGAGTCTTGAAGTGGGTAGAATATAGTTGTGCATTATTGGCTGTTGATTGCTGGTGTTGACTTCTTGATGTGTAGTGCCTCGCAGATGTCAAGCCGCCTGCTATCGCTGTATCTTTCGATGATTTCTGTGTTGCTTACTAAGATTTCTCTGGTGATGGTTTGGTGGTGAGAAGAGATTATATGTTCCTTAATGGAGCCCTGTTGCTTATGAATCGTTAAACGCCTGGAAAGATGTGTTGTTGTCTTGCCTATGTACTGAGTTTTTTTAGGCTTACAGTCCCCAAGAGGGCATTTGAAGGCATAGACGACGTTGTTCTCTTTTAGAGCATTCTGCTCTGTGTCTGGAGAGTTTCTCATGAGTAGGCTGGCCGTTTTCTTGGTTTAATAGTAAATCGTCAGTTGAATCTTCTGATTTTTGTCTGTAGGGATAACGTTTCTATTAACAACATCTTTCAAGACCCTTTCCTCCGTTTAATGAGCTGTGGAAAAGAAGTTCCTGTAAAATAGTCTAATAGGGGATATAGGTGTTGTATTAGTTGTCTCTTCAGAGGTTCCATGGCGTTTCACTTTCCTTCTTATGATGTCTTCAACGAAACCATTGAAGAAGCCGTTGTTGACTAGGACCTGCCTTACCCTAAAGAGTTCTTCGTCGACTTGCTTCCATTCTGAGCTGTGGCTGAGAGCACGGTCGACATAAGTTTTAACAACATTCCTCTTGTACCTGTCTGGGCAGTCACTGTTGGCATTTAGGCGCATTCCTATGTTTGTTTCCTTAGTGTAGACTGCAGTGTGGAAACCTCCTCTCTTTTCCATGAGTGTTACATCTAGAAAAGGCAGCTTCCCATCCTTCTCCATCTCGTAAGTGAAACGCAACACAGAATTCTGCTCAAATGCCTCCTTCAGCTCTTGCAGATGTCTGACATCAGGTACCTGTGTAAAAATGTCGTCAACATACTTGCAGTATATGGACGGTTTCAAGTTCAAGTCGACTAAGACCTTTTGCTCGATATAAGAGCATAAGAAACATAAGAATAAATTAAACATAAGAAACGTTGAGAAAATTCGTGTTAGAATTATTAATTTTACTTTTTCGGTCATATTTAATTATATATATATATATAATATATATATATATATATATATATATATATATATATATATATATATCTATATATATATATATATATATATATATATATATATAAATATATATATATATATATATATATATATATATATATATATATATATATATATATATATATATATATATATATATATTCCTTAGTGTAGACTGCAGTGTGGAACCTCCGCTCTTTTCCATGACTGTTACATCTAGAAAGGGCAGCTTCCCATCCTTCTCCATCTCGTAAGTGAAACGCAACACAGAATTCTGCTCAAACGCCTCTTTCAGCTCCTGCAGATGTCTGACATCAGGTACCTGTGTGAAAATGTCGTCAACATACCTGCAGTATATGGCCGGTTTCAAGTTCAAGTCGACTAAGACTTTTTTCTCGATAGTACCCATGTAGAAGTTCGCAAACAGGACACCTAGGGGAGAACCCATGGCGACCCCATCTACTTGCTTATACATGTGCCCATCCGGGCTCAAGAAGGGTGCCTCCTTAGTACAAGCTTGGAGTAGTTTCCTCAGGATATTTTCTGGCATGTCAAGAGGAGTACAGGCCGGATCACGATACACTCGGTCCACTATCATCCCGATTGTTTCATCCACAGGCACGTTGGTAAACAGTGATTCTACGTCCAACGAGGCTCTTATCCCTGTGGCCTGTGTTCCCCGCAGTAAGTCAACAAATTCCTTCGGGGACTTCAGGCTGAAGGCGCAAGGGACATAAGGAGTTAGTAAGCCGTTGAGTCGTTTCGCCAGTCTGTACGTGGGTGTGGGTATCTGGCTGATGATTGCCCGTAGAGGGTTTCCAGGCTTATGTGTTTTGACGTTTCCATATGCATATCCAGGTTTATATTCCCCAATAATCTTTGGCAGGTGGAGTCCAGATTTCTTGGCATTCACAGTTTCGATCAATTTGTTGACATTTGCTTTCAATTCGGCTGTAGTGTCCTTCGTTACCCTTTGGAATTTAGTTTGGTCAGAGAGTATGAGGTTCATTTTCGCCAGATATTCGTCTTTCTTAAGGATGACGTATATTGGCGACTTGTTGCCTCTCCTGACAACTATCTTCTTGTTCTCACGAAGGCTCTTAGCTGCCGCTTTGAGCTCGGGGGTCAGTATGGTGCTTCTGTAGTTGCCTCGATTCTTTCCTCCTTCTGCAGTAAGTTCTGCTTGTAAGGTGTCTTTGGTGGTGACCTTCTTTGTGCTTCGAGGTCAAATATGTCGTCCAACAGGATCTCCAACTCCACTTTCCGGGCCAACGCACTTGGTCTAGACATAACGTGACAGTTTATACCCAGATTTAGGAGAGTGACTTGGTCCTCAGTGAGGTTGATTCCTGCAAGGTTCAGGAAGCCGTCTCTTGGTCGTGGAATTGCCATAGGTCCTTCATATAATGTTGTTAGTTTCTTGATTATCCTTGTTTCCGTGCTGAGGTGATGTCAGTCTGTGAGGATGTCGAGGTGTTGTTCGATGCGGGTACGGAGACTATCGTCGATGTTACTGTTTCTCCATTCGTTTGTAGCATGAAGTAGTTGCGTTTTGTTGTCTTTGATATCATTTTCTGCCTTGTATATCTGATTACGAATCAGATCTTGGCGATATTTTATCGTGAAGGCTTGATTCCTTGCTTCTGGGTCGTGCGTTTTAATATTAGTATATTTTGGTAGCAGTCTTTCCTGTAGACATATGTTATTAAATATGACCGAAAAAGTAATATTAATAATTCTAACACGAATTTTCTCGACTTTCCTTACGTTTCTTTTTACTGGTGACGGTAAATGAAAATAAACAAAATTGATTTTCATTTACCGTCACCAGTAAAAAGAAACATAAGGAAAATCGAGAAAATTCGTGTTAGAATTTCTAATCTTACTTTTTCGGTCATGGTTTTTACTTTTTCGGTTTCCAAGGACACTACAGCCGAATTGAAAGCAAAGGTCAACAAATTGATCGAAACTGTGAATGCAAGAAATCT
>WNGS01163555.1:21986136-21997053 GCA_020271785.1 Procambarus virginalis
TATATACATATATATGCAAACAAGCCTGAATGGTCCCCAGGACTAGATACAACTGAAAACTCACACCCCAGAAGTGACCCGAACCCATACTCCCAGGAGCAACACAACTGGTATGTACAGGGACGCCTTAAACCACTTGACCATCACGACCGGACATAAGGAAGTGATAGCCGAGGCTATATGAGTCCCTGCCGGCACTCGGATGGTAATCTTGGGCATAGCATTTTGTCAAATCACCTCATTTTGTGAGGCAACACGTGAGGAACACAAATGCAAACAAGCCTGAATGGTCCCCATGACTAGATACAACTGAAAACTCACACCCCAGAAGTGACTCGAACCCATACTCCCAGGAGCAACGCAACTGGTACGGCAATCAGCGACAGCAGAAAATTAGGTACTCAAGTCAGCAAGAAAATTGAAGAGGGCAATACAGTCGGGGCACTCAGGTTGATCACAAGTGAGGACAAAATTTTGCCCAGGGATGAAACCACAGCCCAAGCACTGAGAGAAAAACACCCCTTCAGGGCCATAGGTGGACCTCCCCCGCAGGTCAGGGTCCCCCCTAACTACGAACCTCTCGTCCTCCGGGAGTCAGATGTTTATAAAGCTATCGTTTCATTTCCCCCGGGCTCCGCAGGAGGCTACACAGGGGTATGACCTCAACATGTGAAGGAAATGGTGAACCCTGCTCTTGGTCCAGCTGCAGAAGCGCTCCTGACAGAAATCACAACGTTTGTCAACAACTGCCTCGCCGGGTTAATCCCTGATGAAATCAAACCATTCTTCTTTGGTGCATCCCTATGTGCCCTAAAAAAGATGGGGGAGGGATCAGACCCATTGCCGTTGGTAATACCCTTCGCCGCCTAGTTGCAATTGCTGCTGTCAGAAGTATCCGAATGGAAGCAGCCACCATGCTGCAACCCAACCAGCTGGGGATTGGAGTCCCCTAAGGCTGTGAAGCAGCAGCCAATGCTGCACGAGCCTACATTAGCTCTCTTACTGAAGACCAGGCAGTAGTAAAATTAGATTTTAAAAACGCTTTCAACTCGGTCAAAAGGGAAGCAATCCTCACTGCAGTCCAGGAACATTGCCCAAGCATTCTCCCGTTTGTGTCAGCAGGCTACAGCAAAAACTCAACCCTCCTGTTTGGCAAACATGAAGTCACCTCAGCAGAGGGAATTCAACAGGGAGACCCACTTGCACCCTTCCTCTTTTGCATAGCGGTTCGAGAAATTACAACCAGACTGTCCAGTGAGCTCAACATCTGGTTCCTGGATGATGGCACTCTGGCAGGCACACAAGACTCCCTTCTGGAAGACCTGCAGCTGGTGAAGACACGGGGGCAGACCATGGGTCTCGTTCTTAACCCCTCCAAGTGCGAAATTATTGCATCCGGTGAGGTAATTATTAGAGCAGTGAAATCAGTTTTAACAGAAGCCTCAATCATTAAACCCGCCGACAGCACACTACTTGGAGCACCTCTGGGAAACAATGCCATTGCTGCAGTCCTTGACGAAAAGTTTAGAGACCTAAAGAGGATGGAAGCGAGAATAGAGGACTTGGACTCCCATGATGCCCTCTACCTTCTCACAAAGTGCCTTACCTTGCCCAGGCTAACATACTTCTTAAGGTGTGCACCCACTTTTGGCAACCCACTTCTAAATCAATATGATGAGCTCCTCAGGTCAATATTCAGAAAGGTGCTCAACCTAGATTTAGATGACAGTCAGTGGGACCAAGCAACACTACCAGTGAGATTCGGGGGGATAGGCATACGAAAGGCAACTGAGGTAGTACTTCCAGCATTCTTATCTTCATGTACAGCAGCCAACGAATTTGTAGGGCAGATCCTACCAGAGCGTATGAGAGAGACAGCGGGAACTCATGATCAAACGTTCATCGAAGCAGCCAGACAATGGGACACTATTGCACACCCTCAACCCCGACCACAAGTCCCAAAAGACCACAAGCAGGCCCACTGGGATAGCCCCATAATGGAAAAGACTGTCACAGCAATGATTGACAACGCTGATGCTGAAAACAAAGCCCGCCTCCTAGCGGTAACAGCACCCCACGCCGTGGATTTTTTATTTGCTGTGCCCAATGCAGCCCTGGGAACTCGCCTCAGTCATGACGCTCTCCGCATTGGAGTTGCCCTTCGCCTTGCCGCCCCCATCCTCACCGAACATAGGTGCATCTGCGAACTGCGATGGCAGACCAATATGGTCGTCATGGTCTGGTATGTCGTAAATCACAGCGTAAGATTGCAAGACATGAAGAAGTCAACGACATCATCAAGTGGAGCCTCGCCACAGCCCGCTGCCCGGCACAAAGAGAACCACACTTATCCAGACCTAACGACCCCAAGAAGCGCCCAGATGGGGTCACCTTGCTTCCTTGGAAGGATGGTAAGCAAGTGGTGTGGGACTACACGAGCGCTGCCACACTGGCCAGTACCTACCTCCACTGCAGCACACGTGAAAGTTGTGGTGCTGCCTCTTTCAGGGAATTTCAGAAAATTATTAAATACAGAGGTCTGGCACACTGCTACAGCTTTGTTCCGATCGGCTCGGAGACCCTTGGTTCGTGGGGAAAATATGCATTGAAGTTCCTAAAGGAATTGGGAGACAAATTGATTAGCGCTACAAAAGACCAGAGAGCAAAAAGATTCTTGTTCCAGCGCCTCAGTGTTGCGATCCAGAGGAGAAATGCCTGCTGCGTCTTGGGCACTTGTCCAACTTCAGAAGAATTCGAAGAAGTGTTTGACTTGTAACAATGATCGAACCTGTCTGTGACATTCATAAATGTTTCCCATTGTCGTGTTTTTCAAGAGATCCATAACCTTTAAGCACCTTTTTGTATTAATTTTTGTATCAACCTATGCATATCTTGTAACCATGAAATACATAATAAAGCACAAAAAAAGAAGGGGGTGGTAGGAGAGAAGCACACAGAAACTGTATTGGAGGGGATCTAAACATTCCCCCTAATGCGTTATGCGTAGTTTCCTCCGAGGCAATGGGTCCCCCTTCTTCCAGCCAGAGGTGGTAAAATATATATATATATATATATATATATATATATATATATATATATATATATATATATATATATATATTATATATATATATACATATATGTATATATACATTATATATATATATATTATATATATATATATATTCTATATATATTATATATCTATATATATATACATGTGTGAGAAAGCTGCATGAACGCGCAAGCCATATATAACTAAGAACTCTTTGACCCGGCCAGGATTCGAACCCATGCCGTCCAGGATCACCCCTAAACGTACACAGTACCGTGACCACCGCACCAATGATCGTCTAGATCATTGGTGGTGCGGTGGTCACGGTACTGTGTACGTTTAGGGGTGATCCTGGACGGCATGGGTTCGAATCCTGGCCGGGTCAAAGAGTTCTTAGTGATATATATACATATATGTATATGCATATATATGTGTGTGTGTATGTGCAGAAATAATATTAATAATCAATTAACATCGTGAAAAATAATATTATATATATATATATATATATATATATATATATATATATATATATATATATATTAATATATATATACATATATGTATATATATATATATATATATATATATATATATATATATATATATATATATATATATATATATATATATATATATATATATATATATATATATATATGTATGTATGTATATATATATAGGGGGGTACCATCTCTGGTGCAATTATAGGGACCCACAGCCTCAGAGAAGGGAACACAGAGCATTCAGGGAAAAACTTGCCATTTAACTCTGAATACATAAGGGTGTTCGCTTCTCCTACCACCCCCCTTTTTTATGGTGTACACTTTATTAAGCATGGTTATACAGTTACATATCTGATTGTATACAAAAAATGAACATTAATAGAACACAAAAATAGTTCGCTTCCTAAAATAGTTCGGCTGTAGATTTCCTCGAACTCCTCCGACGTTGGGCAGGAACCAAGGATGCAGCGAGCATTCCCCCTCTGGATCGCGACACTAAGGTGCTGAAAGAGAAACTTGCCGCGAATTTATGTATATATATATATATATATATATATATATATATATATATATATATATATTTATGAAATGATTTCTGTAACGATAAATACAGCGATAGCAGGAGGCTAAACATCTGCGAGGCACTACACATCAAGAAGTCAACACCAGCAATCAACAGCCAGTTAATACACAACTATATTAAAGACGCCAAACAATATAGAAGCATCAAGAGGAAGTGTTGATGCTATGGGCCAATAGGCCTTCTGCAGTTACGTCCATTTATATGTTTTTATATCCATTGGTTCGTGTTGTATCTTGTGTAAATGTCAATCACCTCACCCAAAATTTTGTACCATATCACCTCACCCAATGCGAGTTTAAGTATGGATGTGTGTTTACAGGTTACAGTGGTGTGTGTAAACTAAAGCATTTGAAAATGTATTAAGTTATTACGAAACGCGTGCAGGCGTCGCATCAGACTAGAAATAAAAATGTGTTTTGGAGAATTGATTTTTCAATTACCATCGACAGTGAAAAGAAACATAAGAAATCTTGAGAAAATTCGCGTTAGAATTATTAATCTTACTTTTTCGGTCATATTTAACAACATATGTTTACAAGAAAGACTGCTACCAATATATAAATATATATATATATATATATATATATATATATATATATATATATATATATATATATATCTATATATATATATATATATATATATCTTATTTTTATATCTATCTATATATATTCTATCTATATATATATCTATATATATATATCTATCTATGTATATGCACAAGCAGGAGGAGCTGCCAATCACCGGGAAGCGGCCAAGTTACATAAATACAGAGACCTTGAGCACCACTACAATTTTGTCCCCATTGCCTCAGAGACACTTGGTGTCCGGGGTAAAAGTCCTGCTAGCTTTTTGAAGGAGTTGGGGTCTAAGCTAATTGAAACAACTAGAGACCCAAGAGCTGCCAGTTTTCTTTTTCAGCGCCTTAGTGTGGCAATCCAGAGAGGAAATGCTCACTGCATCCATGGTTCCTGCCCGCCATCTGAGGAGCTGGAGGAGCTATTCAACGTGTGACAAGCAGCCTTGTACCCTGCATGTAATCAATATTGTAACTTTTTTTGTGTAATGACATTTTTAAATAAAGTTAGATAAATATACACACATACCAAAAGAATAGGGGTGGTAGGAGAAGAAAATATCAAAGTGTTCAGTGAGGATCCACAAGGTCTTCTCTGAGTACACTTTATTTTCTTCTCCGAGGCTATGGGTCCCTACACTTGCACCAGAGGTGGTACCCATTAAATATATATATATATATATATATATATATATATATATATATATATATATATATATATATATATATATATACATATATTTATATATTTATACATATATTTATATATATATATATATATATATATATATATATATATATATATATATATATATATATATATATATATATATATGGAACCCCATACGCCAGGGGAGAAGGCAAGCTCCAAAACTGGGACACTCTCGTCGGTCATCGCCCTTCCGCCGCTTAGGGCTAGAAACAGGAGGTATATATATATATATATATATATATATATATATATATATATATATATATATATGTATATATATATATATATATATATATATATATATATATATATATATATATATATATATTTATATATTATAGGAAAGGGAGTAGTACCACCTCTGGCTGGAAGAAGGGGGACCCATAGCCTCGGAGGAAACCACACATAACACATTGGAGGGAATGTGGGTCCCCTCCAATACAGTTTCTGTGTGCTTTTCTCCTACCACCCCCTTCCTTTTTTTTTTTTTTGCTTTATTGTGTATTTAGTTACAAGACATACAAGACAAATGCCTGAAGGTTATGGTTCTCTTGAAGCTTCTCCGCTTCCGGACAGGAACCGAGGATGCACCAGGCATTTCCCCTGTGGATCGCCACACTGAGGCGCTGAAACAAAAAACCGGAAGCGCTTGGGTTTCTGGTTACGTCAATGAGCATGGAACCCAATTCCTTGAGAAATCCCAAGACACTCTTGCCCCAGGGGCCATGCGTCTCAGACGCTATGGGAACAAAGAGGTAGTGACCTTCCAGTCGCCTGTACTTGAGTGATTTTGCTGTTTCCCTGTGGTTGGCCGCCCCACCTGCTTGATCAGCTCCGAAGTGTACATAGGTGTCAGCCAGGGTGGATACACATGTGTAGTCCCACACCAACTGTCTACCCTCCTTCCAAGAGTATATGGTGATGCCATCAGGGCAAAGTTCGGGGAAATCCGGGTTTTGGATCCCTAGGATGCGAGGTTCTCTCTCCGCTGGGCACCTAGCTGAGACGAGGCTTCTCTTGATGATGTCATTGACCTCGTTGTGTCTTGCATGCCAGCCCTTTGTGCTTCCGCAATGCAACCCATGCAGTCCGTATTGGTCTGCTTCCACCCTGTTGCAAATACACTTGTATTCAGTGTGAATTGGGGCACCAAGGCGGAGGGCAACTGCTACACGAAGGGATTCTGGATCTAGGCGCGTGCCCATTGCTGACATGGGTACTGCCAGGAGGAAGTCTCCTGCATGGGGGACACGCACTGCTCTGAGGCGGGCTTTCTCCTTGTCTGATGTTGCGGCGCTGAGCATGGCATCAGCTACTTTTTCCACTAGAGGGTGGTCCCACCCGGCCTGTTTGTGTTGTTTTGTTGGCTCTATAATGGTTGCTGGGGATGCAAAAATATCCCACTGATTTGAAAATTCAGCGAAAGCAGGATCGTGTATTCCTGCTGAATCTCTCAGGGTTGTAGGTAAGAGATCTCTGACGAGGTTGTGCGATGCATGGAAGGAGGAAAGGAAGGCTGGTAGAGCAATTTGGGAGGCTGTACGGACACCAAGGCCGCCGAGTCTTACAGGAAGGGTTGCAAGCTCCCACTGAGAGTCGTCCAAAGGCAGGTTCAGGACTTTCACCAGCATGGACCTTGGAAGGGTGTCATACACATTTAACTTAGGGCTGCTGTAGGATGGAGAACATCTCAGAAAGTAGGTCAACTGAGGGAGAGATAGGCATCGTGTAAGGAGAAAGAGAGCATCATGGGCATCAATCTTGTCAATCCTGTCCAGCATTCTCTTTAGATCAGTGAATTTTGCAGCCAGGACATCCTCGATTGCTCGTGGGCCAATGGGGGCACCCAGGAGAGTGCAGTCCGGTGGCTCGACAACGAGAATGTCTGGAAGAACATTTTGTATTTGGCCAGTGATGTCTGGGTTGCGGGAGATTATTTCACATTTTGATGCATTGAGAATGAGCCCTAAGGCTGCTCGCTGCTCCTGGATTTTCCTTATATCCTCCAAAATGGTTTCCGGGGTTCCAGCGAGAGTGCCACCATCCAGGTGCCAGATGTTTAGCTCGCTTGTCAGACTATCAGTGACCTCTTTGATAGCTAAGCAGAAAAGAAGGGGGGCTAAGGGGTCACCTTGTTGGACACCTTCACAGGAGTTTATTTCATGCTCCCCCAAAAGAAGTTTAGAGTCCCCACTGTAGCACGATCGGATGAATGGGTAAAGGGGACGGAAATGGTTGTGAACAGCCCTGAGGACAGCGTCTCGTCTGACTTGATTGAAAGCATTTTTGAAGTCAAGCTTTACTAGTGCCTTCTGGTCCGGGAGATCAGCAATGTAAGCCCGCGTTGCATATGCTGCAGCTTCACAACCTAGGGAAATCCCAAACCCGAGCTGATGAGGTTTCAGCAAGGTGGCTGCTTCCTGGCTGATAGATCTCACTGCAGCCTTAGCTACGAGGCATCGGAGGGTGTTGCCAACGGCAATAGGCCTGACTCCCCTATCCTTCTTCTTTAGAGCACAGTGTTGCTCCATAAAAGACAGGCCTGATGTCCTCAGGGATGCCGCCAGCCAAACACATGTTGGAGAATCTGGTGAGTTCCACTAGAAGGTCCTTTGCAGGATCTCCAAGCACCGGGTTCAGCATTTGCTTGATGTGCTTGGGTCTTAGGCCTGTAAAGCCTCCTGGTGAACCTGTTGAGAAAGACATGGTTGCTTTGTACACCTCAGATTCTCGAACAGTCAAGGGTTCTATGCCAGCATTGTTTTCCTGGGGATCCCTGCTGCTGTCGGGGCTCTGAGTGGGTGTTTGTCTTGTAGAGCCTGTGCTGTCGTGGCGTTCGTGGGGGCAATAGTATATATATATATATATATATATATATATATATATATATATATATATATATATATATATATATATATATTGTGACGGTGTTCCCCCCCTTACAGTTCTCCCACGCCTGCTGTAAGAGTCATGTCCACTATTCCCGAGCGTTCTCTACATTGCAGGCAACAATTGAACATGTGTGGGAGAGAACAGTATTCTCGAAGAGCCGAGAAATTCGCGAAAATGTAACATTTTGTCCTGTGGGATAGGCCCTTTAGGGAGCCAATATGGCGCTGGCAAGTCTGTTCTCCCGCCAAAACTGTGTGACGTCAGTGGCGCCAGATTGGTCACCGTCAGCGACATGGCACTGGGAGCCAATGAAAACCAACTTTGGGAGAAGTGACGTCACATAGGCATAGGGGGTCCGCCCGTGTTGGCGCCAGGCGACATCAGTCTTTCACGACACGTCCGAGAGGTAGGACGCGCGATCGGTCATCCTGTCAGAGTGACGGATTTACCGAACTCCGGTGGATTTAAGCGTCTCCAGTTGTTGGCACGCACTCTGTGAGGTCTTCCTGCAACCCAGATGAGGCTCAGATAAGGAATTGACAAAATATTGAGCAACAAGTGCTCAGGGACAGGTGCGTTGCAAGAAGTGGGCCGGGCATCGACGTGTGTCGTCGTTGGCAGTTCACCAGTATAAGAGGCAGCTTAGTGGCCGGGCCACCCACCGTGAGGGATCCAGGTTGACAGCCTTGTCAACCAGGTTGAACGTGTGATCGACGATCCTGTCAAGTTTGACAGTAACCCCACCTTCGTGGAACCCTACGAGTCAACAGTTGGAAGGCAAGCACGTCGAGAAGTCTTCCAAATACCTAGCATATATCTAGACGACGAGGGAATTGACGGTGTTGTGAGCTTCAAGTGCTCTGAAGTCGGGTGCTGTGCGTGTGTCGTCCGGGACGGCTGATAACTTCAGTGACTTCGTAGTGGTGAGAGGCAGTTACTCTGGGAGTACAGTGACAAGGACTAATTGGGAAACGTACGACGACCGCCGAGACGTAGGCTGGCTGCCGTAGTTGGGAGGAAATTGACGGCCAGGAGACCGACTTCAACCCTGCGACGTACTGTAGAGAAAGAAGCACGGACCTGCTGTGTACAGAAGCGGCGAGACGCGACATCCTAAGGCGTGGGGCTTGTGTTTCTGGATGAACGAGGCGAGAGCCTGGACCAGGAGCTACAACCCAACTGTCATCCTAGGATAGGTGAAGTAGGTGTTTACAGTTCCCTCCCATTTCCCCTTTAGTTAGCTATATATATATTCTTGTCAGGATATTTTATATGTCGTGAGCAAGTCTCACTTGAGTTTAAGTCACAGAGAGCACAGTATGTGGTGAGGCTACCCAGAGCGCTCACAGTATCAATTTACATATATATCTATGTGTGGGTGTGTGCAAGCACCAAGATTCATCAGAGAATTTACTGTGACTATTATTATTGATCTGTGATTATTATTATTATATATTTGGTAGTGAACCAGATATTGGTGTATTGATCTCTATAATCTATTGATATAAATGCCTGTTGATTGATCTCTATAATCTATTGATATCAGTGCCCGTGTGTTGATCTCTATAATCTATCAATATAAATGCCCGTGTGTTGATCTCTATAATCTATCAATATAAATGCCCGTGTGTTGATCTCCATAATCTATCGATATAAATGCCTGTGTGTTGATCTCTATGATCTATTGATATATATATGCCTGAAGTTTGATTAATGATTTATATTATGACATGATTGTGTGCCGAATAATATCATATACGTGAAGTGTTTGCCAGTGATATATCTGTGAGAGGAAGTATAAATATAAAGAAAAGTTCAGTGATCAAGTGAGTGCATTCACAGTAAATATTATTAAGAATAGAGTAATCTTTTGGTACAGTGAAAAGTCACTGTGAGAGTATTGTGAATATAGATGTTGATCGTGAGGCCAGTGAAATCATAAGTAAGCCATGTGAACGTTGAATAGTGTTTTGGAAAAGTTAAATAAACGGGATCGTGACAATTAGAAAACAAGTACTAGTCTGTTCCCACGATCGCGAGGGCCCGGTCAGCTGGCATTCTGACAGGTGACACGTGCCGATGTTGCCATATGGTGCGCTCTAGAATATTATGCTATGAATGGAGCGATTGTCATATATTAATTCTGATACATTGATGCATATATATTTCTCGTTGTCTTTTAAGTAAAATACCAAAACTCTTTGGTGTTTGATATCATCCCCTCCATTTATCTTGTGACCGTGTGAGGATGTAAAGTAGAGTGACCTGCCTGATACTATATTACTGGATTTGGCTCTTGCCACAATTACACCTGACCACTGCAGTGTTACTGGACACCTAAAAAACCAGTTGGCGACCTTGAAGGCTTGTAAGAGTTCGGTGTCGGGAGGGCCACAGATTGAGGGAACGATCTGTGCTCCCACTCATCTTACAATCTAAGGCCGGTTGTGAGATCGACTGGGATACTCTCCGAGGCCAGCAGTGGAGCCTAGAGGATTTGAGGGAAACCCGCCGAACGACGGTGAGTAAGGGTTATTGTTGGAGCAAACCACCTGGAAAGGAAGATCCAGTCTACTGTTGCTTTAACCCTTT
>WNGS01163555.1:22036678-22053442 GCA_020271785.1 Procambarus virginalis
CATACTGAGTGGGCACAGTATTGCTGCAACACTGCATCACTGTCACACCCCATAGACACTGTATCCTTCTGTTCAACGGGTTCACACCCCCATCTCTTCCTGAAATACGTATTCACTACATGGACTTTGGTCCTTCCAATCCAAATTTACATACTCCACATCTCCTGCATTCCACACGTCAAGAGTTAGGCATCTATCGTCTGTTCCTTCTCTGTCATTCTCATAATTCAGTCTATCGTCCTCATACTTCAGTCTATCGTCTTCATTGACGATACCTTCTTTCATCTCCACATTAATTTGTAACGTCATCCTCTTCGACTTCCATCGAACCTTCAACTTTCTTCTTCTCCTCCATGCTTGAAATATTATATTTCTTCTCTCTCGTTCCGCTCTACTATGCAACTCTAATTTTTCCCATTTAACTCTTCCTCGTTCCCTCATGGTTTCCTCAAATACGGTACTACACTCAATCGTACTCGTCGCTCTACCTCTTCTGGAGTGCTAGTAAGCACCTATTCGCACATACTATCTCCTCCCACTTCCTCTTCCTGACTATCACTCCTCTTCACTATCTCTCCTTCACGCTACCCATGAAATATGACAACTTCTCACATCTCACACCACTCCATCTTCCCTACACTTCTGTTCCTCAGGAACACTTTTCACTCTACTCTCATATTCAGTCTGTCCACATTCTTCTTCATCTCTGTTTAACATAGTTATCTCCACTTCCTGGTTCTCCTCAACCTCGTTTAGTGCGGTTCCACTTTCTCCTATATTTTCTACTAGCTGTACCCGGTCTCGCGTTGCTGTGGCTCAGGTATGCATGTGTGTTGCTGAGCCACAGCATCCTTCCCCTGTCTCCCAGTCCTCCCCACCATTCCTCCCTTCCCCGTCCCCTCGTCCTCCCCACCATTCCCCCCTAGCCTGTTCCTTTGTCCTCCTTACTATCCCCCACTCCTCCATCCCCTCGTCCTCCCTACCATTCCACCTCCCCCATACTTTAGTCCTCCCCACAATTACTCCTCTTCCCTGTTTTGTCGTTCTCCCCACCATCCCCCACAACCCGTCCCCTCGTCCTCCCCACCATTCCCCACTCCCTCATCTGATGCATTCCCAAATAATCTGATGTTCCCCACCACTGAAATATAAGAAAAACTGTTAAAAAAACGAAATAAAAACAGTTAAAAAATAAAAAAAATTAAATATACTCACAAAATGAATGTTACGGTAAACATAGCTCAATTGCAACGCAATGTCACACAAAACAATTAAATCAAAATGAAAATAAATCGAAATCTATGAAAATCAAATTTGTCAATGAAATCGGAAACAATGAAATGGAATCGTAACATATTTAGGATAGTGTGAGTTGCTCTTATTTGCAACAGATGGCATTGTTTCTTAAAAAAAAGTTTTTACCTGTCACAGGTGTGGCATCTATGTAGTAGGTATATAAAAACATTCGCGTATTCGAATGGAATGTTGCGTCAAAATTTCAAAGCAATTGGTGAAGAACTTTCGGAGATTACAGCTTGTGTTGCTCTTACATCTAACAGATGGCACTGTTTAAATAAAAACATGTTTTTTCTTGTCACAGGTGAGGCATGTATATAGTAGGTATATAAGAGCGCGCGCCTATTCGAATGCAACGTTTTGTCAAAATTTCAAAGCAATCGGTAATGAGGTTTCAAAGATTTCCCTAATATGAAAAACACCGTTTTTCAAAAAATCATGATTTTCCCATCACTGACATGACATTTATATAGTATGTATATAAAAACCCGCTCGGATGCAAAAGAAACGATATGTGAAAATTTCAAAGCAATCGGTGAAGAACCTTCGGAGATTAACAATTATGAACGAATAAACATTTCCATTTTTATTTATATAGACTAGCTGTACCCACCACGCGTTGCTGTGGCTCAGTCTGGATAAATGGAAAAGAGAGAAAAGAGAAAGTGCACGTTTCTGATATGTTTAATTTTACAATGCTTGTGGGTATACAATACTTTTTGTTGTTCCATTCTCTGTGGAAATGTAGAGATTGCCTGGTTTGCCGACTCTAGAACAAACAACATATAATTTTCCATGTGAGAAGCAATCCGTGTCTTCATATAGAGTGCACAATTCTATAGATTGACCCTGAGCTTTGTTGATGGTTATCTTGAGGTTATATTGAAATGATTTCGGGGCTTAGCGTCCCCGTGGCCCGGTCCACGACCAGGCCTCCGTTTTGTTATCCTCCCCAGGAAGCAGCCCGTAGCAGCTGTCTAACTCCCAGGTTAGACAGCTAGCCTGAGAGTTTTACTGCTATGTAACAGGGGGGCATTTACTGCTAGGTAACAGGGGGCATCAGGGTGAAAGAAACTATTTTGCCCATTTGTCTCCGCCTACACCGGGGTTCGAACCCGGAACCTCAGAACTACGAATCCGAAGCGCTGTCCACTCAGTTGTCAGGCGCCCTGCAATGGTCTTAACAATCTCAATCAACAATCTCTTAAATTGAAATGGCATATCCGTTGGAATCATAAAGATGAGAGAAATGAGGACATCTTCACCTTTGAAAGTTCCTGTGAAAATTGTTGCTTCTACGACGTTACTGATTATTTTTTTACTGCAAGCCGCATGCCTTTGCAAAGCTTTGTCTGGTTTATATCTCGCAACATGATAATTGGCACACCGATTTTCAATTGTAGCTGTACGTAAGGTGGTATCTCTGGCAGACAGAGTGAATTCAATAGTTCTGTTGGATCATTAACTGCTTAATCTGCTTCCACAACAATGTAGACGGATTTGTATGTGACTGCCTCGCTTTGGATGTTAAACTGAATAATATTGTTAAGTTCGTTGGCGTTTTTGTTCTTGACCTCAAGAATAGCTAGTTCACTCAGCCAATCGTGATCCTTATAGTTGGTTTGAATATTGGCAAATAATTTTTCAACCAATTCTTCTTTTGACGTCACTAAATTGCAGAAGTTATGAGGCAATGAAATTCGTCCTGAGGTCGGATCAACCGGCACGTTTCCGTTCACAATTTCCAGAAAATAATGTGAGAATATCTCAGCTGATGGATCGGTTTCAGCTGGACTCGCACATTTATCGCTAATTTTAATGTCTTTCCATGGCTCCACAAAGTAGAGAAGTTCAGGCAAGCATTTATTTCGTCTGCTAGTGTCGATCGAGAAATTACAGATAATGTTTTCCTGAAATCTCCTGCAAGCAATATTAATGCGTTCCCAAATGGTCTGATGTTTCCACGCAAATCTTGCAATGATCGATCAAGAGCCTCGTGGGATTTTTTGGAGTCATTGTGCATTTTCCCAAACAATAATTTTCCATTGCATAGTGTGTGTGTTGCTATTACGTGCAACAGATGGCGCTGTTTAAAAAAAAAGTTTTTGCCAGTCACAGGTATGGCATCTATGTAGTAGTATAGAAAAACATGCGCGTATTCGAATGGAACGTTGTGTCAAAATTTCAAAGCAATTGGTGAAGAACTTTTTGAGATTTCAGCGTGTGTTGCTCTTACGTCCAACAGATAACGCTGTTTTTTTTTTAAACATGTCTTTTCCTGTCACAGATGAAGCATGTATATAGTAGATACATAAAAACACGGGCCTATTCGAATTTCAAAGCAATTGGTAAAGAGGTTTCGAAGATTTCTCTCACATGAAAAATACATGTAAAACACAGTTTTTTTTTAAATAATTTTTTCCCCATCACAGACATGACATCTATATAGTATGTATATAAAAACCCGCTCGAATGCAAATGGAACGATGTGTGAAAATTTTAAGGCAATCGGTGAAGAACTTTCGGAGATTAGCGATTATGAACAAACGAACATTTCCATTTTTATTTATATAGGTAGAAGATTATTCGTCTAATGCACATCCATAGAGGTTCTACCTCTATCTTCTCTTCTAACACACATTCTCCACGTTACTACAAGCTGGGAACTCTGGATAAGGACTTCTACCTTTATCCTTTTCACTCATCTACTCCCGCTTGATTTTCAGCTCCACCACCAGGGTTACTCCATCCACCTGTGTGGGCTGAGACGGTCTTACGTCAGACCTCTCTTCAATTCCTCCACCTCGATTCAGGTTGGCCTCTAGCAACTCAATAATTTTTACTTCTGACACAACCACGAGTGGGGACAAACTGAATCGCTCACCGACGATTCTACACGCTAAAACTTCTGCCTCGATCCATTTGTAGGCAGGATCAACATTACTTTCAAAATCTTCCAACATTCTTTTAACAGGCTCACCAAGAGCTGGGATTATTTTCATAGATGTTTCCTGTGCATCTGGTGCCGGTCTACCTGCACGTTGACACGACAAACACGTTCTACAGTATCTCTTTACATCCTTCCATTGAGCCAGTAAAAGTGCTCTAGCACTTTTCTCAAAGTCTTCTTGACTCCGAAGTGTCCTGCCATATCCACAGAATAGGCTAATTCCATCACTATTACCCTAAAATCTTGGGGCACAAACACTTGGTGTTTCTCCATCCTCACATTATCCGCGCCGGCTCTATCCGATTGCCATTTCCTCATTAGTATGTCGTCCTCGACATAGTAATATATCGGGGACTCTGGAGTACGACTCCACTCTGACATCTTCAATCCATCTTTGGAAACGCCGTTCCAGGTGTTATGAACCCCCAGGTAGCCTAGTGAGGTAGATACCTTGTGAGAGCTATTCTACCCACCTGACTAGAGATAGGAATTAGAGGAAACAAGTTATTAATTTAGCAAACGCCAGTGAATAATGACTAAATAGAGACAAGCATCCTATAGAAGCAAATGGAGATGAGATGTCGACATTTTGTTATGTGACGTGATGTGGGCGGAGGACG
This sequence comes from Procambarus virginalis, assembly GCA_020271785.1. Lineage (NCBI taxonomy): Eukaryota > Metazoa > Arthropoda > Malacostraca > Decapoda > Cambaridae > Procambarus > Procambarus virginalis. Next base: position 22,041,545 of record WNGS01163555.1, read on the forward strand.
TAACGCGTCACTTGAGTTGCTAGAGTCTAAAGGGATAAACGTATGTCGGTGTCTCCTGGGAAGAAAGAATATAGTTCTTGGTTTATTGGTTTAGTGTTTGAATAAAGGTAATGTGCACGTGTGAGGGAGCTGCTGAGGACGACGAACGACATTTCTATATGATCATGAACGATATTAGAGGCGACCTGAAGCCTACATGGTGGTCGTGTTCTGTGTGGACCCTAGTGTGAGATATCCTTTGAATGGAGGTAAGTAAGCAGGTGTTTCTATGTGAAACCTGCTAGGCGACTTCGTGTATTCAAGTTGGGAGATTTTATGAAGATAATGAGTTGGAGATGATTGGACACTGTGGAGGCGGGAGTGACACACGCTCACTCGCTGGAGGTCAGTGAAGGACTGAGGGGCGGAGCCCAAGGCTCCCTGTCGGAGGATGATTTTAGTGTGGACTCGTCCAGCATGGGGGAGTATCCATATCAGTAAGACTGGAGCGGATTAAAACTGTGGATGTCGAGATTAATGTTAAAATATATATTGGTTATTTAAGTTTTATTAGGAAAACATGTTATTTTAGGTTGGTAATGGAACTACAGGTTTGTGTGTGGGAGAACTTCGTGGAGGAGCTTCGTGACTGGTGAAGATTAAATAGTGGAACTTCAAGTGTGGAGTTGAATTCCAGTGGTGAAGCAGATCTCCAATGGTGGAGCAGATCTTGAGGTTATCTTGAGATGATTTCGGGGCTTTAGTGTCCCTGCGGCCCGGTCCTCGACCAGGCCTCCACCCCCAGGAAGCAGCCCGTGACAGCTGACTAACACCCAGGTACCTATTTTACTGCTAAGTAACAGGATCATAGGGTGAAAGAAACTCTGCCCATTGTTTCTCGCCGTGCGCCTGGGATCGAACCCAGGACCAGAGGATCACAAGTCCAGCGTGCTGTCCGCTCGGCCGACCGGCTCCCCAAAGATCTCCAATGGTAGTGTGTAACTTCGTGTGTAGTGGAGTACACGCTTTTTTTGTGAAACCGCATAGAGGAACTTCACGGGCTTTGAGTGGCACTTCAAATAGTAGCAAACATTGTGGAGACTGTAGGAATACCTACCTAACTTGAGGACCCAAAGACAGATGTACTTAGTGGTGGGCCTCAGGACGTAGAACAGAGAATTTTATGGACCTATATTTGAGGGAGTGCTTGAATGCATAAGGCATGAGTGACGCAGTGAAAGTTGATAAAATGATTATTTTTTCTCAGCCACAGCTCAGGATGGAAGCAAGTCGATGAAGAACTCTGTAGGGTAAGGCAGGTCCTAGTCAACAACGGCTTCTCCAATGGTTTCGTTGAAGACATCTTAAGAAGGAAGGTGAAACGCCATGCAACCTCTGAAGAGACAACTAACACAACACCTGTACCCCCCTATTAGACTATTTTACAGGAATTTCTTTTCCACAGCTCATAAAACGGAGGAAAGGGTCCTGAAAGATATTGTTAATAGAAACGTTACCCCTACAGGCAAAAATCAGAAGATACAACTGACGATTTACTATAAAACCAAGAAAACTGCCAGCCTACTCATGAGAAACTCTCCAGACACAGAGCAGAACGCTCTAAAAGAGACCAACGTTGTCTATGCCTTCAAATGCCCTCTTGGGTACTGTAAGCCTCAAAAATCTCAGTATATAGGCAAGACAACAACATCTCTTTCCAGGCGTTTAACGATGCATAAGCAACAGGGCTCCATTAAGGAACATATAATATCTTCCCACAACCAAACCATTACCAGAGAAATCTTAGCAAACAACACAGAAATCATCGATAGATACAGCGACAGCAGGCGGTTTGACATCTGCGAGGCACTACACATCAAGAAGTCAACACCAGCAATCAACAGTCAATTAATGCACAACTATATTCTACCCACTTCAACACTCCGCTCCAATATAGAAGCAACAAGAAATATGGGCCAATAGGCCCTCTGCAGTTACTTCCATCCTTCCCTTTAGCTTATACCCCGTTCTATACCCAGTTCTGGCTTATGTTGAAAATCTGTTTTTCACCTCATCCAATACTATTGTAACATGTCACCTCACCCAAATGCAGGTATATAAAATCGAAGATGTTTAAGCTCTATTCAGTTATAGTTGTGTGTGTGTGTAAACTAAAGTCTTTGAAAATGTAATAAGTTTTACGAAACGCGCTGAAGTGTCGCGTCAGACTAGAAATAAAACTGAATTTTGGAGAATTAATTTTTCATTTACCATCAACAGTGAAAAGAAACATAAGAAAGATCAAGAAAATTCGTGTTAGAATTATTAATCTTACTTTTTCGGTCATATTTAATAATATATATATATATATATATATATATATATATATATATATATATATATATANTCTGTCTGTCTGTCTGTCTGTCTGTCTGTCTGTCTGTCTGTCTGTCTGTCTGTCTGTCTGTCGTCTGTCTGTCTGTCTGTCTGTCTGTCTGTCTGCCTTTTCTTTCTCTCCTACCCTCCTGGCACTTCATTGATAATGGATGTCCCCTCACTCTCCCTCCCAATCTACCTGTCTACAGATTGGATGATTGGCTAGGATGACCAGAAGCTTCGATGGACTGAATGAAAGCCTTTTGCCATCAGTCTGCTAGCTAAACAACCAAGAAGTCTTATTATTATCGCTGTAAATCGCATAAGTGTAATAAAAGAATATGTGGTCCTGGTCCATACCACTCTAGAAAGTAAGGGTGGGGAGGGAGAGGAGGGAGAGGGGTGCCCCACTCTAGAAGGTAAGGGAGGAGGGGGGAGGGGTGTCCCTCTAGAAGGTATGGGAGAGGAGGGAGAGGGAGGGAGAGGGGTGCTCCACTCTAGAAGGTAAGGGAGGGGAGGGGGAGGGGTCCCCACTAGAGAAGGTATGGGAGAGGAGGGAGAGGGGTGCCCCACTCTAGAAGGTAAGGGAGGGGGGGGGGGGGAGAGAAGATATGATCACAAACTACTTGGAAATACTCTTCAGTTAGCCACTGAAAGGTGGACAGTAGGCACTTCCTGCCCGTGTATGGCCCAACTAATGGACGTCCTGGATCACCAACAGCTGCGTTGGGTGGGAAAAAGTCAAAATAATGGCTCCGCCTGTCCCCTCACTTTCCCCTCCTTCTCTCGTCTTAACTCCTGCCCCCTCTCAGGTATTGGGGGGCCCCCCCTCCCTCCACATGTCTGCATACCAAGCACATAGCTTCCATCCCCTACCAATGGAAGCTGACAAACCACAAATGGTTCTCACGCTGAGGGGAAGTCCCCTTACTCTCCCTCACCCTCCCCTATCCCCTCCCTCCCCTACCCCTGTCCTCCCCTACGCCAACAACATATGTTGGACATTCTAGAGCACTCATCTCTTACTCTAGGCGCATAGCAATACATCGTTTAATCATAAACTATTATCTACACAAAGGATTAAGTCTAGGAAAACAAACATACATATTCATTTACTCTTAACAACATATCCACATTACCTCTTACTTTAGCACAGGGGTCTCCAAACTTTTCAATGTAAGGGCCACATTATATATTTCCATATTATGCGGGCCGAAGGAATAAAAAATGAAAAAAAAACAAAAAAAAATCAGTGCCAGTAATTTAATTTCCTCAAATATTAAAGTATAAACATGGAAAAATTAAAACATATCTTTTGGAAAAAAATAGGGTAAACTAAATAGATTCCTGCCTTAGTTTTAACTATTTAAAACATGCAATATTTTTGGCTACAATAGTATTATTGCTATTTTGTATAACTAAGATAAAGGGTATTGTCAAAGTACAGAGAAAAGAATATTGTACAGTGTTTGTGCTCCCGGAACAGAAGCAGCGAAGCCCCACTCGCCCTCATCCCCACAATATACAGTTATACACAACTGATGGTTGTAATGCACAACACATACCTACCAGTACTAGTATCTGTGCGTCACACTATCGAGAGAGAGGAAAACTGACTCGGGCTGAGCACACCAGTCAGCAGCCCCAGCTTTGAATAACTCTGCGATGCCATTTGTATGATAATTATTTTTCAAGGCCACCACACAGGGATTTGTTTGGCGTGCCGGATGAAATTATGTGGCGGGCCGGATGTGGCCCGCGGGCCATAGTTTGGATACCTCTTACTTTAGCACATACCACATAGCCCTACATACTCCCCTACCCCCAAACAACATGACCCCAATCTTCCCTGACCACATACCCAAACACCGGACGCTCACACGCGTCCGACATGCCTCAACTTCCGGGAAAATCCCATTATAACACTATGTGGCTAGTCACCTGCGCACCACATGGACATGGCGTGCGGTGTCGTAGTCGCAGGGGGTCCCCCTGGCAGATGGTGCGCGTCCGCGTAGTCGCAGGGGGGTCCTCCTGGCAGATGGTGCGCGTCCTCGTAGTCGCACTTTACCCTACTATGGTGCCCTCTCCAGTTTCTCCCATATGCCAGCTGTAAGAGTCATATCGGCTTACCTGGAGGTTCTCTGAGGTGCAGGGAATCTTTTGAGGTATGAGGCTTCCAGAATGGTTGTTTATTTGGGGAGGAATTTGCATTTGTAAAGTTGCAGGGAAGTGGAAAAGTCGCGCCCTGGGTACAACAAAATGGCGCTCTCTGGCCTGCAAATCCACCATTTTGTGTACAGCGTCCCACCGGTCGGTGATTGGCTGGCTGAGGTCACATGCCTTCGTTGACCAATCAGAGCTCGCCCCTAGGTCTGTGACGTCACAGAGAGACCTAGCCCGCCGCCTGGTGCTCAAGAGATACTTGGCGCTTCGTTGAGAGCGGACGTGCGCTGATTGAGCTCTCAGAGTTCCGAGGTCTAAGAGCCTCCTTAAGTGGATATACACAGCCTGACGAATGTATAGTGACTAACAAGGACTGAAGTACTTCAGGGAAGTGCGAGGAAGCCTAATCCAGCGGTGTAAGGGCGCCGAGGATCGTGTACAAATAGTCTTGGAGAAGTCGAGAGTGTTACGACGGCTGGAGGAGTGAGTGACTCGCCGTCAGTGGAATTCCAAAGCATTCAGAGTTGTGGTGATTGGATCACGTCCACTAGGAACTCAGGAGGGAGAAGATGCATCCTAATCCTTGAGTGTAGTCTCGGTGAAGGAGTGCTTGAGGGGGACGACGTGTGCAGTGACGACTGGACGAGCCAACGCCCAGGAACTTCACTCAGGGAATGAGCACGGAGATGACAAGGATCTTCACGACGCCTATGGATTGGTGATGCTTCTGGAACGCTGGGAACAACGCGAGGAACGGAGTACCCAGTGAATGGCGACTGGGGCCTAAGCGTCTGAGGACTGGATATGTTAAGGTAGATCAATTTTCCCTTGGTTGTTAGGCAAGATAGGCCTATTATTATGCTTAGGCATTTATTAGGGTGCATATAGGTCATGGGAGTAGATTAGGCTGTGGGACAGCACGTATATATTATTCTACTGATTGGTGAAGACAGCGTGTGGCCGGCCCATGGAGGAGTGAGCAGCGACATGGATGAAGTTGCCCAGTGATCCCTTTAACTCATCAGCTGATGTGAGCTGCCAGCGGCCACCAGAGGAGCGCTGCTGTCACCATTATTACTATTATTTCCATAAATCCTTACATGTATCTCGTGTGTTGTAGTTTACTTTGAGTAAACTTTATTATTTTATCACTGCTTTTGGTGTAACCTCTATCTCATTGAGCTTAGCGATTAATAACATGATTATACTGTACTGTTACTCGCGTGACAGAGAGAGACCCTGTGTTGGCAACACGACATGAGATTTGAACACTGGTACCGGCATTCCCTAATGAGTGACCCTGAGATGGCAATATGACTGCACATTTGAATTCTAGTATCGACAGCATATAGTATGGCCCTAGGCCGCTGTAAATATATTCGAACTAACGGCGTTGCTGGGATGCTGAGAATTATGCAGCTGGCGACCAGGAAGGAAGAGGTGGTAATAAGGCTACGGCCGGAAGTCCTTGCAAATTCTCTGCACACATAGGTGGGCAGGCCCGGTGGGGGAGTCACATACTGCAGGATTGAGTTTAGTAGTGTGGGCTGGGCCTTCTCCTCTCCCCCTTGTGTCCAAGGTCAAGTGGTGACCGGTCTTGAGGCAAAACTAGGAGAGCTCCCTGGGGTGATATGTGACACTCTAGTGGAGGGAGTGAAGTCCCACGGCATGGGGTTATAGGATCAGTAGCACGATCCCCCGCTCTTTAACTGTAACCTCATGTAACACAAGGCCAAGGTGAGTGGCGTGTGACACCTGACACTGAAACAATTCTTTCTAATGTCTCTGTGGCTCATTTGGGTACTAAGTTTCCAACTATGTCCTCTTGTTCGTGTTTCACCCAAGCTACATAGTTTGTCTTTGTCCACACTGTCAATTCTTCCGAGAATTTTATAGGTGGTGATCACGTCTCCCCTAAATTTTCTGCCTTACAGTTTAATTCTCGTAGCCTTTCCTCGTAACTCATACCTCACAGCTCTGGGACTATTCTGGTGACATACCTGAGAATAGTCTCTAACTTAGTCGTGTGTTTAACTTGGTATAGACTCCAGGCTGAAGCTTCATACTCCAGGACTGGTCAGATATATGTGGTATACATGGTTCTAAATGATTCCACGTTTCCAAACGCAATTCTTATGTTGCCTAATCTGATATACGCCGATGATATCATTTTGATGTGATCTTCTGGAGACAGGTTCAGAGTGATATTAACCCCAGATCGTTCTCTCTACTTGCCTCTTGGTGGTTTTCTCCTCCCAGAATTGTACCTTGTGCTAGACCTGCTTATTTCACCTAATTTCATTACTTTACACTTACCTGAGTTTAACCTTAATTGCCATTATCTAGACTATTCCTGCAGCTTATTCAGGTCATCTTGTTATCTCTGCCTTGATTCTTCACATAATTTGTGCATCATCAGCAAACATTGAGAGGAATTAGTCTATATCCCCTGGTGGATCGTTTTCATATATCAGAAACAGGATGGGTCCAAGTAGAGAGCCCTGTAGGACTCCACTTGAGACATCTCACCACTCCGAGGTCTCACTCCACACTGTAACTAGCTCACTGTTTTCTGTTGCTTAGATACTCCCTAATAGTATAGTATAGAATAGTATATAGTATCTCTTAGCATAAGGGAAGGGTCCAGGTAGTACTGTCAGGTTCATACCTATGTGCATGGGAAATAGGCTTACAGGTTCCAGAAGATGAGAGGAAATGTCAGCACTGTGGAGAAATGCCCGACAGACCACTGGAACATTATCTAACACAGTGCAGAGTTACAAACCCAATAAGATTTCAACTTAGATTCAACAGAGCAGAAGAAGTTGTTAAATACATTGGGCAAAATCTTACTGAGGTGATCATACGAGTCATAAATTCTCACACTCCCCCTAAGTAAATCAGAAACAAGCAACACTTATATGACCAGCCAGAGGCTTAGGGCCGCGCAGAATTTTATTGCAAAAAGAAAAAAAGAAAAAAAAAGGATTCGTGCTTGACTCACAATCGAGAATTCCGGGTTCGAATCCCAAGTGGGACAGAGATGGTTAAGCGCATTTTTCCATCTCTTAATGCCCCTTGTACCTACCAGCTGTAAGTAGGTACAAAGGAGTTAGTAAGCTTGTTGTGAGGTTGCATCCTGAGCGTGGTCAGAAATTCGACCTTGGGGGGAAAGACCTCAATATATGCCTAGTGTGTATGAATACACTCTGGCTACCTGTTCCCTGACACAATGAATTATTAAATTTATTATTATTATCCGCTGGAGCACCCTACCATTACTCTTGCCTGTTTCTCCAACATATGCACCAGCCTCTTATGGGACACTGTGTCAAAGACTTTCTGACAGTCAAAAAAAACGGTCTGTCAACCCTTCTTTTTCTTTTCTAATTTTTGTCACCTGGTCATAGAACTCTATTAAATATGTGAGGCACGATTTACTTTCCCAGAACGCATACTGATGGAGTGTTACTATGCTCCTCTTCTCAAGATGTTCTACGAGCTTTATCCTCACGATCTTCTCCATCACCTTGCATGGTATACAAATTAGGGAAATTGTCCTGTAGTTCAATGCCTCTTGCCTATCACCGTGTTTGTCTATTGGGGCTACATAACAGTCTTCCAGCTTTCTGTATACCTCCTGTTTCCAGCTACCTGTTGTACACCATAGATAGTGGTTCATAGTACTTCTGCACCCTCGTTCAGTATCCATTGTGAGGTTCTATATGGCCCAAGTACCGTTGTCACGTTCAGCTCCAACAGATTCCTTTTGACCTTATCACTGATGAACTGAATTTCTTCAAAGATTTCTTGGTTTACTGCCTCTTCTCTCAGTACAGGGACTTCTCCTTGCTCTTTTGTGAAGACCTCCTGCAATCTCTTGTTGGGTCCTTCACACACCTCCTTGTCATTCACTGAGTATGTTCTCCCCTTTTCTGAATCTCATTACTAGTTTCTTCACTGCTGTTTTCCTCCTAATGTGGCTATGGAGCAGTTTTGTTTGGGTCTTGGCTTTACTATCAATGTCATTTTCATACTGTCTCTGCTTTTCTCCTCACTCTGAGGTATGCATTCCTGGCCCTCTTGTATCTCTCCCTGATCTCTGGTGTTCTCTTATTTCTGTAGTTTCTTGATGTTCTTGTACTTAACTGATTTTATTCCTTACAACCTGATTGAACCAAGGATTCTTCTATTGCTTTTTCATTAGTATCCCTTAGGGTCGGGATAAACCTGTCTTTAGTTTCCTGGCATTTCTGGGTGATGTAGTCCATCATATCTTGCACAATCGTTTCTCTGAGTTCTGTTTCCCATGGTATTCTTATTAGGAAATTCCTCATCTCGTCATAGTGTCCTCTTTGGTAAGTCAGGCTCTTCTTTCTGATCCATTCGTTGGACAGGATGTCTCCACTTTCACCAGATACTGAAATGTCAGTACGCTGTGGTCACTCATTCCCATGGGGCTTCTAATTTTACTTCCCTTGAGTCCGACTCATTCAAGGTGAATATCAGGTCGAGTCTAGCTGGTTCGTCATTGCCTCTCATTCTTGTGGGTCGCTTGACATGTTGGTTCTGAAAGTTTATTGTTGCCTCAGCTACTAGTTTAGCTCTCCGTGTATCTGCACCTCCACGTGGTTCTCCATTTTTCCAGTCTTTCCATGGTTACAGTTGCCAGTGATTAAAAGTCTGAATCAATTACTTCAGGCACTTGAAGCTACTATTATTATAATAATGGATGTCCTGTTGTTTCTATCAAATTCCTGGTTGCTTTTCTATCATTTAATGAAGGGTTATTAATTAATACTATTATCACCTTAGATCCACCCATTTGCATGGTTCCTATTATGTAGTCTGAATCCTTCACAGTCTGTTAAATTCATCCCTTCGAAACTCCAGTTCTTTCTAATCAAAAGGGCCACTCCTGCTCCTCCTCCTTTCTTTCCTCTCTTTCCTTAGTATATAATAGTTCTGCAGAAACATTTCATTTTTTATGATGCCTAATAATTTAGTTTCTGTGAGTGCTATTACATCTGACTTTTCTTCTTATGCCTTTTGTCCAGTTCTCATACTTTATTTGTAATGCCATTGGTGTTTGAGTACTTTGCCTTGAAGCTTACTTTCATATGTACCTTATCATATACTCTTACCACTGAAGTAGGAAGCTGTTCCATGGGCAGGGCTATTTGAATAGGTTTGTCCTGTTGGGTAGTTACCGGGGGTTTGAAGGGAGGCGGGGTGGAGGGTGGAGGGCTTAGATCTTATGCCTGCTTGGGGCAGAATGATGGCCAAGGGATGGGGAAGCATGCGACACTTGGGGTGAGGGAGGATAAGGGTGGCATTGTGTAGGGGGTCGGGAGGGTTCTGGCTTGGAATTGGGGGCTCCTTTGTGGTGGCAGATGGGGGTGTTGCAGTTCTCTGAGGTTACTGATTTGCTGGTTGTGGGTTCCCTTCTTCCGTCTGGGATTATTGGGTTGGAGACTGTGGTTCCCTTCCCACTTCCAGTGCCACTTCTATGCATCGGCTGCTTGGATTATAAGTCCCTGGTCATGTCCTTCTGAAAGAATTCTTGTTTGTATTTTATTTAATTTGTAGTTTGGTCTTCTTTACTAGAATGTTATCTTTCATTACCTCTATCATGAATATTATCTTTCTCAATCGATTTTTGTCTTTGTTGTACCGGCCAACTCGGAACACTTTCTCAGTGTATTGCGCAGCCCCCTCCGTTTGTACCCACTTCAGGGTCCTTCACACTGCGGCTCTGTTTATAGCTTTCCACTCTTCCTGATGGGAACCTTCTTGTTACTTAATACCTACTACGAATACAACTTTTTCTTTCCAGTAACTGACTCATGCACCTTGCTGCCTCTTGCTAAGTTGCTGCTTTCATGGCAACTTCTGTACTGTTGACATGGCTTCTGGGGTCGTTCTCAGAATTTTTTCAAACGTTACTCCCATTGTAGAGGTTCCTGTTATTGCTATGTTCCCTGCTACTTAAACGTTGATCACCTGGACCTGAGCAGGCTACATACCACATATGCTGGAATCTCAAGTCAGATACGGAAATACCATGGTATAATTTGAATAGTTATTGAAAGGCACATGAGTGTTCATTATTTTTAATTAAACAGATTGTATACATAAATGAAATATATTGAATGAAATGTCCATTTTACATATGACATGGATGATAAGTTCCGTGCTTTAAAAAAATTACACAAATATAATGAATCTCTGTTCTTTATAGAGTGTGTCAGCAAACCCCCTTAAAAGCATGATTAGAAAACGAGAAAATTTGCTCAAAATTGTCTTTCCATTATATAAAGTAATTTTCAGATAGTGACTTCACGGGAGAGTGAGGGAGGTAAGGGTCCCAACCTGAAGTACCCAGGTGCTGTGGTATGATCAACTCGGCACCATCTTCCCAGTGAGTACGGAAGAGCCCTCCTCCGTCAGGTCTTCTCGATGAACATTCTCTCTTCCACACCCGAATCCACCTGTACACTGTTGCGAGGCTCACCCCGACCTCCAGAGAGATTTCTCTAGCTGGTTTCCCACTTATCCACATGTACACGATTTTGTAGCGGTCAGCAGTCGCCAGTCGAGATTTTGTAGATGGCTTCTCCATAATGATTGCTCTGTTAATGGGGTTGTGATACATGATAATTGCGCTGCTGCATGATCGTTGAACTATCTGATACATTTCTCTAATCTATAAACAAATTTGTTATGATTAGGGTGACAGAATGACAGAGTAAATTTACTGAAACATTGTTTAATTAGAACGATCTACTATGCATGATTTTTGGAAGTATTCAAAGCCACTTGTGAAATTGTCAGTGTGTCTGTCCATCAAGTTACAGGTCAGGCCCAGAGGCGTGCAACTTGAATGGTTTAGCAAAGCTAACATTATAACTTTTGTAACAGGCATTTCAATTGTCTTGATTTTAAAATATTTTGTATTATTCACCAAATATGATGCAGATGAACCTTGCTTGCTAAGAGTTCAAGCAAGTTTCAACGGCTGAAAAGTAATATGAAGGGGAAAAATCTTTGATCTCTTAAGTATGCACAGTTCTCTAGGAATATCTCCCTGGCTCCGACATTCAGGGAAAAGTAGTGAAGCACTTGGTGGTTCACATTAAACCTTGACAAGCTCCATGAAAGCTTTTTCTCTACATAGGTGGTATAGAAACAGACGACTGCTGATTCCTGTCAGAAGGCTGAGAGCTTCCTGATCCCATAGCTCATGAAAGTCTTACCCACTAGTTTCCCTGGAATATGGTCTGCCAATCGTTTAACAACCAGGTACCCAATCACTGTTGGGTGAACAGAGGTGTAGAGTTAAGGATTGTGTGCTGAGTCTATCCTCACCGGCCAGGA
>WNGS01163555.1:22063204-22076067 GCA_020271785.1 Procambarus virginalis
GAAAGGAGGGGATGAACCAGCCTTGCTTGATCTGATATTTACCCTAAATGAGTCCGATTAAGAGAAGTTAAGTTGGAAGCCCCTTCGGAATGAGTGATCATAGTGTACTGAGCTTTGAGTACCTGGTTGAGCTAGGAATGATCACCCCCAAAAAAGAACTGGGGACCAAAGGGCTGGCGTACCGAGAAGGGAACTATGAGGAGATGAATAAATTCCTATGGGATATACATTGGGACACAGAACTCGGAACGAAGTCCATACAAGACATGATGGACTATGTCACCCAAAAATGTCAGGAGGCTGTAAGCAGGTTTGTCCTAGCCGACAGGAAAAAACAGGAAGCAAAGGAAGAGTCCATGGTTTAATAGGGAATGTATGAAAGCAAAGGAGCTGAACAAAAGGGCATGGAGTAACTTCCGTAATAACAGAACACCAGAAGTAGAGAGAGATACAGAGAACCAGGAACGAGTATGCTAGTGTGAGAAGAGCAGCTGAGAAAAGGTATGAAAATGATATAGCTAATAAAGCCAAGAGCGAACCAAAGCTACTACACAGTCACATCAGGAGGAAGACAACAGTGAAGGAACAGGTGATTAAATTAGGGTGGGCGAGGACAGGTATACAGAGAATGAAAAAGAGGTGTGTGAAGAACTCAACAAAGGTTCCAGGAGGTCTTTACAATAGAACAGGGAGATATCACGGCGCTGGGAGAGGTGGCAGCAAACCAGGTGACCTTGGAAAGGCTCGAAATTACAAGAGATGAGGTCAAGAAGCACCTATTGAAGCTGGATGTGAGAAAAGCTGTTGGGCCGGACGGAATCTCACTATGGGTATTGAAAGAGTGTGCAGGTGCACTTTGCTTGCACTCTGCATAGTGTATAGTAGGTCACTGAAAACGGGAGACCTACCAGAAATATGGAAGACTGCTAATGTAGTACCAATATATATAAAGGATGACAGACAAGAGGCACTGAACTACAGGCCAGTGTCCTTAACTTGTACACATGCAAGGTGATGGAGAAGATTGTGAGAAAAAACTAGTAACACATCTGGAGAGAAGAGACTTTGTGACAGCCCATCAACATGGGTTCAGGGAGGGTAAATCTTGCCTTACAGGCTTGATAGAATTCTACGATCAGGTGACAAAGATTAAGCAAGAAAGAGAAGGGTGGGCGGACTGCATTCTTTTGGACTGTCGGAAAGCCTTTGACACAGTACCCCATAAAAGGTTGATGCATAAGCTGGAGAAACAGGCAGGAGTAACTGGTAGGGGCTCTACCTAGGGTAGAGCCCTACCTAGGTAGGGTAGGGTATGTTGACCAGACCACACACTAGAAGTTGAAGGAACGACGACGTTTCGGTCCGTCCTGGACCATTCTCAAGTCGCTTGTGACTTGAGAATGGTCCAGGACGGACCGAAACGTCGTGTCCTTCAAACTTCTAGTGTGTGGTCTGGTCAACATACTTCAGCCACGTTATTGTGACTCTTCGCCTGCATAGGGTAGGGTAGTACCTAAGCAATAGGAAGCAGAGAGCTACAGTGAGCGGCGAGACCTCAGAATGGCGTGAAGTCACCAGTGGAATCCCACAGGGCTCTGTGCTTGGACCTATTCTGTTTCTGATATACGTAAATGATCTCCCAGAGGGTATAGACTCATTCCTCTCAATGTTTGCTGACGACACCAAAATTATGGGAAGGATTAAGACAGAGGAGGACAGCTTGAGGCTTCAAGAAGACCTGGACAAGCTGCAAAAATGGTCGAACAAATGGCTGTTAGAGTTTAACATAAGCAATTGTAATGTAATGAAGATAGGGGTAGGAAGCAGGAGACCAGATACAAGGTATCATTTGGGAGATGAAATACTTCAAGAGTCAGAGAGAGAGAAAGACCTGGGGGTTTATATCACGCCAGACCTGTCCCTGAAGCTTATATCAAGAGGATAACATCAGCAGCATATGCCAGGTTGGCTAACATAAGAACGGCCTTTAGAAACTTGTGTAAGGAATCTTTCAGAACATTATATACCACATATGTCAGACCAATCCTGGAGTATGCGGCTCCAGCGTGGACTCCATATCTAGTCAAGCATAAGACTAAACTGGAAAAGGTTCAAAGGTTTGCCACCAGACTAGTACCCGAGCTGAGAGGTATGAGCTTCGAGGAGAGACTACGGGAATTAAATCTCACTTCGTTGGAAGACAGAAGAGTTAGGGTCGGACATGATCACCACATTCAAGATTCTCAAGGGAATCGACAGGGTTGATAAAGATAGGCTATTTAACACAAGGGGTACACACACTAGGGAACACAGGTGAAAACTGAGTGCCCAAATGAGCCACAGAGATATTAGAAAGCACTTTTTTAGTCTCAGAGTGGTTGAAAAATGGAATGCATTAGGAAGTAATGTGGTGGAGGCTGACTCCATGCACAGTTTCAAGTGTAGATATGATAGAGCCAAATAGGCTCAGGAACCTGTACACCTGTTGATTGACGGTTGACAGGTGGGACCAAAGAGCCAGAGCTCAACCCCCGCAAGCACAACTAGGTGAGTACACTACCACCACCACACACAACACCACACACTACCATCACTACCACCACCAAACACTGCCACCACTACCACATACGACCACCACACATTATCATCACCACCACCACCCACTCATTGCCACCACCACACACACAACCACCACCTCCACGACACATTACAACCTCCTCCACACACTACCACCACCATCACCACACACTACCACCACCACACACTACCACCACCACAACTACACACTACCACCACCACCACTACACACTACCACCACCACCACCACACACTACCTCCATCCCCACCATCACACACACTGCAACCACCTCCACACATTGCCACCACCACCTCCACCTCCACACACTACTACTACTTACACACATTACACCACCATTACCACATCACTCCATCACCTTTACAACACCACCCCACCACCATTACCACACCACCCCACCACAACCATATCACCGCATAATATTACCTCAACATACTTCCACCACCACAACAACTAGTACACCATTACTACCACACCACCACTACCTAGAGTCTTGAGTCAAAGTGAGGACTCGATGTTCAGTTTAGTTCATTATACCAGACGGGAGTGGTACGGACAGGATTCTGGTTATACTGTATTTGAATAGCTTTCATAGTGTCACTTAGGACAAATAATTCAACGTTAAAGTGTTGTGCCTTGTATTAGCATTAAGTTTTTTAATAAATGTTATTTGTTTCCAAACGAAAAGAGTCTTTATGTAAACATCTTCCAATGCGATTACCCCTCAACTCCTCTTGCTTCAAACCCGACTATTTCATGCATTTAATGAGGGTCTGCTTCTGGATACAAACCTTAATTCATAGCCCAATCACTGAATACAAATTCGATGTGACGACATGCAGTTACCTTTAAGATTGCCACAGGCAATTAAGGAATTAAACGACCTAGTGGATACGAGATGCCAAGGAATTGGAGTTCGGCGGCTGCTCTCGCCTTTTATTTCAGTTTTACAGTATAACCTCACATCTGGCACTCAAGGTGTCGGCACTGTGCAGTCCTTTCTGACAGAGTTCACTTGTAACGTATAATAAACATCTCACAAACTTAGTGTTTTTATATTTTCATAAATTATGCTGGATTAGTAATATGTAAATATTTTTATGATTATTTTTTAGATATATATCTGGAATATCTAGATATTTGTTAATGTTTTTCATGTCATTTTTCGACGTAAGACTAAAAATTAAGTTGGCATCACTGGCAGGGGCCCCCGGACATGCCACTGCTTGACCTAACTCCGGTTTGGGAAGACCCCACGTGGGGTCCGTTGAAACAAGCGCTTTGACTACATTTTCGGAGGAATGATTGAGCAGACATCGTCCATGGACTCCCGGTGTCATCTGGAGATATTACCAGCAGGTGGAGGCTCATGCTAATATGACTGAATAATTTAGACTTATCTCCTATTCTTGGGATACCATTCCCGCAGCTGCTACCACTTCCCACCACTAAAACATGCAGCACTTAATCCTTCATAATGGATAACCTAGTCATCCATCTATACACGAATGTGCTCCGAACAGATTTTCAACTTTTTCAGAGAATTTTACTCCAGTTTTGCTGTTGACTAACAAATATATACTTTTTTATATTGGTGTGGACTCCTGCACCATCTCCCTGGTCATAAGGCATCTCAGCACCACAACAGAGGTGAGAAATGGAGACGAACGTGTAATATTGTTTTATCAGTTCGATGTAGGCTTCACTGAACAATATCCTTTATTATTTACTACATATCAAACCAATAACGAATATCCTTTCGCTTCAGTATAACAAATATATATTTTGCTTGTGTGATGAACCCATTGCAGGACTAAGGGATGCCGTCCCCCTACAAGCCGAGCTCCATCCATACTGCATTCTTTAACTGTATAGAACTTGTGAATTATTTATAGCCATTCATAAATACTCGGCTACGTTCTAGCTAAGTGCTCGGTAACTTTCATAATCGACTTTTCATAATCATTCATACATTTTTTTAGTATCGTAAGATGTAGTTTGATGCATTCTTGGTTGAGGATTATTCGACAAGGAGTCATTGTAGTATGATAAAAAGTAAGTGGCCTTAACCCAACTGCTGCTTGACTGATCAATGACTTAAGGAGGCAATTTTATATGTATTTCTTTCTTGGGTTCTTCATAGTTGATGTTTTTAAGGTTGTCGAATAATAAATACGTAGAAGCAGTAGCAGAATTTTTAGGTATGGCTGTTCAATTGTGATTTCCATAGTTGTTCGTTTGTACTTTTTGAATTCTTTAAAAATTAAGCTGGCTTTTTTCAAACTGTTGAGTTTGAGGCCAGGCTTTGTGGAAACAAAGTTGAACTTGTGACAGACGTCATTTTGTTCTTCAGAGAATATACACTGTTGTAGATGCATACTTCAGACTGATGAAAATTCTCCGTCACGAAATCTTCGTTTTTTAGAGTTTTCGAGATACTCTGCAGATGTCCAGGTTCACACTTTTTGAGTTTTGTGAATTCTTTTCCTTTGATTTGGTTGAATGCAACGTAGTATGAACGTCATAGGTAGAAGGGCCGGGTTTGTCAGTAGAATTTGGTGGTTTCGACATGTGTGGAAACATAGTTAGTGGGTCTGAGAATGAGAAATGGAAGTGAATATAATTCCAGCACAAACACCGGAGGCACACACAGGCGCAGGGTAACATCGGCAGCATATGGGAAGCTGGGAACATGGGAAAATCATTTAGAAACCTAAATCAGGATTCTTTCTAGATAATCAACAGATCTACATAGCGTTTGTTAAGTTAGTCCTTAAATATGTAGCTCCGGCTTGGAATACACACTTCGTGAAGCATAAAAATACACTTGAAAGATGCAGGGTTTTACAACTAGACTAGTCACGGAGTTAAGAGAGTTAAGGTATGTGGATAGGGTGAAGGAACTGTGCCTCAGAACCCTGGAGGACAGAAGAAACAGAAGAGATAAGATCACAACATACAAGATACTAAGGGGAATAGACAATGTAGAGAACGATAGCCTCTTTACATTGAGAGATGGTAGGACAAAACGACACAAATGGAAGCAGGAAACACAAAAGAGTCGAGGAAGTGTATGGAAATACGCCCACCCTGCAGGAGTTGTCAACGAGTTGAGTTCCCTCAGAGAAGTTCTTGTGGAGACGCTTCCATCCACACCTTTAAGGACAAGTTTCAACGTCAGAGTAGTTAAGGTATACCGCCACATGCACAACATGTCCAGTAGACAGAACATAAGGAGCTAAACCTCACTTCCCCATTGTCACTGATAGGTAAGCGCGCATCCTCCTGATGCAGCTCGTAGAAGCTAACTCTCAGGTACCTATTAACTTCTAGGTGAACAGGGAAATCAAGTGAAAGACACTATGCCTATATGATTCTGCCTCGGCCGGGAATCGAACCCAGGCCCTTAAGACTACGACCCTCGAGCGCTGTCCTCTCGGCAGTGAGGACCTGTGCGTACTCAACTAGTTGAGCTTCGGCTCTTTGGTCCAGCCTTTCAATTGTCAATCAAAGTAATGTACATAAGGTTACTGAGCCTATTGGGCTCTATCATATCTTCATTTGAAACTGTGTATGGAGTTTGCCTCCACCACATTACTGCCTAGTGAATTCCATTTCTTAACTACCCTATGTGATGGTGAGTAGGGTAAAGTGCGACTACGAGGACGCGCACCATCTGCCAGGAGGACCCCCCTGCGACTACGAGGACGCACACCATCTGCCAGGGGGACCCCCTGCGACTACGACACCGCGCGCCATGTCCATGTGGTGCGCAGGTGACTAGCCACATAGTGTTGTAATGGGATTTTCCCGGAAGTTGGGGCGTGTCGGACGCGTGTGAGCGTCCGGTGTTTGGGTATGTGGTCAGGGAAGATTGGGGTCATGTTGTTTGGGGGTAGGGGAGTATGTAGGGCTATGTGGTATGTGCTAAAGTAAGAGGTATGTGGATATGTTGTTAAGAGTAAATGAATATGTATGTTTGTTTTACTTAGACTTAATCCTGTGTGTAGATAATAGTTTATGATTAAAGACTATGTATTGCTATGCGCCTAGAGTAAGAGATGAGTGCTCTAGAATGTCCAACATATGTTGTTGGGGTAGGGGAGGGACAGGGGTAGGGGAGGGAGGGGATAGGGAGGGTGAGGGAGAGTGAGGGGACCTTCCCCTCGCGTGAGAGCCATTTGTAGTTTGTCAGCTTCCGTTGGGTAGGGGATGGAAGCTATGTGCTTGGTATGCAGACATGTGGAGGGAGGGGGGACCCCAATACCTGAGAGGGGGCAGGAAGTTAAGACGAGAGAAGGAGGGGAAAGTGAGGGACAGGCGGAGCCATTATTTTGACTTTTTCCCACCCAACGCAGCTGTTGGTGATCCAGGACGTCCATTAGTTGGGCCATACACGGGCAGGAAGTGCCTACTGTCCACCTTTCAGTGGCTAACTGAAGAGTATTTCCAAGTAGTGGTGTGATCATATCTTCCTCTCCCCTCCCCTCCCCTCCCTTACCTTCTAGAGTGGGGCACCCCTCTCCCTCCTCTCCCATACCTTCTAGAGTGGGACACCCCTCCCCCTCCCCTCCCTTACCTTCTAGAGTGGAGCACCCCTCTCCCTCCTCTCCTCCTCTCCCATACCTTCTAGAGGGACACCCCTCCCCCTCCCCTCCCTTACCTTCTAGAGTGGGGCACCCCTCTCCCTCCTCTCCCTCCCACCCTTACTTTCTAGAGTGGTATGGACCAGGTCCACATATTTTTTATTAAACACTAAGCGATTTACAGCGATAATAATAAGACTTCTTGGTTGTTGTTAGCTAGCAGACTGATGGGGAAAGGCTTTCATTCAGTCCATCGAAGCTTCTGGTCATCCTAGTCAATCATCCAATCTGTAGACAGGTAGATTGGAGGGAGAGTGAGGGGACATCATTATCAATGAAGTGCCAGGAGGGTAGGAGAGAAAGAAAGAGGCAGACAGACAGACAGACAGACAGACAGACAGACAGACAGACAGACAGACAGACAGACAGGACAGACAGAAGACAGACAGACAGACAGACAGAAGACAACAGACAACAACAGACAGCAGACAGACAGACAGACAGACAGACAGACAGACAGACAGACAGACAGACAGACAGACGACAGACAACAGATAGACAGACAGACAGACAGACAGACGACAGACAGACAGACAGACAGACAGACAGACAGACAGACACAGACAGACAGACAGACAGACAGACAGACAGACAGACAGACAGACAGACAGACAGACAGACAGACAGACAGACAGACAGACAGACAGACAGACAGACAGACAGACAGACAGACAGACAGACAGACAGACAGACAGACAGACAGAGAGGAGAGGCTCTTAAGATGTGAATGAGATGCGACAGCAGTAGGCAGAGAAGGTCTGTTTTATGTCTATGTCTTCAGAAGGGTGTGTGTACTGGACACCTTTCACTAGCTAACTGTATTTCCATGTAGCTGGTGTGGGCATATCTTCCGGAGTTAAGATGAGAGTCATTATTTTTAACTTTTTCTCACCCAATGCAGCTGTTGACGATCCATGACGTCCATTAGTTTCCCCTTACAGGAGGTTTTGGGACATAGTTCGGCCATACAAGACAGGAAGTGTGGAGGAGGGTGAGAGGGCAGAGTCTCTCTTAAGATGTACCAGTTGGCGGATAAGGTCTGTTTTATGTAACTATAAAGAATAATAAATAAATAAATAAATAGTTAGGAGAAGTAAACCACTTGTATCTTAACGTGGTCATCATGGTAACATCATTCTTTGCTCAAATAACATTTTTTTAAAGTAGCGAGTCATAAGGTGGTCTTCAATCTTATTATTATTATTATAACAAATCATAATTTTTTGGTAAACACAACTGCACGGGATACACATAGCAGTCACTGGTTACTAACCTACATGCTTTTCTCTCTCTCTCTCTCTCTCTCTCTCTCTCTCTCTCTCTCTCTCTCTCTCTCTCTCTCTCTCTCTCTCTCTCTCTCTCTCTCTCTCTGACACACGCACACACACTGGGACATAGCATTGAGTATGCCATGAGCGCAACATACAAATTCCAAAATGCTGTCCTGGGAAGTTTGACACACACATTGATTAACAAGATATCTGATTATTTATACAACTTCTCTCTACGTTATATGCAGGGTTGCATAGCGTGTCAAGAACTACTTACGTGATGCTAAACAGTCTAATCTCACACAAGGCAGTCATATGGGCAGAGCCGCATAACGGGTCAAGGACTGAACACGCCATTCATTTTTTAGCTAATCACGTTACAATCACGACGTGCTAGTTACAAAATTCAAAATAAGTCTGCACATCGACGCTTGAGACGTGATCACTACCTACAAATTTTTGTTAACTGTGTTCGCAACATCGGGTGTCCAAATAAATATCATTGAAATTTAAGCATGTATACTCAATCTCCTACACCCATTATTGCTGTGCAGACCTTATAAAACACAACGGCGTTATCATAGCAAGACAATGACACAGAATGTTCAAGACTCCTGAATGAGTGAAACATCATCCCGTCTCGTTAGGGTCTAACCTTCATGCTGGTTTGAGGCGTAGTGACATGGGCGAGGTGCTGGGGCGACCCTGCCCTCACCCCAACAACCCACACCATCCACCCATCCCCACTCACACCCCCCCCCCTTCCAAGCCCAAACCATCGAGCATCACTTCACCCTTCCCAGACCGGATGTTCTGTGCAAAGCCTTTAGTATTATTTCTGATCATATGTGTAACCTTGTATCGCAACGTGACCAACATGGTATCATCATTCTTTGCTCAATAGCATTTTTTTAAAGTAGCGAGTCATAAGGTGGACTTCAATCTCATTATTTTTTATAACAAATCACAATTTTTTTTGTAAACACATCTGCATGGGATACACATAGCAGTCAGTCAGTGGTCTCTCTCTCTCTCTCTCTCTCTCTCTCTTTATTCAGATCATTTAATAGCTGGGAAAAGTATCATCAATTCCTTTCTCCTGCTGCCGCTGTTCACGTATCTTTTTCATTTCACTTGACTGACAGCTCACCAGAGGATGGAAGACTAATGTCAATTTTCAAGCCCCTCATCTCTCACACCCTTATAACCCTATAACGTAACATGATCAACATGATGACGTCGTTCTCTGCCCAAATATCATTAATGTAACATGACCATCATGGTAACATCATTCTTGGCCCAAATATCATTTTAAGAGTAACGAGCAACTTTCGGTCAGTTGTCTGAATATTGAAATGTGAACCGTGTTAAATTGACTTGTTCATTATCCACGAGTTCAAGCTGCCTTGAACTCGGACCTACATTATCCAAAACAAACTTTCCGCTATCCAAATAAATATAATTTGAAAATGTGCGCGTGTCTACTCATTCCATCTCGTCAGGGTCGGACCTTGTGTCTTCCCATAGCGCGAGTTTTTTTTTTCACTATCCATCGTCATTCGCGCTCATCAGCCATTAGTGATCGTGGTTCCAGCAGAAAAAAAAACAGAGTCTACTGACAGTGTGACAGTTTAGCCCTCTGTAACTCATTGTAACGCAAATCATCTTTCTGCAATCCAAATAACATTATATCGTTACGTATCGCGTTTTACTGAATGAGGGAAACATTTTACATCTTAATAGGTGTCTCGAGTAAATGAGCGAACGAGCATTCTAGCGGTACACCTCTTGAAGTGTGACAGACGTCTGGCCAGCTGGGACCGACGCACACATGCTCTTATGTCGGCTAACCTACACTCACATCCGACGACACATGCTATCACATCCATCACACACATTATTTCCTTAACCATGTAGTCTCTCTCTACATTTCTCCTAGCTTCTACCATCACTCAGTAACTCAGTAAGTCAAACAGCAAAGCGGACTGAAGACTCTAATATGTTATGGGATAGACTGCTTCACTCTCGAGTTGAGTCATTAGTGAAATACACGGCTTCAG
Organism: Procambarus virginalis; assembly: GCA_020271785.1. Taxonomy (NCBI): domain Eukaryota; kingdom Metazoa; phylum Arthropoda; class Malacostraca; order Decapoda; family Cambaridae; genus Procambarus; species Procambarus virginalis. The sequence goes on from WNGS01163555.1 coordinate 22,073,778, forward strand.
TTTGGTGAGACATAGCATCTAGCTCACCAGAGGATGGAACACTAATGTCAATTTTCGATCCCCCATCACACTCACCTTTATAACTTTGTAACGTAACATGACCAACACGATGTCATCGTTCGTTGCCCAAATATTATTAATGTAGTGTGACCATCATGTTAACATCGTTCATTGCCTAAATATCATTTTAAGAGTAAGAGTAACTTTCTGTCCGAATATCATATTGATATGTGAACCCCATTTAGCCAAACACAATATCTCCTTTACATCTCATACCATACCATATAATATTACTGTCTACCAGTTTTTAGCCCCTGTAACACATTGTAACGTAACGCGAAATCAAATTTCTACAAACCAAAATATCATTTTTAAATGAAGTTTGACTTAGTCCATCTCCTTTACATCTCACACCATATAATATTACTGTCTACCAGTTTTAGCCCCTGTAACACATTGTAACGTAACGTGGAAATCAACTTTTCTGTTGACCAATTAGCATTATTGAAAATGTAAATCATGTTTAGCCATTACATCCAAACACAAGTAAAAAAATATTACCACAGCCCTGTTTAGTTCTTGTAACACATTATATCGTTACGTAACGCAACGTGGAAAATCATCTTTCTATCTGATGACCAAATAACATTTTTGTAAATGTGAAGCTTTGTAGATTTAATTTTAAACAAAGGTGTGTCACTAGTCCACAAACTAAGAGTGGTGAGTCAGGAAGAATGTCTTTGTGAAATATGCACAGAAGAGTTTGGGGAGATATGATCACTACATACCTACAAATTCTAATATTTTTTGTTAACTGTGTGATCACGACATTTACCTCTTGGTCTCTTGTTCCGCCTCTCACTAGACAATAAACACAATTTTGTATAATTTCTCGACTAAAATACCACTCTGAAACATCTTTACACTTTATTTTTTCATTGTCACGTGCACTGCCATCAAAGGAAATCTCACTACTGCATGGATGTCTTGTGTGTTAAATATACGAACCTTTCCTAGCTTATCATTTTTCTTTGTGAAACTTATATGTGATGATCATATCTCCCGAGTCCACACAATAACCCACACATCACCCATCTTCAGTTTTCAAATCACAGCTCGCATCTAATTTACTGTTATTTTTTTTTTGTTTGCAGAAACTATGTTTTGAGAATATGCACAATGTCACCAATTACTGTTCGTATCAGCATCAAAGTCCTTTCAGTCATCAAAACAAGCAGAGGTGCAGCATAATCCACCAGAGATCTGATGTATGCAAGGTACACCATTTTGACAATTCCATCACCGACACACCTTAGCGAGATGACTGTGCTCAGCAATAGCCTAGCACTCTTAATAATTTTATTCAAGCACTGATAACATAGCATAATGTAAGATTTTTTTCACATTTCATATCGCGTGTGTAGATTTAGTTTTAACAAAAAGTGAAACACGAGAGCATGAACTAATAGGGTTGAGATAGGAGGAAAGGCTTTGTGGACGGCTAGTCATAACTTAACATATCAGATATGATTTCACAGAGTTTTAACCTTTTGCAAGTTTTTCAGTGTTTTCTCTTCACTTGTGCTAAGTGAGTCAGACAAAATGGGTCATTTCATTATTAGCCAAGGCAATACGCCATTAGCTAGTTAGTCAAAACATATAACACGCATTATTTCACAGGAATTTTTTCTAGCAAATATGCTTCCTTTAAGCAGTTCAACACATCAAACATCAGCAGTCCGCGAAATTCTCTTTAGTCAATAATCATCCTTTACAGTATTTCTTGACTAAAATAGCACTCCAAACATAAGTGGCCATTTTTATTCACACTGTCACACTTAGTCAATAATTTGTTTCGCAGAGTGACAAGTTATGCTTAGTGACGAGATTTCACGCTGAGCATAGTTTTTAAGAGAGTTCACACTGTATTAATTACGGTCACGGATATCTTATGTTATGTTTATGAAGATCTTTACTTCTTATTTTCTTATTTTTACCCATTCCCCTGCACCCTGCTTTTCAGCCTTCACATATTCTTTTCAAATCAACTTGGCTTACTGTTTTTCCAGTAGATTTGTTTCACATTACATATATTAATCAACTTTCAAATTCAGTTCAGTTTCTTTTCAATATCACAGCTTCGTTGTTCCCCTGTCAGTATCCAGTTCATCACCTCACATATATATATTACTGTCACTAACCTTGTATTGGCTGGCTCCGACATTCAGTTTACAACTCAGTAAGTGTTTACTGAATGCAAATCGCTACATGTGTGGTCATTTAGTTTAAA
>WNGS01163555.1:22093268-22109534 GCA_020271785.1 Procambarus virginalis
GGAGTGTTACTAACTCCTCTTCACAAAATGTTCTACGAGCTTTATCCTCACGATCTTCTCCATCACCTTGCATGGTATACAAATTAGGGAGATTGTCCTGAGTTCCATGCCTCTTGCCTATCACCCTTTTTGTCTTTTGGGGCTATATTGTTGTCTTCCAGCTATCTGTATGCCTCCTGTTTCTAGCTACCTGTTGTACACCATAGTAGTGGCTGATAGTACTTCTGCCCCTCGTGCAGTCATCCCTTGTGAGGTTCTATATGGCCCAAGTGCCGTTGTCACGTTTCAGCTCCAACAGATTCCTTTGACCTTATCACTGATGAACTGAATTCTTCAAAGATTTCTTGGTTACTGCCTCTTCCTCAGTACAGGGACTTCTCCTTCTCTTTTGTGAAGACCTCCTGCAATCTCTTGTTGGGGCCTTCACACCCCTCCTTGTCATTCACTGAGTATGTTTTCCCCTATTCTCAATCTCATTACTAGTTTCTTCTCACTGCTGTTTTCCTCCTAATGTGACTGTGGAGCAGTTTTTGTTTGGGTCTTGGCTTTACTATCAATGTCATTTTCATACTGTCTCTGGTTCTCCTCACTCTGTCGAGGTACGCATTCCTGGCCCTCTTGTATCTCTCCCTGATCTCTGGGTTCCCTTATTTCTGTAGTTTCTTGATGTTCTTGTACTTGACTGATTTTTTTTCCTTACAACCTGATTGAACCAAGGATTCTTCTGTTGCTCTTTTTCATTAGTATATCTTAGGGTCGGGATAAATCTGTCTTTAGTTTTCCTGGCATTTCTGGGTGATGTAGTCCATCATATCTTGCACAATCGTTTCTCTGAGTTTTGTTTCCCATAGTATTCCTATTAGGAATTCCTCATCTCATCATAGTGCCCTCTTTGGTAAGTCAGGCTCTTCTTTCTGATCCATTCGTTGGACAGGATGTCTCCTTTTTCACCAGATACTAAATGTCAGTACGCTGTGGTCACTCATTCCCATGGGGCTTCTAATTTTACTTCCCTTGTGTCCGACTCATTCAAGGTGAATATCAGTCGAGTCTAGCTGGTTCGTCATTGTCTCTCATTCTTGTGGGTCGCTGACATGTGGTTTCTGAAAGTTTATTGTTGCCTCGGCCACTAGTTTAGCTCTCCGTGTATCTGCACCTCCACGTGGTCTCCATTCTTCCAGTCTTTCCATGGTTACAGTTGCCAGAGATTAAAAGTCTGAATCAATTACTTCAGGCACTTGAAACTACTATTATTATAATAATGGATGTCCTGTTGTTTCTATCAAACTCCTGGCTGCTTTTCTATCATATAATGAAGGGTTATTAATTAATACTATTATCACCCTAGATCCACCCATTTGCATGGTTCCTATTATGTAGTCTGAATCCTTCACAGTCTGGAAAATTCATTCCTTCGAAACTCCAGTTCTTTCTAATCAAAAGGGCCACTCCTGCTCCTCCTCGTTCTTTCCTCTCTTTCCTTAGTGTCAATAGTTCTGCAGAACATTTGCATTTCTTATGATGCCTAATAACTTAGTTTCTGTGAGTGCTATTACATCTGCTTTTCTCTTATGCCTTTTCATCCAGTTCACATACTTTATTTGTAATGCCATTGGTGTTTGAGTACTTTACCTTGAAGCTCACTTTCATATGTACATTATCACATACTCTTGCCACTGAAGTAGGAAGCTGTTTCATGGGCAGGGCTATTTGAATAGGTTTGTCCTGTGGGGTAGTTACCGGGGGGTTTGAAGGGAGGCGGGGTGGAGGGTGGAGGGCTTAGATCTTATGCCTGCTTGGGGCAGAATGAGGCCAAGGGATGGGGAAGCATGCGACACTTGGGGGAGGGAGGATAAGGGTGGCATTGTGTAGGGGTCGGGAGGGTTCTGGCTTGGAATTGGGGGCTCCTTTGTGGTGGCAGATGGGGGTGTTGCAGTTCTCTGAGGTTACTGATTTGCTGGTTGTGGTTCCCTTCTTCCGTCTGGATTATTGGGTTGGAGACTGTGGTTCCCTTCCCACTTCCAGTGCCTCTTCCATACATCGGCTGCTTGGATTATATAGTCCCTGGTCATGTCCTTCTGAAGGAATTCTTTTTTGTATTTTATTTATTTGTGTTTGTTCTTTTACTAGAATGTTATCTTTCATTACCTCTATCATGAATATTATCTTTCTCAATCGATTTTTGTCTTTGTTGTACCGGCCAACTCGGAACACTTTCTCAGTGTATTGCGCAGCCCCCTCCGTTTGTACCCACTTCAGGGTCCCTCACACTGCGGCTCTGTCTTTAGCTTTCCACTCTTCCTGATGGGAACCTTCTTGTTACTTAATACCTACTACGAATACAACTTTTTTTTCTTTCCAGTAACTGACTCATGCACCTTGCTCCCTCTTGTTAAGTTGCTGCTTTCATGGCAACTTCTGTACTGTTGACATGGCTTCTGGGGTCGTTCTCAGAATTTTTTCAAACGTTACTCCCATTGTAGAGGTTCCTGTTATTGCTATGTTCCCTTCTACTTAAACGTTGATCACCTGGACCTGAGCAGGCTACATACCACAGATATGCTGGAATCTCAAGTCAGATACGGAAATACCATGGTATAATTTTAATAGTTATTGAAAGGCACATGAGTGTTCATTATATTTAATTAAACAGATTGTATACATCATGAAATATATTGAATGAAATGTCCATTTTAAATATGACATGGATGACAAGTTCCATGCTTTAAAAAAATTACACAAATATAATGAATCTCTGTTCTTTACAGAGCGTGTCAGCAAACCCCCTTAAAAGCTTGATTAGAAAACGAGAAAATTTGCTCAACATTGTCTTTCCATTATATAAAGTAATTTTCAGATAGTGACTTCACGTGAGCGTGAGGGAGGTAAGGGTCCCAACCTGAAGTACCCAGGTGCTGTGGTATGATCAGCTCGGCACCATCTTCCCAGTGAGTACGGAAGAGCCCTCCTCCGTCAGGTCTTCTCGTTGAACCTTCTCTCTTCCACACCCGAATCCACCTGTACACAGTTGCGAGGCTCACCCCGACCTCCAGAGAGATTTCTCTAGCTGGTTTCCCATTTATCCACATGTACACGATTTTGTAGCGGTCAGCAGTCGCCAGTCGAGATGTTGTAGATGGCTTCTCCATAATGGTAGCTCTGTTAATGGGGTTGTGATACATGATAACTGCGCTGCTGCATGATCGTTGACCTATCTGATACATTTCTCTAATCTATAAACAAATTAGGGTGACAGAATGACAGAGTAAATTCACTGAAACATTGTTTAATTAGAACGATCTACTGTGCATTAGTTTTGGAAGTATTCAAAGCCACTTGTGAAATTGTCAGTTTGTCTGTCCATCAAGTTACAAGTCAGGCCCAGAAGCGTGTAACTTAAATGGTTTATCAAGGCTAACATAATAATTTTTGTAACAGGCATTTCAATTGTGTTGATTTTAAGATATTTTGTATTATTCACCAAATATGATGCAGATAAACCTTGCTTGGTAAGAGTTCAAGCAAGTTTCATCGGCTGAAAAGTAATATGAAGAGGAAAATCTTTGCTCTCATAAGTATGCACAGTTCTCTAGGAATATATCCCTGGCTCCGGCATTCAGGAAATGTAGCACTTGGTGGTTCACATTAAACCTTGACAAGCTCTATGGAAAGCCTTTTTCTCTACATAGGTGGTATAGAACAGACGACTGACTGCTGATTCCTGTTAGAAGGCTGAGAGCTTCCTGATCCTATAGCTCATGAAAAGTCTTACCCACTAGTTTCCCTGGAATATGGTCTGCCAATCGTTTAACAACCAGGTACCCAATCACTGTTGGGTGAACAGAGGTGTAGAGTTAAGGATTGTGTGCTGAGTCTATCCTCACCGGCCAGGATACGAACCTAGGCCAATTAAAAAAAAAGAGCGGGGCGATTGTGTGACCACTGCGCCACCGAGGACTTTACTTGAGCTCAGTTTTCAACAATGGAGACATATCATTAACCTTACTAAATTCACAAGATAAGTTTCCTTCGAAAATTTTACATTCGAAAAGACTTTCCATTCGACGATAATCCGTTCTTAGACTAAAGTGTTTTCACAGCAAATGGATGTCCTAAAAGTAAAGTATGCAACAGACTGCGATCCACAGCTTGCTGAAATTTCATTCTGTACCATACATGAATATACTCTTATATTAAATGAAGTATTCACACACAACACTCACTTGACAGAACAACGTCAAAAGCTTTTTTATATTTTGTACCAGTGGTTTGTTAAGTAATTTCTTTCTTCCACTTCAGGTGACCATAGTGTTATCTCAAATGTTAAGATGATTTGACATGACAAAGTGTCAGCCACTACATTGTCTCTTATCCACCAACAAGCTATAATATCCTCCATCTAGGATGGTACACTCTGGATGCCTTCTTCCGACCGCTTACCTCAGTCGTTCACCATCGTGAGTTTCTCCTGTGAAACAATTGGGTTCACACACACCTCGTGTATAAGTGAGGTTTCACACCTCTCATAAATCCAATACCCCACTACTCCTTTGTGGCGGTCTCCCTTAGTCATCATGTCCACTACTTTAAAGATATCTCCACAATCTGCTTCAACTCCTATCGTACACCATCTTTTCCATAAGAAGCAAACTCTCACCAATAAGTTCAGCTACACTACCTCGCCTTCTTGTATTCCTTGTACTGTCTACATTTGCGCGCTTTCANGACTTCTGCAGTTACTTTTATTCTTATGTTCAGCTCACCTGCTATGCTGCCAGATGTACGATTCTGCAAGAATAGCGGTGTGACATTTGGGTTGCTGTTATACTTTTGCACTTATCACCGAATAATGATTACAGTTGTAGATAATTAATTGAATATTCTTTAACCTCTGATTAGGTTAGGTGGGGGATGGACAGTCTAGCCATTTTTGAATAATAATCATAATAACATTTAACAAACACCATATGCAAGTTCCATGCCAAAGGGCACATTTTCCATCTGGTGACGTCACACATAGTTTGAAAAGTCAGGTGCTGTGATACCTTGACACTTACATGCTAATGGCCAGCAATACCTTATCCCTATACCTGAGGTTGCTTTTCGTGATGTCACTAAACAACGACAGCAACTGGTCTGTAGAATGTATTTGTTTGTTATATAATAAGTTAGGTTAGGATGGTTTGATAGGGTTTATGAATAACAGAAAATAGGAGCAATGAGCGAAAACACGAGCCAATGTAGCTGAATATCGACTCTGATGAAGCACAGAGTACAGTTGAGGTATTAAGCCCGATTAAGAGTTCACACTTATGTGTGAACCTCCTAGGATCCGCATTTAGCACGTTGGCGCCTCGCGCCGCATTAGGGATGATGACGTCAGAAAAGAAGGTGACTGCAGAAGGCCTTATTTCATAACATGAGAGGCATGCTTTCACTCAATGTAGTCCATACATATGTACACTGAATGAGTATTTTTGATTTGTTATATGCTACAGCAAGGTGTGGGGAGGCATGTTTTGAGTAAATGTGAGATGTGCATATATATTTATGTACGTGCAAATACATTTATGGGTTTATGCAGCAATATTGGACTACTACTGAAATCGCATTGAAATCACCACGGCTGGCAGGGGACTGTTTTCATACAAATGGAAGATAGTGGGGTTTTCATTTTTATTTGCCCTATGATCAATAAGCATTCTGTGAAGACAGATTGTCAAAGCTCGAATTACATTCTCTAGAAAGACGAAGAAGGAATAGGGGTGACATGATAGAGGTGTGACTGAATGGTCATAGTAAAGGGGGATATTAATAACCTATTAAACGTATCAACATGAAACAGAACAGGAATAAATTAGATAGGTTTTAGATTTAGGAAAAGACCTGGGTAAATACAGGTAACAGGGGCGAACTCGGAAAATGCACATTAGTTCTTGCACTGTGATGCTCCCCTTTGTTTCATATGAATGGATTTCATTCCTATGCTCAATAAATGATCCTTGGCCAGACATGCTATTTCAGTAAGCTGACTTATTCAGGGAAGATGAAGACTGGCCAGCTGATGATGTCATTTGTCCATTAGCAATGCCTGTGCATGGGACGCTGGGGTAACGAAATTTGGGTACACCATGGACCGGCATTTTAATCCTACCCCCAGGCAAATTGAAGACTGGCTACCCGATGACGTCATTGACCATTGGTGATGCTTGTGTGGGGTCCCTGAGGTAATGAAAAATGATGGGGCCAGATCGAAGCCGTCAAATCTTACTGGGTTAACGAAAAAACATGGAGCCAGATCAAAACCGTTTAATCTCACTGGGGTAACGAAAAATCATGGAGCCAGATTGATGCTGTCAAATCTCACTGGGGTAACGAAAAAACATAGCGCCAGATCGAAGCCGTTCGAAAAAGCAAAACGGCTTTGATCTGGCGCACTTTACACTACTCACACTTCCATCACCACCAACTCCCCCACCATACACCACAACCACCACCACCACCACAACACACTACCACCACCACCACACACTACCACCACCATCACACACTACCACCACCATCACACACTATCACCACCACCACCACCACACACTACCTTCATAACCACCACCACCAAACACTACCATCGGACACTACCACCACACTCTACAACCACCATCACACACTACCACCACTATCACATACTACCACCACCATCACCACACACTACAGCCACCACCACTACACTATCACCACAACCACAACACCACACACTGCTTTTACCACAATACACCACCACATATTCCACACTAAACCACTTCACACACTACCACCACCACCACTACCACACCACCACCACAAATTCCACACTAAACCACATCTCACACCACCATTACCATACCATACTCGAAAATGAGTGGTGGCTGAGTGGATATCGCTCTAGACTCGTGAACCTGGGTTCGATCCCCTGGCACCACCAGGAAAACAAATTGGCAGAGTATCCTTCACCATGATGGGCCTGTTACTTACCAGTAAAAAGGTACCTGGAAGTTAGACAGCTGCTATGGGCTGCTTCCTGGTATGTGTGTCAAAAAAGTACTTAGTATCAGTTGATTGATTGACAGTTGAGAGGCGGGCCGAAAGAGCAGAGCTCAACCACCCACAAGCACAACTAGTTGAATACACTACCACACCAACACACTACCTCACTATAACACCACCACACTATCTGACTATAACACCACCTCCACATCACACTTCCATCACAAAGCTACCATGCCACACTACCACATCACAATATCACACCACCATTACCACTTCACCTCTCTGCCACAACCCTACCACACTACCCCACCAAACTACCATACAGCCCAACCACACTAGCAAACAACTTCACTACACTGCCACACCACCCCACCACATTACTACACCACCCCACTCCATTACTACACCACACCACCATTACCACACCACTTCACCACCATTACCACACCACCACACCACCCTACCACCATTACCACACCACTTCACCACCATTACCACACCACTTCACCACCATTACCACACCACCACACCACCCTACCACCATTACCACACCACTTCACCACCATGACCACACCACTTCACCATCATTACCACACCACCCCACCACCCTACCACCATTACCACACCACTTCACCACCATTACCACACCACCACACCACCCTACCACCATTACCACACCACCACACCACCCTACCACCATTACCACACCACCCTTTCATCATACCACCACCAAAACCATATCACCGCATGATACTACCTCAACATACTTCCACCATCACAACAACTAGTACACCATTACTACCACACCACAACTACCACACTGCAATTATTGCACAGCTCCACCACACCACTGCACTTGATTACCACACCACACATCCACCACTATACCATTACTACCACACCACAATAATATGCACACTGCAACCACGAACACCATCAATCATTACTACCAACTGACCATCACTCACCACTGCCACCAACCATCACTACCACCAACCACAACTCACTAATAACAACCACCACCACCATGGATTCTCCATTAAGTGAAAAAATGAATAAAAATGTAGAACCAACCTTTATTTTGATCATGTTTTATTTTACTAAATGTAGAAATATATTTTATACTAGCAGTACCCGGCCACACGTTGCTGTGGCTCAGCAACACATGTGCATTGCTGAGCCACAACAACCTTCCCTGTCCCCCAGTCCACCCCACCATTCCCCCCTCACCCGTCTCCTCGTCCTCTGCACCATGCGGAACACAAACATGCACAAAGGAACATTTTCATTTTTATTTATATAGATTTCAATACTTTTTTTTATATAACAGCAATCACATAAATTACTTTTATGAAACATTTAACGTGGCCATAAAGTATCAAAATTTTGTTTAGCCAACATTTAGTGCAGTACATTTTGGAAACTTATTTACAACTGCACAAAATTTACGTATCTAATATGTGAAAACAAACGTTGTCACTGCTTACAAACACTTTCTAGATACGTTGTGGCAACCTAAAATTGTTTCCTGGATTTACCTTTGTCCCCTAACCCTGATTTCACTGATCTTGATCCTGTTCATTAGTATACTGTGTTCTTCTTTATTTTTGTTTCTTCATTGTTCACTGTTGCTGTTCTTCCTCCATTGGATAATGTATATTCTTCAATGGAATATTCGTGGATTTTATGCCAACTTCCATGAACTTTTGATGACCAAGTTCTCAACACTTTCTATCTGTCTCCAGGCTCCGATGCTTGGCACTCATCCTGGTCGCTTTCGTGGTTATTCCTTTCTCTCCCCCCCACCTCCTCCTCCATCTTCTGCTGGGGCCCATAATTCTACTGCTCTCTTGATTCGTATTGATATTCCCTTCGTCCCCCCTAATTTTTCCGTCGCCTCTCCAATGTTCTGCGTCCCATATCTTTGTGAGTAAATGGTATACGGTCTGTTCCATTTATCTCCCCGTAAATATTCCGCTTTCTCTTCCTGAACTTAAACACCTGTTGGACTCCTTATCAGAACCTGTGCTCCTGTTGGGTTATTTCAACTGTCGGCATACACTCTGGGGTGATACTCTGATGAACACCGGGGGCCGCCTTCTCGAACCATTTGTCCTCTCTTCTTCTGTCCTTTCTGAGTTCTGGTGAACCCTTTGCTGTCATGATCTTTCTCTCTGCTCGTCTTCTCTTTAGTTAGATTTCACATGGAGGGTTCTTGTTGACCTACATAATAGTAACTATTTCCCCATCATTGTATCTTTTTTCTCTTTTCACCCTCCCCTCTTCTTTCCTAGATGGCAGTTTGCCCAGGCTGATTGGAATCTATTCACACTCCATGCTACTCTTTCTGATCTCTCCGCCTAGCCTCTTCCTCGAGCCCTCCTCCTTTTTCATTACACCATATTCGACGCTGCCCTCGCTCTTCCTTCCGAAGCACGTGGAAGTGCGTTCCCTGGTGGAATGCGGACTGTGCTCCAGCTGTCCGATGTAAGCGTGCAGCCTGGAAGAAACACCGACGCCAGCAAACGGCAACTTCTTTTATTCTCTTCCGGTAAGCGAGTGCGGTGGCCCGCAAGACCATCTGTACAGCTAAACGTGAGAGTTGGAAATCATATATTTCCACCATTACGTCCGATACTCCTCTGCCACAGATCTGCAGCAAAATCAACAAGATAGTGGGTAGGTTTGTTCCACATGTCTCACCAGTCCTTCACCTCCATGGTACTCGTGTGTCATATCCAGTAACGGGTTGCAACTAAACTAGGTTCGCACTTTTCTTCTGTTAGCTCTAGTTCTCATCTTCCTCAATCCTTGCTTCTTCGTAAGTCCTTTCTTGAATCTTTTCCCTTAGATTTTCACACTCGTCTCCGACTTTCCTATATCGATACCTAGTCTCTTTCCGAATTTCAGTCTGCTCTGGCCCTCTGCAGCTCTACAGCAGTGGGAATAGATTACATTCATTATGAGATGCTTCGCCATCTCCCTCTTTGTGCGTCCCAGTACATACTGAATCTGTATAATCGAATCTGGGAGTCGTCGTCAGTCCCTACGAACTGGTATCGATACGGTTGTTCTCCCTATTCGGAAACCGTGGTCTGTAGGGACATCCCCCTTAAGGACTTACGCCCAATTGCTCTGACGAGTTGTATCTATCTGCCAACTCATTGAACGCACTGTCAATGTCCATCTGATGTGGTTCATAGAACACTATCACCCCCTATCCCCTTCTCAATTTGGTTTTCGCAAGTGCTGCAGCAGGACTGATGTCTTGGTGAGCTTGGAGGTCTATGTTCGAACTGCTTTTGCTGCGAAGACCTAAGTTTTTGCTGTCCTTTTTGATCTGGAAAAGGCTTATGACCCCATCTGGAGATACCGATTTCTGTCTCAACTTTGTGCTTTGGCCTTCGTGGTAAGCTCCCTCTCTTCTTTCAAAGCTTCCTCTCTAGTCGCTCCTTTAAAGAGAGGCTTCGTACCGCTCTCTGCCTCTTTTAGGCAATATGAAGGTGTACCCCAAGGTAGTGTTCCAAGAACTACTCTTTTCCTTTTTGCTCTGAATGGTCTTCTTTCTTCTCTTCCTTCTGACATCTTCTCTGCTCTCTATGTCGAAGATCTTACCCTCTGTTTTTTTTCAGGGATGTGCGGGCCCTAAGCCTCTGGCTGGCCCACTAAGTGTTGCTTGTTTCTGTTTTACTTGGGCGGAGTATGAGTATTTATGGCTCGTATGGTCGCTTCAGTAAGATTTTGTCCCATGTGTTTAACAACTTTTTTCTGCTCTGTTGAATCTAAGTTGAATACCCTCTGCTGTCGAGGTGATGATTCGCCTTTCCTTCAATGGGGGCTTCAACTTACGATTGATGCCGTATCGTCTTGGGCCACTTATCATGGCTTCAGGTTCTCTACAACTAAAACTTGTGCTATGACTTTTACTCGGAAGCAGGTCGTTCTCTGTCCCCCTCGATCGGTATATGGCCATTCCTTTCGTACAGAGACTCTTCTAAGCTTTTGGGCTCATATTTGACACTCGTTTGACTTTGTTGCCCCATATCTCCTACCTCTAAGTTGAATGCTCTGAGGCCCTTAACTTACTTATGGTCTTGTCTCATACTTCTTGGAAAGCTGATAGGCGCACGCTCCTCTCTTTGCATTCCGCTCTCGTTCTGTCTAAACTGGATTATGGTTGCTTTGCTTACTCATCTGCTTCTTCCTCTACCCTTCGCCGTCTTGACGCTCTGCACTATACAGAGTTACGCCTCAGCTCTGGTGCCTTTCATTCAGCTCTGGTGCCTATCATTCGATTCCTACCCTCTGCCTGTATGTTGAAACTGGCTTCCTGTCTCCACAGGTTCACCGTGATCGCTACTCTCTTCGACACCTTGTGCGGTCCTTACAACACCCTCACTCTCACTTATGTCGTGCCTTGACCTTTACCCCTCCTGTGGTTCCTGTTCCCCTTCACCACCTACCTCTTTCTGTACGGTTATCTCACAAGATGAGTGACAATTTCAGTGAAGTGACAAATTCTTGGTTGGCAAGATGTCTTATGTAATAGTGTACAGTTAACGTAATTCCTCCTGGTTAATTAACTGTCCGTTTGACAGTAATTATTGTAATTACTCACTGATTGTTTAATTTTCTTTGTGGCAGAGTAATTACTGTGGAGAATTATTGTTTGATTAATCTGTTTGTAGTGACATTGTAATTAACGTAGATTACCTTTGAGTGAGTGACTGTCTTGGACAGTAATTATATAAATACAATTGTAATGATTAATTCTGGCCATTTAAGACCTGCCATATTGCATTAATTAATGCATTACTGTCTTGAGATAGTAATTAATGTAATTTATTAACGTAATTAACTTAATTGTTTATTTTGATTAAATTGATTATAATCAGTTGTTCTGGTCTGTGTGATAAAACGTTAACATAATTGCTGTTTTTATTGCCGTCTATAGAGACGTGTGTTAACATAATTGAGATTATTTACAGGAGACTGTCTGTAACCAGTCTTGTTGTATTTGATTTGATTCTTTATTTTGATTTGCATCTTGAGTCAAAGTGAGGACTCGATGTTCAGTTTAGTTCATTATACCAGCCGAGAGCGGTACGGACAGGATTCTGGCTATACTGTATTTGAATAGCTTTCACAGTATTACTTAGGATAAATATCATAACGTTAAATTGTTGTGCCTTATTAGTATTAAGTTTGTTAATAAATGTTATTTGTTGCCAAACGAAAAGTGTCTTTATGTCAACATCTTCCAATGCTATTACCCCTCAACTCCTCCAACTTCTAACTAGATTATTTCTTGCATTTAATGAGGGTTTGCTTCTGGATAAAAACCTAATTCATAGCCCGATCACTGAATACAAATTCGATGTGACGACATGCAGTTACCTTTAAGATTGCCACAGGCAATTAAGGAGCTAAACGACCTAGTGGATACGAGATGCCAAGGAATTGGAGTTCGGCGGCTGCTCTCGCCTTTTATTTCAGTTTTACAGTATAACCTCACATCTGGCACTCAAGGTGTCGGCACTGTGCAGTCCTTTCTGACAGAGTTCACTTGTAACGTATAATAAACAATCTCACAAACTTAGTGTTTTTATATTTTCATAAATTATGCTGGATTAGTAAAATGCAAAATATTTTGTAAGATTATTTTTTAGATATATATCTGAACGATCTAGATATTTTTTCATGTCATTTTTCGACGTAAGACTAAAAATTAAGTTGGCATCACTGGCAGGGGCCCCCGGACATGCCACTGCTTGACCTAACTCCGGTTTGGGAAGACCCCACGTGGTGTCCGTTGAAACAAGCGCTTTGACTACATTTTCGGACGAATGATTGAGCAGACATCGTCCATGGACTCCCGGTATCATCTGGAGATATTACCAGCAGGTGGAGGCTCATGCAAATATGACTGAATAATTTAGACTTATCTCCTATTCTTGGGACACCATTCCGGCAGCTGCTACCACTTCCCACTACAAAACATGCAGCATTTAATCCTTTATAGTGGATTACCTAGTCATCCATCTATACACGAATGTGCTCCGAAGAGATTTACAACTTTTTCAGAGACGTTTTACTCCAGTTTTGCTGTTGACTAACAAATATATACTTTTTTATATTGGTGTGGACTCCTGCACCATCTCCCTGGTCATAAGGCATCTCAGCACCACAACAGAGGTAAGAAAAGGAGACGAACGTGTAATATTGTTTTATCAGTTCGATGTAGACTTCACTGTACAATATCCTTTATTATTTACTGCATATCAGACCAATAACGAATATCCTGCGATTCAGTATAACAAATATATATTTTGCTTGTGTGATGAACCCATTGCAGGACTAAGGGATGCAGTCCCCCTACAAGCCGAGCTCCATCCATACTGCATTCGTTAACTGTATGGGATTTGTGAATTATTGATAGCCATTCATAAATACACAGCTACGTTCTAGCTAAGTGCTCGGTAACTTTCATAATCGATTTTTCATCATTATTCATACTTTCTTTAGTATCCTAAGATGTAGTTTGATGCATACTCGGTTGAGGATTATTCGACAAGGAGTCATTGTAGTATGATAAAAAGTGAGTGGCCTTAAGCCAACTGCTGCTTGACTGATCAATGACTCAAGGAGGCACTTTTATATGTATTTACTTCTTGGGTTCTTCATAGTTGTTATTTTTAAGGTTGTCGAATAATAAATACGTAGAAGCAGTAGCAGAATTTTACGCTTGGCTGTTCAGTTGTGACGTCCATAGTTGTTCGTTTGTACTTTTTGAATTCTTTAAAAACTAAGATGTTTTTTCAAATTGTTGAGTTAGAGGCCAGGCTTTGTGGAAACAAAGTTGAACTTTCGATAAACGTCGTTTTGTTCTTCAAAGAATACACTATTGGAGATGCATACTTCAGACCAATGAAAAATCTCCATCACGATATCTTCGTTTTTAAGAGTTTGTGAGATACTTTGCAAATGTCCATGTTCATATTTTTTGAGTTGTGTGGATTCTTTTTCTTTGATTTGGTTGAATGCAACGTAGTATGAACGTCATGGGAAGAAATGCCGGGTTTGTCAGTAGAGTTGGTGGGTTCACCTTGGGAGGAAACATAGTTTGTGGGGCTGAGAATAAGAAATGGAAGTGGATATAATTCCAGCATTAACACCGGAGGCACACACAGGCGCAGGGTAACATCGGCAGCATATGGGATGCTGGGAACATGAGAAAATTATTTAGAAACCTGAATCAGGACTCTTTCTAGACAATCTACAGATCTACACAGCGTTTATTTTAAGTCAGTCCTTAAATATGCAGCTCCGGCCTGGAATTCACATTTTGTGAAGTATAAAAATACACTTGAAAGATGCAGGGTTTTACACCTAGACTAGTCACGGAGTCAAGAGGGTTAAGGTATGTGGATAGGGTGAAGGAACTGTGCCTCAGAACCCTGGAGGACAAAAGAAACAGAAGAGATATGATCACAACATACAAGATACTAAGGGGAACAGACAACGTAGAGAACGATAGCCTCTTTACTTTGAGAGAAGGTAGGACAAAACGACACAAATGGAAGCTGGAAACACAAAAGAGTCGAGGAAGTGTATGGAAATACACCCACCCTGCAGGAGTAGTCAACGAGTTGAGTTCACTCAGAGAAGTTCTTGCGGAGACGCCTTTACCTTTATCCACACCTTTAAGGACAAGTTTCAACGTCAGAGTAGTTAAGGTATACCGCCACATACACAACATGTCCAGTAGACTGAACATAAGGAGCTAAACCTCACTTCCCCATAGTCACTGATAGGTAAGCGCGCATCCTCCTGATGCAGCTCGTAGAAGCTAACTTTCAGGTACCTGTTAACTTCTAGGTGAATAGGTGAATCAAATGAAAGAAACTATGCCTATATGATTCTGCCTCGGCCGGGAATCGAACCCGGGCCCTTAAGACTACGACCCTCGAGCGCTGTCCACTCGGCTGCGAGGACCTGTGTGTACTCAACTAGTTGTGCTTGCAGGGTTGAGCTTCGGCTCTTTGGTTCAGCTCTCAATTGTCAATCAAGTAACGTACATAAGGTTACAGAGCCTATTTGGGTCTATCATATCTTCATTTGAAACTGTGTATGGAGTTTGCCTCCACCACATTACTGCCTAGAGAATTCCATTTCTTAACTACCCTGACACTGAAACAATTCTTTCTAATGTCTTTGTGGCTCATTTGGGTACTAAGTTTTCACCTATGTCGTCTTGTTCGTGTGTCACCCAAGCTACATTGTCTTTGTCCACACTGTCAATTCCTCCGAGAAATTTATAGGGGGTGATCATGTCTCCCCTAACTTTTCTGCCTTACAGTTTAATTCTCGTAGCCTTTCCTCGCAACTCATACCTCACAGCTCTGGGACTATTCTGGTGACATACCTGTGAATATTCTCTAACTTAGTCGTGTGTTTAACTTGGTATGGACTCCAGGCTGAAGCTTCAAACTCCAGGACTGGTCAGATATATGTGGTATACAAGGTTCTAAATGATTCACGTTTCCAAAGGCAATTCACATGTTGCTAATATGATATACGCCGATGATATCATTTTGATGTGGTCTTTGGAGACAGGTTCAGTGTGATATTAACCCCAGATTTTTCTCTCTACTTGCCTCCTGATGGTTTTCTCCTCCCAGAATTGTACCTTGTGCTAGACCTGCTCATTTCATTTAATTTCATTACGTTACACTTACCTGAGTTGAACCTTAACAACCATTATCTAGACTATTCTGCAGCGTATCCAGGTCATCTTGTTACCTCTGCCTTGATTCTTCACATGATTTGTGCGTCATCAGCAAACATTGAGAGGAAATAGTCTATATCCTCTGGTAGATCGTTTTCATATATCAGAAACAGGATGGGTCCAAGTAGAGCCCTGTAGGACTCCACTTGAGACATCTCGACACTCTGAGGTCTCACTCCACACAGTAACTCACTCACTGTTTTCTGTTGCTTAGATACTCCCTTATAGTATAATATAAATAGTATATAGTATCTCTTAGCATAAGGGAAGGGTCCAGGTAGTACTGTCAGGTTCATACCTATGTGCATGGGAAATAGGCTTATAGGTTCCAGATGAAAGGAAATGTCAGCACTGTGGAGAAATGCCCGACAGACCACTGGAACATTATCTAACACAGTGCAGAGTAACAAACCCAATAAGATTTCAACTTAGATTCATCAGAGCAGAAGAAG
>WNGS01163555.1:22160445-22186280 GCA_020271785.1 Procambarus virginalis
GGCGGCGGCTCACTGCTTCCCTAAAGCAGAATGGAGTAGAGAGATATTAGCTGCCCTGGGTAGACTGACTGTTCCTCGTACCACAGCAGCCCTATGTCGCTTCTGTGGATACAGATACGTCATCAGTGCACTAGCCCAATACTTGGGACACTAGGAAATACCACTTTCGGACTCTGACATAGACATACAACTCCTCCTACAATAGATGCGCTGATTTTCTAGGCGCCACCTCACCAAGGTCAGCAACAGCTACCTCTCAGCTGCATGACAGGAATCTAGCGCCTCTTGCTGGTATCATCCTGCCACCAACAGAAGGCGTCGACCATGTTGTGGGGGGGTTTCGGGAGTGTACTCACAGATGGCATTGACGTCGTCTCCATGCTCCGACGATGGAATCGGGTTCGTAACAATGTTCTCATCATCATTACCTACCTCAGAACTTTACATTTATCAGCATTAACTGCATCTGTCAATCTTTTGACCATTTCAAAACTTCCTTTAGTTCATCTTGTAGTGATAGTGAGTCTTCTTCCATGTTATTTTCCCTACCGATTTTTGTATCATCGGCAAATTTGCAAATGTTGCTACTCAAACCTGTCTGAACATTTATATATATTATAAACAACAGAGGTCCCAAGACAGAGCCTTGAGGCACTCCACTTACAACATATTCCCACTCTGACTCTGAGGATCAGGCATCAACTCCTGCACACCACAACAAAACACCGAGCCTGCTGAACCCAGATGGAAGAAGGCACCACGGAACAGGATGCACACGGTCAACAATGTCAAACCGAAAGGATTCTGAGCATCATGCGCCACGCTGGAGGCCAAGACGAGAGGAAGGAGCACCTTCCCACGGGGCCGGGCAATGGGCAGCGCACTGAGGAGCCTCCTCGGGCTGCCTCACAGGGCTCCGCGTCAACCACTGGACGTTGCGACTGCAGGGACCCCCCATGCTTGGCATCCTTCTTAGCACCAGCTGAGGCCTTGGCTCTCACCAGAACCCTCACCATCCACGTCTGTAGGAGCGACCACCCCCCACTGCGGAGAACCTTCTGCAGGAGAAAGGATACGGAGGTAAATCATAGCAAACCATTGTCCAACAGCAGGCACTGGACGTCAGCAACCACCAGCGACCGTAGAGCGCGAAGCACCCGGAACTGCCACATCACCCCTGAAGCTCCACCGTCGTCGGAAGTTCTCCACCTCCGCCCAAGCAGTAAGAAGAACGCCTGGACACGCTTGGCACCGGCCGGGGGGCACATCCTCACAGCCGAGCTGCGGACCCAGAACCACGGGGCTCGCAAGCCGTGCGATACCGACGCCCGTGCAGTCGGCAGCAGCCTAGACCACAGGGGACGACCGTGGCCGGCACACATCAGGACGCTCCGCAGCCCCCCAGTACCCCAGCACAGCCGTTACCACCTGGCCGAGGGCTGCAGGGCCAGCCCGCACCAGCAAGAGAACGAGGAAGATGAAGATCGACACTCGCAGAGACCATCCGGAAGACCCTCGGGAGCAACTGGCACAGCGAAATGGACCAGCGACAGGAGCCACCACAACACCTGGAGGAGGGACCGGACCACCGGGACATGTCGGCGCGACTCACAGGGGGGGGGGTGCCGCATCAGCAGCGAACGGGACTCCTGCCCCATCTTCATCTCCAGAATCCACGCCCCTGAGGGAGCGGCGGGAAATCCTCTTCCCGGAACAAGTTGACAAGTGCAGCGGGGCCTTAGAGCACCGGCAGCCTGATGGCCCTAACTGCCACATCGGAAACAGGTATGGGGCTGCCGGGCATATACACCCCGAACGTAGTAACCCAGCCAGCCGGACAGAAGATGGGATATCCGACAGCAGGCGCTACCTAAGGTACGGATGTTTGTCCGCCTCCCCTTCCCCGAGGAAAGCGTGTTCCATTCCCACCTGATGACTGCACCAATACCTCCCAAAAGTAGCGCCAGAGAAGGTCTTCAGGGAACTCCAGTGGTGCACCGTGACACTGACATCAAGCTCATAAGCACAGGGCACGACCACATCGCGGTCCGAGACCCGCTACAGAGCCGGCGCCATCCGGCAACGTGCAACGAATGCCCTTCGTACCGACGGTAGGAAGCCCGATACTCCTCCTCCCTCACGAACTTGATAATCACGCAGTGAGGCGTAACAAGCTCAACTTCCCGTAGACGAGCCTCCACCAGGACCACGAATAGCGTGTCGCACATCTACCAGCTCAATGGCTGGATAACCAGCCTGACACGAGAACTCCAGCCCCACGAATTCACACGCAGAACAGGAGCAAAGTTGAAGGACCCCATGTCAGGACCGCCAGGTCAGCCCGCAGCCAAGCAGGCAACAAAACTGGGAGGGCAGAGATGCCCACACCACCTGGCGACCAAATGGCAAAACAACCCCAGCAGTCACGGACTGGGACACGTCCCACTCCATCAGCTGCTCCAGGGGTGGACTCCCCCAGAGCCAGAAATAGCAGTTTTCCCCACTTGGTAACAATGCCGCAGGTAATTCCGGACGATGCAATTTCTGGGATCGAAATGCTGTCAAAATCAGTTCTAATTAGGAAGGATTTACAGTTCCTTTTGGCGCATCTATAGAAGATTTCTCCAAACCCGTTAGTGACAGTTTGAATTATTGATTGTAAATGACTTTCGCTACCACAGCGTAGCTTAGGAATATTTGATTGCACATACAACAACAGATCTACCGTGTTTTAATTTTGTTCACGACGCAATTCCTCACATCGAACGAACGCAGCAGCAGATCGATTCGGTAATGGCCTTCCAATTGATTTAGAACTTTGCGATTTCTAAGCAAAATCTTTAATAATTATCAACGCTTCGCTGTAATATTTCTGCTGTGAAATCCATGTTATATATAAACTTTGCCTTAGTATTCGACGGATATATCTTTAGCCATGTGCGATTATATTTTCTCCCATAACTACTCGTGAAGGATGAAGGAGATCCGGTGGTCAATTATGATTGCAAACATGCACGAAGTTGATTGGATGTGACGTGGTGGGCACTTCATTCATGCATAAATCCCAGTGGTCGGTGGTCTCCAATAAATTCCCAGCTTGTCATGCACTACGGAAAATGAAATGTGTTACGCCGTTGACAAACTCAATGCTGGAAAGACGTTGGAACCAGGCACTATTTACCAACAGCCTGCGAATAAAGAAGCATTCATTTTGATTGGGATGCACGGTGTAGCAGTCTGCCTATCGTAGTTTTTGATATAGTCAGGTTGTCCGTCGACGTCGGTCTCCTCGTGTGCGGTCGTACAAATGATTTTTTCTACGGCATTTCAGGTGTAATACGGTAGGACTTCCTATACAAGTGTTTTCGCAAACACCATATTTTGACATAACGTGAAGGAAGCAGTTAACGTGTAGCCGTGGATTCATTGCTTGTTAGTTGTATATTTGCAGTGTGAAATAAACTTGTTGTTCATTTTCTTGTTTTTTCAAACAAAAAGACTAATGAAATATCTCAGTTGTCAAACTGAGTGATCAATCGACACAGCTCAATTTCACCACCAATATCACACGTGAAAATAAGAAAGTTGAAAAAAGAAATGAAAAAACAATGAAAAAAAGAGACAACTAAGCTATACCCACGAAATGACGGTAGGTTAAAGAATTCCAACAGCTCAATTCCAATGCAAACACAAAGTAATTAAATCAAAATAGAAAATAAATGAAAATCTATGAAAATTCAATTTATCAATGCAATCGGAAAACATTGAAATGGAATCGTAACATATTTTGTATATCGAATGTTGCTCTTACGTGCAAGAGATGGCGCTGTTAAAAAAAAAACGCATGTTTTTACCTGTCACAGGAGTGGCATCTAAATAGTAGGTATATAAAACACACATGTTTCGAATGGAATGTTGTGTCAAATTTCAAAGCAATCGGTGAAGAACTTTCGGAGATTACAGTGTACGTTGCTCTTACGTGCCTACAGATGGCACTGTTCCCCAAAAAGAATGTTTTTTCTGTCGCAGGTGAGGCATTATAATAGTACGGCACTATAGAATACACAGTCCGCTGATGCAAATGCAACATTGTGTCAAAATTTCCAAAAATAAATCGTAAAAATGTTTTGAAGATTTCCCTCACCTGAAAGACACCCGAAAAACGCAGTCGCCAGGACCAAATTGAATCTGCTTGCCTCTCCAGGCAGAGTACTGTAAAAAGTTTGTCCCATAACCGTCCAAGTTTTCTAATGTCTAATGCCCAAACTTAACAAAACCCACTACAAAAGAACTAACATACTGGCTGCTTACTACTTAGTCAACCACCATGTTCAAATTCTAAATTCACCAGCAGTTTACATGTTAAATAATTTGTCATACTACCGGCAGCTCTGCAAGCAAGTAGTACTCTACCATCAAACTCCTGTACTACTTCGTAAATTCGGGATTCGCTCGCTGACACCAGGGGGGCCTGACGTGCTCACCTGACCTGCCAGTGCACCCGCTGGGCCGGAGGACCCAGCGGGCGGTATGGTTGTTGGTGGTGTCTCCCGCATCAGGCGAGTTGACATGGCGTGCCTCGACTTTTCTGGGGCTGTAGACTGGCCGATAGTGGAAATTGCAGTCATCGATGAGCTCAAAGTGGACGTTCAGGATTTGTTAGGGCTGGAAAAGCTCTCTCCTACTCGGGTGGCGGTGTCCTTCTGCTCGAGTCTGTTGTACCGGGAGTTTGTGGTGCGCTGGGACGGCCGCACGGTTCCAATCTCTACCTCGGCTGTGTCTGTAGACGTTTCGCATCCCTGGGGGGCCCGTGCAATATGTGAGCGTTCATAGTGTGCCGGTGGCTGTCCCCGCAGACGAGCTGAGGCCGGTGTTTGCAAGATATGGTGTGGTAGTGTTTCACCGCTTCAACATTTTGAGTGCGGGCCAGCTGCGCAGGCTACGTACGGGCACTCGTACGCTTGTTATGCGGGTTACTTCGCCTGTTCCGTCCAGACTTTTGTATCGTGGGCTCTCGCTCCGGGTCTTTTATCAGGGCCAGACACGGACCTGTTTCTGGTGTGGTGCTGAGGGCCATGTGGCGGCCGGCTATGACGCTCCTCGTGCTGAGGCTCCCTCTGTTTTTTTGGACGGTGGCTTCCCCTGCTTGGATGAGCTTAGAGCTTCCTCGCCGCCTGCTCGCTCTGACCTGGTGCCTGGTGTGGTTCCTGCGGCGGTTTCGGCGGATGCTCCCTCTGGCCCTGCTTGGTCTGGCCCTGATAAGTCTGACACACCGGTGTGCTCTGTGGACCTGGGGGCTCCTGTCTCGGGTATTCTCCATTCGGTTGTTGCGGAGGTGCATCCACGGCCGGTTGCTTCCGTGCGGTCCTTGGATGCTGCTGGTGGGGTGGTGCCTGCCTCCCCTGCCGCCGGTTGTCTGCTTCCCGGGGCTGCCGGGGTTGTGGTGAGTATGCCCTCTGCCTCTTCCCCGCCCTCTGTCTCTGCATCGACTCCCTTGTCGCCTTCGGTGGGCTCCTCGCCCCCTGGTCCGTCTTTGCCCCCTGGTCCGTCTTCGCCTGCTGTGTCCTTCGTGATGGATGCCCCCTGTGTGCTCTCCCGCCGGCTGAGCCTGCTCCTTCTCCGTCTTCAGTCTCCGGGCATGGTGGTGGACTTGTGCCCCGTGCTGTGGAGGCTTCTGTTCTTCGTGGGCGTGCTGCCTCGCCTATGGGGCCGCCCGCGACGGGTTCTTCTGGGGCGGCCCTTGCTGGGGGCCATAGTTCCGACGATCAGCAGCCTCATGTTAAGCACTGTCGTTCAGCTCGGGCTGCCTCGCCTCAACGGTTGTGGGCGGAGGGCCGTGATGCAATGGAGGATGAGGGCGTGGACGTCGCCTTGGTGTCTTCTGTGGCGTCTTCCATGTTGGAAGTTGTGCCCCCTGCCGGTAGTTCCCCTTTTTGGGCGGTTGCCCCTGGTTACACAACAGGACGATCTTCAGGAGAAAACCGCCCACGAGGGCAGTATACATCATCAGAAACCCGGGATACAAAGGCATGTATTCGAGGGATCCAAATAGTAAACGGGCACAGAGGTACCAGCATCACCTATTCCCACATGAAGGGTAGGTTGTCGACCAGGCTGAATATCATAACTTGGCGCAGCAGCCCTGGAAGAGGACGGCAACACTGGGGGCCAGCACCAGGGGAGGAGGCACCACAGAGGAGGAGCATATCAGAGGTATCATCCGGATTACCCACCCGCCCAGGCACTGGCACTGAACTCCCACGCCGAACATCCTGCTTTAGAACCACCACAAGGCTCAGGGATGCACCACCATCTGCAGCATCCGTCACAGGAGGTGGGACCACCCTCCACATCGGGGACTCGACCACAGGAGGAGGCACGTGAACCTCCAACACTACCTTCGCAGGGCCCACACTGCCTCTCAGCACCACACCAGTCCTCCACACATCAACATCGCCCTCCACAGAAGAGGAGCCCTCAGAGACCTGAGAGTCCACATATGCATGCACAGCAGCCCACTCACGAGGGGGTGACACTCCCTGAACCGTCCGCAAACTCTTGGTCACAGGCCGCTGATCATCAGAACTGTCACCACCTGAGGAGATCCCCCACCGGCTGCACTACGCCACGCAGGGTGCAATCTCGCAGAACAGCAGCCTCGACGGCGGAGGGCATAAGTCCACACATCACAACTGACATCGAAGACAGGGTAGGCGCCGCCGGAGGTGGCGAGGGAGCCGGCGGAGGCGAGAAAGTACGAGCTGTGTACAAGCGAGCTTGTACGCATCACCACCTCTGCACCCACGTCACCAGCTTCACCCTCGGGCACGCAGGCCAAGGAACCCAGCAATGTCACAGGGGCAGCGGATGGGAGGGAAGCCTCCACCACCACACCATCACAAGGTCAGGTCAGGCCAGGAGCAACCAACTGGGAAAAGTCTTCCAAAACAAATTCACAGGAGCCGTCGCCACACTAGTGCAGTCTGCAGTCTGGTGCCCTTGAAGCCCACACCAGAAACAAGTCCTGGGCTGTCCAGCGTAAAAGGCGCGTCTTGAACGGGACCTGGACCGTCGCTCTACGTCTCCAGTCTCCTGTTCTCTCTACTGTCACGTTGCTTTGTTACACCATACGTGCCTTCTACGCTGGGTAGCCCCGAACATGTTTCCGGTGTGGTCTTGCAGGGCACCAGGCAGCAGTCTGCAGTGGTGTGGGGCGTCTTTGATCAATTTGTCCTGGAAGGAGGATTTACCCCGTTAGTGGCCCCGGACCTGTTGTCATGTGATGGTGTGGTGGAGGCTTCCCTGCCATCTGGTGTCCTGTGGTGTTGCCAGCGTCTTCAGCCTACATGGACGACGGTGTGGGTGGTGGTGGCGAGTGGTACCCCAGCCCCTCTGCCGACTTCCTCACCTTTGCTGTTTCTGCCTGCCTCGTTTTCGGTTCCGGTGTCACCTGTGGGGGTGTGGACTTGTTCCCTCGGTAAATCGAAGCTGCTGTGCTTCAGAATTTTGCCTTGCGTGGTGTGGTGTGGATCGGCCAGGGGCTCTCCTGGGTTGCCTCCTGGACCATGCGACAGCTCTGACGATCAATGGCCTGTATCCAAACGTTCCTGGCGGGTTCGGAGTGTGTTGCCCCCTCATGCGTCGGGTGACGAGCGAGACTTTGAGGCCTCTGTGGTGGGTGTCGGCGCCAGTGGGGGTGGGGGGGGGGACTCCGTTTTAGTGCCCACCCCCGCCCCCCTGTGTCTCTGGTTGTGAGCTGCCCATTGTGGGAGGTGGTTCCCCTCCCGAGGCTGTCCTGCAGTCAGAGACCTTGTGATTGTCCTAAAGAAGGATGTTTGCCATGGGAGCTCTGTGCCTGTGCCAGACCCCCTGCAGGACGTAGGGTGTGCTTTCCCCGAGCTCTCCCCCTCCCCCCGAGTTGACGCCTTATTGAGCGAGGGGGGGGGCGGTTGCCTCGTGGTGTGGGGTGATGAGGCCCTGCAAGACGGAACGGGTCAGGCCAGTCCCATGGTGTTCATCGACTGTGTGGGAAATATGTAGAAATTCGTTTTTGGTATTCCCGATTATATGTTGTACCCCGGGAGACAGCTGGGGATATTCCCGACGATAAGCGGCTACTTTGGGAGGCGTATTGTTAGTGATTTCCGAGAACTCACTTTCCAGAAAAAATTGTTTAATGACGTGTTCTTGTCTCTGTTCCGTGTACTTGTCATGGGTTTGTATGTGTACATTTACGTTTGTATATACTGTCATTATGTATAGCCGCCTTGTATTATGTGCTTCCCATCATATTTCCTGTTGGTACGCCACGTCTGGGTGGTGCGGGATTCTTTGTGTGATTTCCTGCGTAAATTTAAATTGTTCTGATTGTGTTTTCACATACGTTACTTTCTCTGTGTGCCATGTTATCTGTGTTTATTGTTATTTGTGTTTATTGCTATTGTGTTTTTTTCTGTGCTTTGTTACTTTGTATGTTCCGTGTTGCTATTCTGTATTATGGTGTTTGTTGATGTGTGGTGTGGAGCTTCTGCTCGTTTTTTTTTTTTTTTTTGTGCGCGCGCTTCGGTACCTTTTATGCTGTATATACTTTGTTTAAAAAAATAATAGTCGTCGTGCATGTTACATACATAGACTATAGAACAGCCAAAGATATAATTTGTGGTTCTATTTCAAGATGTTTATTTCTCACTACATACCAGTGCATGGCAAAATTTCAATAAGCCAGCAGTAATCATTATTGTTGTCTGTGATTTTTTTTATTACAACGGTTGAGGTTAACACTTACCAAGCTGGGTGAGGGATGGACACCTCCACCACCGGCCTCAGCGTCTTCCCATACCTAAAGACATGAAGAGCACTCATTACTCATTAGGGATTATTCAATACTAAAGTGATTGGGCATAAAGCTTCGAAGCTTCGGGTAAAACGTTCTCTCTCCCACAAAAACTGAGAAAATGTTATCAAGGATAAGATGATGAGGCAAATGTTTTGCCTCATCAATTACCACCTCATACTCACCTTGGGGTGGTAGTTTATGGTGCACCCCATATTCACCCTGGGGTGGCAGTTTATTGTGCACCCCATACTCACCATGGGGTGGTAGTTTATTGTGCATCCCACACTCATCTTGGGGTGGTAGTTTATTGTGCACCCCATATTCACCCTGGGGTGGTAGTTTATTGTGCACCCCATACTCACCCTGGGGTGGTAGTTTACTGTGCACACCATACTCACCTTGGGTGGTAGTTTTTTGTGCACCCCATACTCACCCCTAGGGTGGTAGTTTATTGTGCAAGCCATACTCACCCTGGGGGTGGTAGTTTATTGTGCACCCCATACCTTGAGGTAGTAGTTTATTTTGCACCCCATACCTTGAGGTAGTAGTTTATTGTGCACCCCATACTCACCCTGGGTGTGGTAGTTTTTTGTGCATCCCATACCTTGAGGTGGTAATATATTGGGCACACTATACCCCACCCTGGGGGGTAGTTCATTGTTCATCCCAGTAGGGGAAATCGAGATGTAGAACGACTCCTCAGTAATGGCTTGAAACATCACAATATTGCATGTAACACTGCGAGGTGGGAGATTACAACACTACATCGGGAAAACTGAGTGGCAAAATTAGTAATGTTGCAAAGGAATGTTGCAACAATATGTAATAGGCTTATTTTGGTTGGGAGTAAGAAGAGCACCAGACACTGGTAAAAGTGAGACCATGCGGGCCTTTAGTTAGGTGTGAACTAAGATATAAGGTTATTTCCATAGTGTTTAGGACACGTTCAGTAAGAGTAGGCCACTTCATTTAGTGAAGTGTTCTTATTCTTACGGTGTTGCAATTCTCATGATTTTGTACTTTTGAGCAACAGACTTGTGTTACATATATATTTTAATGAAAGAAAAAAGTTTGAGGATTCGAATTTAAATTTGGGATCCCGGTAGTAAAGTTGACTTCGTTCTCGACGCAAAGTCGAGCCTGGGTTTGAATCTCGGGCGGGTCAGAAATAGTTTGAAATATTTCCTTTCACCTAATGCATCTGTTTACCAAGCAGTAAGTAGCTACTCAGGAGTTAGTCAGATTGTTGAAGACTTTGATAAAAAACAAACGTATATAATACAATCTGGCTTCCTGTCCCCCGACACAATGAATTATTAATTATCATAAATAGCACTAATGTTCGCTCAATACAGTGAGGAAGGTGATGATAAGGTCACAGAGCATTGAAGACACCATTTTTCTGCTGCCGTTTCCTGTGACAGCTCGCTCCTCCCCTCCTCATCACCCAACATCCCATTGCTTCCTTCCCCTTCACCTACTCTCTCCCATTGCTTCCTTCCCCCTTCACTCACTCCCATTGCTTCCCTCCCCTTCACCCACCCCTTCCCATTGCTTCCCTTACCCTTCTTCTTCTTCTCGAGAATAGGTGCAGTTTGCATGAAGGGTTTACCCTCCCGATGACTGCACCAAGACAAATGTAGGGAGACGCATTGATGGTAAGGAGGAGAAGCAAGTCAAAAGTGTTAGATGTGATGGGTTGTAGAGAGAGAAGTGGCGACGAAAACAGAGGTGGACATCAGAGGGAGACTCCCCGCACCGGAGGGCGGAGTGACGAGGTGACGGCGGCAGCTGATCAGATGTTAACCTATACTTCTCCGGGAACTTGTATATCGGAAAGTGCAAGCAGTACGCCTCCCAAACCACCCACGTGTCATCGGGCACCTGGCCACCAGGCGGCGGCATCGGCTGAGACATCTTTTTAGGCACCCTGTACGCAAACTCCTTCACCCGCGACACCCAGACAGTGGACGAGCACCACGGGACCGGAAGCACCCGGGCATCCCGATAAGGGCCCAACACCGGACCCCCACAGAGCACGACCCCAGCTGCTGGGACTAGGCGACCCCCAGACCGGGGCAATGAAGGAGGGGGAACCGCAGGGGATGCAGGCGCGGCATCGACCCCACCACAGGGCACAGGAGCCGAGGCCCCCCGGCGCACATCTTTCCGCAACATCACGACGAGGTCCCGATCATCAGGGACAACCCCCCACTGCGGAGATCCAACAGCAGGCGACGCAGGAGGGGGGACACAGGTAGCCACCTCTGAGCCCCTCACAGCACCATCATCCTCGGCAGGGGGCGCCAGATCACCATACTCCCCAACCATCTCCCAAGGCACACCACGAAGGGGAGACACAATCCGAGCCCGCTGCGAATGCTTGGAGACGGGCCGCACCACACCATGTTGAAAGTGGTGCGGCCATGTTGAAAGTGGTGCACCATGGGAATGTTGAAAGCCGTCAACATCACCACCATCTTCACATCCACACAGGCCACACCCGCACTGTCCGAAGAGTCCACAGAGGCCACATCCCCCACACTGTCCGCATCATCCAGGGGAACAGCCTCAGAACACCGACGTGCACGCTTTTGCAAAGGGATGGAAAGAGCAGAACTACAGTCGCCAACAGACACGGCAGGCACCTCACCTTGCCGAAGCACCCCCTCCAAAACAGCAGAACCCGCGTCCCTGGGAGCCGGTACCACATCCACATGCGGGGGCGGGACATGGACCTCCACCGGGACACCCTTCACTACATGCAGCGCAGGCGACGGCCCGACACCCACACACACCGGCTCAACAACCCCAGGGGCCACAGCAGTCACCTGACGAGTCACACGGGCCGGAGAACTCGCCTCAACAGGCGGAGCAGCAGACAGGCAATCAGGCGACTCAGGCACAGCACCCACACCGTCCTCAGAACCGTCCGAACGCAACAGGGGCGGAAAATCCTCCGCACGAAGAACATGCATCCGACCAGTTGCTCCCACGTCGCACGCCGCAGCCAGATGACCCTCGTGACCACACCGATAACAGGTGTGCGGTTGACTCCGGTACAGACAGCGGAGCGTGTAACCCAACACGGACATCGACGACGGTACACTACACTTCAGCGACATCGTCAGGGTGCGGGAGCCGTCAAGCATACCAACACAGTGCCCGGCAACGACCTTGTTCCAACGAATACTTAACACTGTCCCAAATCGTGCAAAACAGGAGGTTAAAAAGTCGTCCTGAAATTCGAAGGGGGCACCATGCACCGCCACAGACGTCAAGGTGACACTAAGATTTAACACCTTAATGGAGCCAGCAGTATCAGGGAGAGGGTAAACACGCCCCTCACAACGCTCGAGAAACGCCTGAAAGGCAGCCTGGAGGCGGAACTTGACCACAGCACGGTGGCCCTGAAGCAGCTGGATATCCACCAGGTCAGACAGCTGCACATGCAGCACGTCCACCAGGGCGACACCAACCAATGAATGGTCCACCGGCACCGTAAATGCCAGACCAGCCGACAACGTTCTCTTCACTGAGGGGCGAGAAGTCACCGAGGCTAAGGCAAACGTCACCCTGTCAGTGGCAAACCACCACCAGCAGGGCAAACAAGCAATCACCCAACGTAAACACTAGCCAGGAGCGGAGAGACCTCAGGAACGTCCGACCTGGCCGGTGGTCACCACGCAACTCTCCCTTACCCTACACCCCACCCCCGCCCATTGCTTGTGCTGTACACTGTTGCATCTGACACACAAGATCTCATTTGAGCTGTGCAGAATTATCTAGACAATGCACAAATAGACAAGGAATTTACTGGATTTGCAACAATGACAGGTTAATATGAGAAAACAACCAAACTCATGAATGTCATACCCGAGGCACACAGAGAAGCTTCCAGCCATATATGCGGATTGTGAAAAAACAACACTGGACAATGACCAAAACTCAGGAACTAGTAGTTTACAGAACCACAGCAGTAGCGTGGAGGGACACTGTATCGTGGTACATAACAGCAGCAATACTGCAGAGCCAGGCAATATTAACAATGAGTGCAATAGTGAGACAGAATGCACAAATGAAGAAACTAAGACAAAACAACGGGATGGCTCCAGTAAAGTGGTGGCCAAGCCATGCACAAGTATAAACAACTGGAATAAAAATAAAATTTAAAATTTGCAAATACTGTGCACAGGGAATATGCAAATATGGGTCCAAAGGCAAAAAAAACAAAAAACACTTTTATGCATCCTCGAAAATGCAGAAACATGCTGGGAGAATGGGTACATTCCGTTTTGGAGCAGATTACAGATACTTCTACCCTAAACTATACAAATTTTTAATTAATGTAAACAATTTTTACAATCTTCAGTGCTCTGAATTCAACGTGAGAGGTACACAGCATTATAGACTGGAAGACCAATATGATATTACTGATTTTTTGTTAGAGGTGGCTGAAATATAGTAGAACATAAGAGAGAGGAACTGACATAAAATCACTTCAGGAGTACATATGGGGAGGGAGATATCCACAAGACTGGAATAAAAGTCATCATCAAACACTCAGGTACTACACCACACAACACCTGTACTACTACCAAAACTTGATGAACCACTACCAAAATAGCACACCCTGGATCAGGGTGGAGAGTAGGAGGGGGGGGGGGGGAGAACTACCCAAGCCCACCAAAAGTGACACGCAATTTGGGAAATCATTTTAATTTGTAAACTTACAAGGCCTAGAGTCAAAATCAACAAATAATTTTCATAAATGACCTAATAGAATCGAATTTAATATTTAGTGCATTTACAAAAACCCATACGAAAGATTACATGAATAGTGAAATCTGGATCCCAAATTATAATCTATATAGATGTGACAGAGTAATTAGGTCAAGTAGGTCTGTATGTTAAAGAGGAACTGGAATGCACAGAGCTTCTGAACTCGACCATTGAGGTGGTAGAGGTACTTAAAATCAAGGTACAAATGTAATTCTAATTACTATTCTAATATACAAACCGCCAAATGCAACAGTTGAGGAATTCACAGAGCAGATACACAAAAAGAGAATATCCTTGATATTTGGTTCTGGGTTTGCTTGGTTATTATTTTCCGCGGAGACTTCAACCTTCCTAGTTTAAAATGGAGAATAGTAAACAATAACATTATAGCAGGAAATCAACCTGGAAATAACCAACCACAGGTTAGAAAACTACTGATACTCTGTGGCAAATTCTCGCTTAATCGGCAGATTACAGAATTAACTAGGAATGAAATCAATCTGGACCTTATATTTTCAAACAATGTTGAGCCAATCGGAGATAATACGATCGCAGATACTATATACTCAGAACACAAGCTCATCACAGTGCAAACTAACATTAATAACGGCAGTAGGTCCAAGAGAAACAACAAGCGAAAAGGGTTATTCGATCAATTCAATTTCCAAAGTAAGAGGATCGACTGGGAAAGAAGAGATATAGACCTTGCAAACATTCAACGAGAAACAGTCTTATGCGACAAAACTCCCACACAGGGAATATCCCTACTGACAGCCGAAGCATACAAGATCTGCTTGAAGCACGTGCCTGGGAGAAGGGTCAGAACGAGGACCATTCCAGAAAGAGAACACAGACTTTGGAGAGAAGTACAGGAGAAGGAAAAATTCACGGAAATACTTAAACAGACACGACTATCACAAGCAAGGAAAATAAATTTAACTGGGAGATCGAAGAAACAGAGCAGGCACTGAAGCAGTCATATGAATCTGTTGAAAGGAATTGGAACAGAAAGTCATACAAGAGAAAGAAAAATCCAAAATATTTTTTCACATATGCAAAATCCAAATAAAAAAAAACATTAGTATTGTCCCTTTATTTACAACTGAAGGTTCGTACACAAGGAACAACAAATAAATTAGTGAAATTCTAAAAGGCCAGAATGAAACCATGTTTAACACCCCAATAATCAATATGAATATTGAGGATCCAGAGTTTCTTTATAAATAACATCTAAGCTTCATATAATATAACTAATAATAATACGAACTCTGAAGACTTTGAGAGACAAATTGACAACATGCCCATGCACTCACCCCTGGTCCTAACTCATGGAATTTAATATTCAGAAAGAAATGTAAAGTACCAGTAGCGTGAGCACTCAGTGTATTATGGAGAAAAGCATGGATACAGGGGAGATACCAGCAGCACTTAAATCATATATAGCTCCTCTGCACATGGGAGGTAATAAAGTTTTGGCAAAAATTATAGACCAGGTGCACTAACATCACACATAATAAAAGTTTTTGAAAGAGTGATTTGGAATCAAATTTCCAGTTTTATGGAAAATAAAGAATTTCACAACCTAGGACAACATGGATTTAGAGCGGGAAGATCCTGTCTGTCGCAGTTACTCAACCACTATGACAGAATTACAGAAGCCTTAGAGGAAAAGCAAAAAGCAGATGTTGTATACATACACTTTGCAAAGGCATTCGACAAATGTGACCATGGATTGATAGCCCATAAATAANCGAAGGTGGGGTTACTGTCAACTTGACAGGATCGTCGACCACACGTTCAACCTGGTTGACAAGACGGTCAACCCGGTTCACTCACGGTGGGTTGGCCCAGCCACTAAGCTGCCTCTTATACTGGTGAACTGCCAACGACGACACACGTCGATGCCCGGCCCACTTCTTGCAACGCACTTGTCCCTGAGCACTTGTTGCTCATATTTTGTCATTCCTTATCTGAGCCACATCTGGGTTGCAGGAAGACTCACAGAGTGCGCGCTATCAACTGGAGACGCTTACGTCCACCGGAGTTCGGTAAATCCGTCACTCTGACAGGACGACCGATCGGCGTCCTACCTCTCGGACGTGTCGTGAAAGACTGATATCGCTACGGCGCCAACACGGCCGGACACCATGCCTATGTGACGTCACTTTTCCCAAAGTTGGTTTCATTGGCTCCCAGTGCCACGTCGCTGACGGTCACCAATCTGGCGCCACTGACGTCACACAGTTTTGGCGGGAGAACAGACTCGCAAGCGCCATATTGGCTACCTAAAGGGCCTATCCCACAGGCCAAAATATTCTCATTTCACAAATTTCTCGGCTCTTCGAGAAAACTTCTCTCCCACATATGTTCAATTGACGCCTGCAATGTAGAGAATGCTCGGGAATGGTGGACATGACTCTTACAGCAGGCGTGGGAGAATTAGAAGGGGGGGAACACCGTTCACAATATATATATATATATATATATATATATATATATATATTATATATATATAATATATATATAATATATATATATATATATATATATAATATATTAGGGGTACCACCTCTGGTGCAATTGCAGGGACCCACATCCTCGAAGAAGAAAACAAAGAGCATTCAGAGAAGATCTTGTGGATTCTCACCGAATACTTAATTCTTTTCTTCTCCTACCACCCCCATTATTTTTTGTATGTTTGTTTTATTTATTGCAATGCTACAGTTTACAGAGAACACACACACACACACAAATATATAACAATTAAACAATCAGCGTTCGAAGACCTCGTCCAGCTCCTCGGAGGTTGGGTGCGTACCAGGATACAGCACGCATTTCCCCTCTGCACCGCGACACTGAGGCGCTGGAACAGGAAACTGGCTGCTCGTGGGTCTCTAGTTTCCCAATGAGTTCCTCACCAACTCCTTTAAAAACTTGAGTGCACATTTACCCCAGGCGCCCAGAGTCTCTGAGCCTATCGGCACGAACCTGTAACAACGTTCTAGGTCTCTGTACTTGTGGATTTTCTGGGTCTCCCTGAAGGTGGCTGCCCCACCTCCCTCCGCTGAGCTGTAACGTAAATAGGTATCAGCCAATGTAGATGCACAGGTGTAATCCCACACGACCTGTTTACCTTCCCTCCATGGCTGCAGGGTGACTCCATCTGGGCGTTTTGGCTGTTGTCAGGTCTGCACAACTGGGGTTCCCTTTGTGCTGGACACCCAGCTGTAGCCAAACTTCTCTTGATGATGTCATTGACTGCCTCGTGTCTGGCAATCTTTCCCTGTGTCTTACGACAGATGAGACCATGGCTGCCGTATTGGTCTGCCCGTGCCTGGCCGCAAATACACCGGTGCTCGGTGGAGATAGGGGCGGCAAGGCGCAGAGCAACACCAATACTTAGGGCCCGATGATCCAGGCGGGTGCCCAAGGCGGAATTAGGGACTGCCAACAGGAAGTCCCCAGCATGGGGGGCTTGCACAGCTAGGAGACGCGCTCTGTCCTTCTGAGAAGCTACGTCCAGCAATGCTTTGGCGATGTTCTCCACTATGGGCTATCCCATTTGGCCTGTTTACCGTCGTTTGGACAAGTTGGTCGGGTGTGTGAATTGGCGAGTGTGTCCCACCGACCAGCTCCTTCCACAAATTTGGGATCACGAATCCCAATGGAGTTCCTTAGGTATTCTGGTAGTATTTCCTTCACTAATTCACTTGTAGCACTGGTCGAGGATAAGAATGCCGGCAATGCTAACTGTGTCGCTTGCGAATACCTATACCCCGAATCTAATGGGAGCGTTGCTTGGTCCACTGGTCATCTTGCAGGGAGAGGTTTAACACTTTCATAGGGTTATATATCTATTATATATATATATATATATATATATATATATATATATATATATATATATATATATATATATATATATATATATATATATATATATATATATATATATATGTCGTACCTAGTAGCCAGAACGCACTTCTCAGCCTACTATGCAAGGCCCGATTTGCCTAATAAGCCAAGTTTTCATGAATTAATTGTTTTTCGACAACCTAACCTACCTAACCTAACCTAAGCTAACTTTTTCAGGTACCTAACCTAATCTAACCTATAAAGATGGTTAGGTAGGTTAGGTAGGGTTGGTTAGGTTCGGTCATATAACTACGTTAATTTTAACTCCAATTAAAAAAAAATGACCTCATACATAATGAAATGGGTAGCTTATCTTTTCATAAGAAAAAATTAGAGAAAATATATTAATTCATGAAAACTTGGCTTATTAGGCAAATCCGGCCTTGCATAGTAGGCTGAGAAGTGCGTTCTGGCTACTAGGTACGACATATATATATATAACTGAAAACTCACACCCCAGAAGTGACTTGAACCATACTGCCAGGAGCACTCTTCAACTGGTGTACAGTACACCTTAACCACTCGACCATCACGACAGGACAAAGATGATGGTATCCGAGGCTAATTCTCCATCATCCCACCGGCACTCTGATGATTATCTTTGGCATAGTAATTTATCAAATCATCTCATTCTTTGGGGCACACGTAAGGAACATGGACGTGCTACATGGACACTTCGTTCTGAGTAGCTAAATCTAAAACAACAACGCAGACTCAGAAAGCTAATTTCTAACATCCTAAACGAATTTTCTTTCATCCTAAACCTGCTTCCAACACAAGTAGCACTATACTATGCCTTCCCTTCATATCTGAAACAAAAACTTTTACTAATACCTTTTGTCCCCTTGACATAAAGCTCGCCTTTCGACAAACTAACACACTTCGTAGCAATCTAGTTCACACTGCTCCTCCTGCTTCTAATGCTGCTGGTGTCTACTCTATTTCCTGTTCGTCTTGTCCTCTCCAATACTTTGGCGAAACTGGCCGTACACTTAATGACAGACTTAAAGAACACAAAAGAAGTGTTAAGTCTGCATACACAAATAATGCTCTCTTCTGTCATGTTAGGGATTCTAATCATCCTATTGATTGGTCTTCCTCCAAAATAATCTTTCCTGCCTCTACTCTACACAGACGCCGGCTTGTGGAATCGGCTCTAATACACAACGTACCCAACATGAACTTGAGTCCTGGCTTAGTTGCTGTTGACTCTTCCCTTTCACAGTATATACTCAAATGCTCTAATCTTTCTAACAAACGAGACCTAACATAAACTTACCCTTCCATAAATCTTTCTTTATCTTTCCTTTTTCTGTCCATTGTTTTCTCTTACGTTCCTTTGCTATCCAATTCTTATTCCTGTTACTATCCCCCTTCTCATTGGGTAGTTATAAATAGGAGCTGCCTCGTATGGGCCAATGAGCCTTCTGCAGTTCTTATTCCTACTACTATCCCCTCTACTGCACCTTAACTTTCGTACCTTTTTGCCTTGCTCCTCACCCCTCTCTCTTGCCTATTTGTTGCCCTCGTCTCCTTCCCTCATCACAATCGACTTGAGAATGGTCCAGGATGGACCGAAACGTCGTCGTCCCTTCACCTTCTAGTGTGTGGTCTGGTCAACATACTTCAGCCACGTTATTGTGACTCATCGTCTGCTCATCTGAATAATTATTTTGGTTTGACTTTATTCAAGATATTAACCAATATTGATGTATAATAATATCTGTTTGATGATGGAGGAACGATTGCATTTTCAAAAATGCATATACATGTATATACAGTATTGATAAATATATGTTCAAAGTTTTTTATGCAGCTCGTGTGATCTTTACAGGGTAACGATGCCGCCTTATGGAGACACGTTTAAGGAGTTCTTCAAACAATCGGAGTCCAAAGTGCTTCAAACCCTTTCTCGTCTTATGGAGCTGATTCCTTCTGCTGAAGACGGATTGAGACAAGCTATTGATAACAAGTAGGTGGCAATTTCAGTGCAAATTAAGAGAAATAGTCATACATTTCCTGTATTCATGAAACATCTGTGTGCAACATTACTCCAATACGTGCATGTCTATTTTGGGTGAATTGTTTCATGATTCCAGGTAGCCTAGCCTAGGCTGCTTTCTGTATGAGATTTGATCCCACACACCAGACGTTGTTTTGTGGTTTGTTCGTTCGTGCCAGTATATTTTCATCAGACGAAGAATAGGAAGGATCAGTATGAGTATGATTGTATAAGTTTAGGGACGATTATGTGGTGAGATCTTAAGGCGGCGAGAACATTTTTTCGCCTGAACCAGCGATGCGCCAGAGTATCTAGAAGCTGAAGAAACCAGGTTACCATGACAGACAAGGAGGACGCTACCTGTAGGAGCCAATCAGCGTCGTGATCCATCGTGACGTCTTGCAAGGAGGCCAGGAGATTGGCCAAGGATCGTCACTCAGCCTCGAGACAAAACAGGGAAACATTTGTTACCGGCGCTCCACTCCTTGTTGGACCTATTTTTCTAATTCGATGCCCCCTCAGTAGAACCGACCCAAGTATGGATAGAGACGACAGCCAGCAGTGAGCAAGAGCTCAGTTGACCTCAAGAAATCAGTTCGTCAAAAGCTTACCCAGGATAGCAGAGTGACAAGACAAGTCGGGGCGACCATGAACAACAGATCCATGAGGTTGTTAAAGTCGACTGTGTGAGAGCCGACTAATTTATAACATTGCCAAAGGAGGACGCCGATCTTCGTGTATCTGAGGACGGTGACAACTTTGAGGGAGCTAGCGGAAGAAGCCGTGGTGATTCTTCAACAGTATCCTAGGAAGCACTGAGTCAAGGCGGAGTGTGCGACGAGCATATAGGCCCGGACAGCTCGCCAGGCGTCGTATGTGGACCATCAGCTGTGAGGCAGACACCAAGAGCGACACATCACCTATGGTTTGGCGAACCCTGAAGGTGGGGGCAGTTCCTGTAGCGATTCTTTTGAGTGAGCGGTGGCAGTAAACAGAGGGACCAGTGTGTTCGTCCCAGGGACCCAGAGGGGTAGCCTAAGTTACAGTGAAGAACACACTTTAGTGAGAGAGATGTGGGGACTATTATGTTGTTGTAGGTAGGTGCATACGTCCCTTCTGTACAACCAACCAAAACCCGTAGATTGCTTGTACTTTGATCAAGAGATCACCCTGTACGCTTCCTGCTCTTGGAGAGGGGCTCAGCATCACACATTAAGGGGGGTGCGGTTCCAACACTGGCCTCGTTGTCACATGCCCACACCCAATCAAGCTGCTGTGACTCCCCACTCTCTCCTTGTTTTAGTATGACCTCCTCAATCCCCCTGTCTTTGAATTATAATTCTGTACCACCCTGTCCACAGCTGTGATTCTCTCCTATCTCTCTCTCTCTCTCTCTCTCTCTCTATCTCTCTCTCTCTCCCTCTCTCTCTCTCTCTCTCTATCCCTCTCTCTCTCTCTCTCTCTCTCTCTCTCTCTTCTCCCTCTCTCTCTCTCCTCTCTCCCTATCCTCTCTCCTCTCTCTCTCTCTCTCCTCTCTCTCCTCGCTCTCTCTCTCTCTATTCTCTCTCCTACTTTCTGGGAAACCTCACTAGGACAAGAGCAAGCACTGAAGATACATACATTTAATGGACAGAGAACATATACAACACACATACAAGATATAATAATGACTCAAACACTCTATGCTATTATAGTCAGGTTGCATCCCATCCCATCAGGACTATCAGCTGCTTATCTCAAGTGGCAGCCCAACTCCTGGCTCGCCACTTGTGCTACCAACCTCACCAAGTGGGTTAAATCTCATAATACAATATGGCACTATCAGCCCTAGAATGTATATATAAATATACACAAGGAAGTCCAGCCTATGGCTGTAACACTATAGTCATCTGTATAAATACTCCTTGATACAAAAAATATATCTAATCACTCACCTCCCACTGCATCATGCACGCTAATGATAATCAAGCACTCTATCAACTCTATATAAGTAGTCACTAAGAACCTCCTCTCTACACCTAGAGGTTCACTACCCTAAACATCTTCAGGTTTTCCTAGAATTGTCTACCAGGGTCCTCCACAGCTCTTCCGGCTGCTACACCATGAAGTCTTCCTTGAACAGCAATGGTGCTTCACCACTGGTACCACAGAAGCATGTAAGACTCCTCTTCACTGCTTCTCCTCATACAACTCTAGGTCCTACTCTTCACTGTCGGGGTACTCTTCCTCAGAGTACACTTTTCCTTCATCTGCCTTGGAGTTTCATCCACTAACTCCCTCTTCTGGGCTCGGAGCTCTCTCAGCAACTCCTTCCCCCACACAAACCTGCAAACCATTGACACGCCATTAAGATGTTCCTCTACAAACATATAACTAAAATAAACTACACATAATAAATGTCTCCACTCAACATCCCTGTGATTCCCACGCGCCCTGACGTGACTCCCTCACGCCTGGGCGAGTCCAATCTCTACCTTCCCTGGAAGGTTTCCGCCTCTTGAACAGCCCTCACCCAGTCGCCCATAAGCAACTGGTGAGAGAGAACGTGCCGCTCGTCTCTCCAGTTGGTGGCCACATCTCTATTCTCTTACTCAGGCCTTCTGCCTTAATAAAATATGCCTAATATATCAATAGACACTTGCTACGGTCGCCGGGCACACGACCAACTACAAGCAATCCTGTTAACTGGTTAAAATGAGCTTACCACAGAATTTGATCCACTCCTGGTGCTCACTGACTGAGCGGTCGACACTCTCTACAGTCCACGATTTGAGCTGACACGTCCATAGACTTATTCCACAAGCGAGACGTCTGTCCACTTCCTTCTTCTTGAAGGTATGTCATACAGAGGTTCTTCTTCGGCAGGGGCTCACCGGAGCGCGACTTCCCCTCACGATTTCTTCAGCTCAAGTGAGGTCAAGCCCCCCCCCCCCTGAAGCGGACCTCACACCTCCAGCAAACTCTCCACATCTCATGTCAAGTCATTTATCTATATTCTTATTCACTGCCCACACTTTTAAACTATTCGCCAAATTTAATCAAGTGTTCAACATATATATATTTTTCCAGTCTATATTTCTCTGACCTCGCAGTTAGGTCAGGTCTGAGAGAATAACTCTCAAGGGGTCAACTCGTTTCCCAGGCATCCTGGGATCATAACAGGGCCCAGTAGTTGAAGCGCCAGGCGGTTATGAGAATAGCGGTCTACTCCAGTGAAATTGTACAGCAGTTTGGGGGCTAGTTTGAAGCTCCGGTCAGTCAGTGAAGGACTGGTCCATATATGTAGAGATGACAACAATGACAGTAATCGTTCCACAGTGCGCATGCCAGGATAGTGGTTTGCCACTGACAGGGTGACGTTCGGACTGGCCAATGGGGACTTCTCGCCCTCTAGTGAAGAGGACATTGTCGGCTGGTCTGGCATTTTCGGTGCCAATGGACTATCCGTTGATTGGTGTCGCGCTAGTGGACGTGCTACATGTGCAGCTGTCGGAATTAGTGGGCATCCAGCTGCTTCAGGGTAACTGTGCTGTGGTCAAGTTCCACCCCCAGGCTGCCTTTCATGCATTTCTCGAGCGGTGCAAGGGGCTTGTTTACCCTCTCCCTGATACTGCTGGGTCTGTTAAAGTGGTGAATCTTAGTGTCGCCTTGATGTATGTGGTGGTGCATGGTGCCCGCTTCAAATTTCAGGAGGAACTTTTAATCTCCTTTTTGAACGGTTTGGGACCGTGTTAAGTGTTCGTTGGAATAAGGTCCTTGTCGGACATTGTGCTGGGATGCTTGACGGCTCCCGCACTCTGACGATGTCACTGAAGTGTAGTGTCCCAGCGTCGATGTCAGTGTTGAGTTACACACTCTGCTGCCTGTATTGGGGGCATACACGCACCTGTTATACGTGTGGTCACTAGGGTTATCTGGCTGCAGCGTGCGACATGGGAGCAACTGGTTGGGTGCATTTTTTTCGTGCAGAGGATTTTCCGCCTCTGTTGCATTCAGACGGTACTGAGGAGAGAGTGGGTACTATGCCTGAGGCACCTGATTGCCTGTCTGCTGCTCCGCCTGTTGAGACGCGTTCTACGGCTTGTGCGACACGTCT
The DNA here is from genome assembly GCA_020271785.1 of Procambarus virginalis. NCBI lineage: Eukaryota > Metazoa > Arthropoda > Malacostraca > Decapoda > Cambaridae > Procambarus > Procambarus virginalis. The sequence goes on from WNGS01163555.1 coordinate 22,184,077, forward strand.
GGTAACTGCTGTGGCCCCTGGGGCTGTTGAGCCGGTGTGTGTGGGTGTCTGGCCTTTGCCTGCACTGCGTGTAGTGGAGGATGTCCCAGTGGAGGTCCATATCCCGCCCCCGCCTGTGGCTGAGGTCCCGGCTCCCGGGGACGCAGGTTCTGATGATTTGGAAGGGAGTGCTTCGGCAGGGGGAGGTGCCTGCCGTGCCTGTGTGTGTCGGCGACTGTAGTTCTGATGCTTTCATCCCCTTGCAAGCGTGCCGATGTTTTGAGGCGGTTTCCCCTGGATGATGTGGACAGTGAGGGCGATGTGGCCTCTGTGGACTCTTTGGATGGTGAGGGTGTGACCCGTGTGGATGTGAAGATCGTGGCTGTGCCTGCGGAGGGTCCTGAATTCCTGAGGGTTCTGTGGTGTGGTGCGGCCTGTCACAAAGCGTTTTCATCGGGCTCGGAGTGTGTCTCCCCTTCGTGGTGTGCCATGGGAGGAGGTGGGGGAGTATGAGGCTCTGGCATCTCCCGCCGTAGATAACGGGGCTGTAAGGGGCTCTGAGTTGCTACCTGTGCAAATCTGCACCTCCTGCTGTTTTATCCGTGCAGTGGGGGGTTGCCCCTGATGATCGGGACCTCGTCGTTGTGCTGAGGAACGATGTGCGCCGGGGGGCCTCGAGTCCTGTGCCCAGTGGTGGGGTCGATGCCGAGCCTGCATCACCTGCGGTTTCCCCTTCTTCGTTGCCCCGTTCTGGGGGAAGCCTTGTTCCCGCTACTGGGGTCGTGTCCCGTGAAGGTCAGGTGTTGGGCCCTTATCAGGATTCTCTGGTGCTTCTGATCCCTTGGTGCTCTTCCACTATTTGGGTATCGCGGGGCGAAGGAGTTTGTTTATAGGGTGCCGGACAAGATGTCTCAGCCAAAGGTGCGGGTGTCCTTGACATGTTGATGATTTGGGAAACGTACTACTTGCGCTTTCCGATATACAAGGTTCCCGAAAAAAATATTAGAGACGTCTTGCGCACAAGCTACGCAATGGTTCTGCTGATGCCATGAACTCGACATCCCGCCCTACGGTGCGGCAAGTCTCACTCTACCATCCACCTCTCTTTTAGTCGCCGCTTTCTCTATCTACGGCAGGCACAACTAGCACTTTTGACATTCTAATCCTCCTCAACGTCGACGCGTTTCCCAATATCTGTCCTGGTGCAGTCATCGAGAAGGTAAACCCTTCATGCAAACTGCACCTTCTCTCTTAACTAAAGACACAGGAAGTGTGGTATTAGCGCCCTGAGGTTAACTAGACTTCGTCACAGGTAGTGGTTTCTGTCCTCATCCTGGTGGCTGTGACTTAGCCAGAGGAAAAAAATAAAAAGGAAGGTCAACACACACACACACACACACACACTGTTCATTGTTTGGTAAAACAGGAACAGTCGGGTACCGTTCGGCTTGTAGTACCTATTTTAGTTATATTTTACAAAACAGGGAAAGGAAGTGAAAACCGAGGTTTTAAGTTCATGTGAGTTCTTAGCTGGGAGGTATTAATATGGTACGAGCCGGGCAGAGCTCTGGATGTTGGAGGGTGAAATGTGTAGGCCAAAGAGGTCCGTCTTATTTTATTGTGTTGGAATCATTTGCTTTATCATGAACATACTTGTGTGTTTGGGCCTATTATCTGAATTAAAAAATCAGGGACGATCGAGATGAATGACACAATGAATGAACAGAATACATTGCGACGTGTAGAGAGAGTTATTGAGTGAATGATTCTGAATTGATGTTAGCATGCATTATATTTTCATTCCAATTTCTAACAAGATTTATGCCAGTATTATTATTTCATTTGATTGTGAGATACATAGTCCTGTATTTTAATATTCTGTAACATATTTCCTTCTGTGATATATCTGAACTATATGTAAGTATGACAGTGGAAAATATAATGAAGCATGTGAATTATGTAAAGACTAGAAGTGATTTCGTGATTTATGTTATGTGTGGTCAATTGGGGATGGGTTTTATAAAGAATAACACAAATCAGAATCACCTCAAATTACCCAATAACCTGTGGAACTGCTGAACAGCATAACACCAACTGGAACAACAGCCTAACCTGGTAAGGATGCCTGGCCTGGCCCCCAGGAAAGAAAATCAAAGTTTAATGGCAAGACGTATGATTCTTCCCACCAAGCCCACAGGAAATAAAGCCTTTTTGGTAACAATCTT
>WNGS01163555.1:22198649-22213769 GCA_020271785.1 Procambarus virginalis
CTCCCTGCAGTCCACGATTTCAGCTGACACGTCCACAGATTTATTCCATAAGCAAAACGTCTGTCCACTTCCTTCTTCTTGAAGGTATGTCAAACAGGGGTTCATCTTCAGCAGGGGCTCAACGGAGCGCGACTTCCCCTCACGATTTCTTCAGCTCAAGTGAGGTCAAGCCCCCCCCGCCCCTCCCCCACCTGAAGCGAGCCTCTCACCTCCAGCAAACTCTCCACATCTCATGTCAAGTCATTTATCTATATTCTTATTCACTGCCCACACTGTTAACTATTCGCCAAATTTAAGCAAGTGTTCAACATATATATATTTCCAGTCTATATTTCTTTGACCTCGCAGGTCAGGTCTGACAGAATACTCTCAAGGGCTAAACTCGTTTCCCAGGCAACCTGGGATCATAACAGTGCCCAGTAGTTGAAGCGCCAGGCGATTATGAGAATAGCAGTCTACTGCAGTGAAATTGTACAGCAGTTTGGGGGCTAGTTTGACGCTCTGGGCAGGCAGTGAAGGACTGGACCATATATGTAGAGATGACAACAATGACAATAAGGGTCCCAGGGTGGTGATTTGCCACTGATTGGGTGACGTTTGAATTGGCCATGGGTACTTCTCGCCCTCTAGTGAAGAGGACATTGTCGGCTGGTCTGGCATTTACGGTGCCAATCCATTGTGGTGCCATTTACGGTGCATTTACGGTGGTGGACCATCCGTTGGTTGGTGTCGCACTAGTGGACGTGCTACATGTGCAGCTGTCGGACTTAGTGGGCGTCCAGCTGCTTCAGGGCAACCATGCTGTGGTCAAGTGCCACCTCCAGGCTGCCTTTCGTGCATTTCTCGAGCGGTGCAAGGGGCATGTTTACCCTCTCCCTGATACCGCTGGTTCTGTTATAGTGGTGAATCTTAGTGTCGCCTTGATGTATGTGGTGGTGCATGGTGCCCGCTTCAAATTTCAGGAGGAACTTTTAATCTCCTTTTTGAACGGTTTGGGACCGTGTTAAGTGTTCGTTGGAATAAGGTCCTTGTTGGGCATTGTGCTGGGATGCTTGACGGCTCCCGCACCCTGAGGATGTCGCTGAAGTGTAGTGTCTCGTCGTCGATGTCCGTGTTGGGTTACACGCTCCGCTGACTGTATTGGGGGCAACCACGCACCTGTTATACGTGTAGACTTCGTCACAGGTAGTGGTTTCTGTCCTCATCTGGGTGGCTGTGACTTAGCCAGAGGAAGAAAAATTAAAAAGGAAGGTCACACACACACCCACACTGTTCATTGTTTGGTAAAACAGGAACAGTCCGGTAATGTTCGGTTCGTGGTACCTATTTCAGTTATATTTTACAAAACAGGGAAAGGAAGTGAAAACCGAGGTTTTAAGGACATTTCATGTGCATTCTTAGCTGGGAGGTATTAATATGATACGAGCCGGGCAGAGCTCTGGATGTTGGATGGTGAAATGTGTGGGCCAAAGGGGTCCGTTTTATTATATTGTGTTGGAATCATTTACTTTATCACTGAACATACTTGTGTGTTTGTGGCATATTATCTGAATTAAAAAATGAGGGCCGATCGAGATGAATGACACAATGAATAAGCAGAATACATTGCGACGTGCAGAGAGAGTTATTGAGTGAATGATTCTCAATTGATGTTAGCATGCATTATATTTTCATTCCAATTTCTAACAAGATTTATGCCAGTATTATTATTTCATTTGATTGTGAGATACTTATCCGGTATTTGTAATATTCTGTACACATTATTTCCTTCTGTTGATATATCTGAACTATATTAAAGTAGACAGTGGAAAATATAATGAAGCATGTGAATTATGTAAAGACTAGAAGTGATTTCCTGATTTATGTTATGTATGGTCAATTGGGAATGGGTATTTTATAAAGAATAATACAAATCAGAATCACCTCAAATTATTCAATAACCTGTGGAAACTGCTGAACAGCATAACACCAACTGGAACAACAGCCTAACCTGGTAAGGATGCCTGGCCTGGCCTGGCCCCCAGAAAAGAAAATCAGAAAGTTTAACGGCAAGACGTATGATTCTCCCTTACCTAGCCCACAGGAAATAAAGGCTTTTTGGTAATAATCTATTTATTAACAAAACCCCACTCCCACATACATAACAGGTGATCTTGCCTCTTGACATTTCCATTATTACGATCCAATACCCCTATATGATAGAAGCAATAACTTACATCCACACTATGCTAGGCAAGAACTAGCACTGTGATGAAAGAAACTAATAACCAAACAGCATTAAACACACGTACGCCAGCCTCTTACAGGTCACTTCTAAATAAACACTGAATGAACAGCAGTGAATAAACTGCATTTATATTTCAAAAATCCTATGACAGAAACATGGTGGAAGATTCACAAGACAAAAGAATTTAACTTAAGGGAAAGCGATGCAGGCAAAACAGACATGATATCCCTTCAAAGACTGCCAGGTCCAAATTGAATCTGCTTGCTTCTCCAGGCAGAGTACAGTAAAAAGTTTGTCCCGTAACTGTCCAAGTTTTCTAATGTCTTATGCCCAAGCACTTAACAAAACACACTACAAAATAACTAACATACTGGCTGCTTACTACCTAGTCAACCACCATGTTCAAATTCCTAAATACAACCAGCAGTTTACATGTTAAATAATTTGTCATACTACCGGCAGCTCTGCAAGCCAGTAGTACTCTACCATCAAACTCCTGTACTTCATCGTAAATTCGTTGTTTCTTATAAACAAACCACCCTGGTTGTAACAACGTAGCCGAGACTTCAAGGCAACTACTTCACTGCAGAGAGTTGCTGCTTGGCTGGTGTTGTCGTCGCACGCTTGCGATGGGAGGCCTTGTCCAGGAGGGACAAGGCCTGTGGAGGGCCTTGTCCCTGCCTGTGTAAACTCCATGGGACTGGAGTTTACGGGCCATGTTGGCTATCCTATAGTTGAGCTTGTCATGTGTGCCATGCTCCGTGTCCTGGTCGACGACATCTACAGTACTGAGCTGGTAACTGCTCACCAGGTTATTATTAAGTTGGCGGGGGAGGATGTGTATCATGCGCTCCTCCGCCGTTACGAGGGGCGTTCCTTGTCGCTGCTGGATGGTGCAGGCTCTGTGACCATTACAGACCGTAGTGGTGCCCTGACCTACGTGAGTGTGCATGGGGCGCCCTTGGAGTTTCCCAAAGCTCTACTCCGGCGTTACTTCCAGCAGTTTGGCGTGGTCGTCAGTGTGCGGGTACACACGCTGTCCTCAGGGTGGCATAAGGGTATGAGGACGAACATTCGTACCCTTGGGATGTGCCTGAGGTCTGACATTCCTTCTTCAGTCCGGCTTTTGGGGTACTACGTCCGGGTATACTATGCCCGGCAACCCCGTACCTGCTTTTGGTGTGGCCTGTTGGGGCATCAGGCTGCCAGGTGCTCGGAGGCTGCAGTAGCTCCTGTGAACCTGTTCCGGGAGGAGGATTTCCCGCCGCTCCCTGTTGGGGTGGATTCCGTGGGCGAGGATGTGGACGTCCCGTTGGCTGCTGCAGCTCCTCCTGCATCGCCCGGCGGTCCTCCTGATGGGGTGGCCCCTCCTCCGGATGTTCCGGTGCCGTCGGCTGATCTTCCTGCCCCTGTCCCAGCTGCTCCCGGGGGTCTTCCAGATGGTCTCTGCGTGTCATCGACGTCTTCGTCTTCCTCGTCTCCTGCTCCTGCGTCTGGCCCTTCGCCGAGTGTCTCGGCTGAGCTAGGTGCTGGGGTGGCTGCGGAGCCTCCTACTGTGTGTGGCCCAGTTCCCCCTGTGGCGGAGGCTGCTGCCGTTCTGCGTCAAGCGTCGGTTCGTCCAGCTGGTGGTACCCGGTTTCTGGGTCTGCTTCTGGCTCTGACGATATTCGGCCGGAGCCCAAGCGTTCCCGGCGTTCGTCTTCTGGCTGGGCCGATGTTGGGGACTTCAGTGACTGTGGGTCTTCGGGTGCTGACGATGTGGAACCGGATGCGTCGCTGCCTCCGTGGTTAGTGGTGGCAGAAGTCCATGTGCCTGCTGGTGCTGGTGCCCGTGTCTCGGGGGTGCTTTCTGTTCCTTCTCCGCCTGGGGATTCTCCGCAGCGGGGAGTGGTGGCTTCTGCTCCCAGGGATGGTGTGGTTGCTGGTGCTGGGCGTGGCTGGTTGAGACACTACCGAAGGATGCGCGCCGCCCTGGTTCCCTGAAGTCGTCTGGTGGTGTGCCCGTGGCCGCTGGTGCCCCTGTGGTGGTGCCCTATATCCGGGCCACTCCTGTGAGGGAGTGGCCCGGACATAGGGCCATTTCCCCGATAATTCCCTCCCTCCCTCCTGTGAGGGTGCGTATTGGGGACCTGGAGGACGTGTTGCTGGCGTCTGTGATGCCGCCGGGTCACTGGGCGGCGATTGCTGAGTTACTGCTGAATGACGAGCCAGGGGAATTTCATGGTGGGGGGGGGGGATTCCCATGATGTGGGGGATAGTGGCAGTTACTTGAGTCAGAAGTGATACCATTTGGGTCCCCTGTTTGAGGGTGTTTGTTGCTAAGGTTCCAGATGAAATGGCGTCCCCAGTGGGTGTAAGGGACGCTAGGGGGTGGTTGCATTAGGAGGCATTCAGTGTGCACTTCCCGCGGGCCTTGTTCCCAGGCAAGTATGTTCGCTGATTTTATTTTTTTTTTTTTTTGCTGCTTGTAGTGTTGTGTGCCCCTCTGGCGTTTTGTTTGCCCTACTGTATTTTGTGCCCGTGCCTCTCCCTTTGTATGATGATGGGCCAGCATTTGCAGTGAGTGTTCTTATTTATGTATTTGTTTTTGTGTTGTTGCTTTCCCCTGTGTGTTCTATTCATGTATTACATTGTTGTGTTTTCTTTTTATTTTTTATTTTTACTTTGTTTTTATGGCTTGTTGTGTGTTGCATATTTTCTTGTGTTGTATTTGCTTTTATACCTTATGATGTGTGTTGTTGTCGGGCCTTCCAGCCGGTGTTTGTTTAATTTGTTTATATTGTTCCTATGTTTTGTTTTATTGCTTGCATTGTTTGCTTGTTTTGTTATTGTTTTATATTTTGTGTGTTGTATGTTGTGTTTCTCATGCGTTTCTCCATTTTTGCTCTTTGTTGCCCTGTGCTGTTTGTCCTTCTGGCCGTGGCTTCTTGTTTTGTTAATTTTGTTTTCATGTAATTTTATTGTATTTATTGTGTTTCCCTTGCATGCTTGCATGTAAAAATAAAAAAAAAATCACTGAAGCAGATTCACTCGCTGACCACCAGGGGGTCAGGACGTGCTCACCTGACCTGCCAGTTGTTGCCTGGTGTTGCATGGAGGCGGGTGTGGGTTGTGGTGTGGTGCGCCCGCTGGCTGGAGGACGCGGCTGGCGGTATGATTGTTGGTGGTGTTTCCCGCGTCAGGCGGGTTGACACGGCGTGCCTCGCTTTTTCTGGGGCTGTGAACTGGCCGCTAGTGGAACTTGCAGTCATCGATGAGCTCAAGGTGGACGTTCAGGATTTGTTAGGGCTGGAAAAGCTCTCTCCTACTCAGGTGGCAGTGTCCTTCTACTCGGGTCTGTTGTACCGGGAGTTTGTGGCGTACTGGGTCGGCCACACGGTTCCAATCTCTACCTCGGCTGTGTCCGTTGGCGTTTCGGATCCCTGGGGGGCCGTGCAATATGTGAGCGTTCATGGTGTGCCGGTGACTTTTCCCCCGGATGAGCTGAGGGCGGTGTTGGCCAGGTATGGTGTGGTAGTGTTTCACAGCTTCAACACTTTGAGTGTGGGCCGGCTGAGCGGGCTATGTACGGGCACTCGTATGCTTGTTATGCGGGTTACATCGCCTGTTCCGTGCAGACTTTTGTATTGTGGGCTCTCGCTCCGGGTCTTTTATCAGGGCCAGACCCGGACCTGTTTCCGGTGTGGTGCTGAGGGCCGTGTTGCAGCCGGTTGTGACGCTCCTCGTGCTGAAGCTCCCTCGGTTTTCTTGGAGAGTGACGTCCCCTGCTTGGATGAGCGTGGAGCTTTCTCGGCACCTGCTTGCTCTGACCCGGTTCCTGGTGTGGTTCCTGTGGCAGTTTCGGCGGGTGCTCCCTCTGGCCCTGCTTGGTCTGGCCCTGGTAAGTCTGACCCACTGGTGTGCTCTGTGGGCCTGGGGGCTCCTGCCTCGGATATTCTCCATTCGGTGGTTGCTGAGGTGCATTCGCGGCCTGTTGCTTCCGTGCGGTCCTTGGATGCTGCTGTTGGGATGGTGCCTGCCTCCCCTGCCGCCGGTTGGCAGCCTCGGGAAGCAGAGAGGGTTGTGATGAGTGTGCCCTCTCGCCTGCCTTCTGCCTCTTCCCCGCCCTCTGTCTCTGCATAGACTCCCTCGTCGCTTTCGGTGGTCTCCTCGTCACCTGGTCCGTCTTCACCTGCGCCTGCCGTGTCGTCCGTGATGGATGCCCCCTGTACTCACCTAGTTGTACTCACCTAGTTCTGCTTGTGGGGGTTGAGCTCTGACTCCTTGGTCCCGCCTCTCAACCGTCAATCAACAGGTGTACAGTTTCCTGAGCCTAATGGGCTCTATCATATCTACACTTGAAACTGTGTATGGAGTCAGCCTCCACCACATCGCTTCCTAATGCATTCCATTTGTCAACCACTCTGACACTAAAAAAGTTCTTTCTAATATCTCTGTGGCTCATTTGGGCACTCAGTTTCCACCTGTGTCCCCTAGTGCGTGTGCCCCTTGTGTTAAACAGCCTGTCTTTATCAACCCTGTCGATTCCCCTGAGAATCTTGAATGTGGTGATCATGTCCCCCCTAACTCTTCTGTCTTCCAACGAAGTGAGGTTTAATTCCTGCAGTCGCTCCTCGTAGCTCATACCTCTCAGCTCGGGTACTAGTCTGGTGGCAAACCTTTGAACCTTTTCCAGTTTAGTCTTATGCTTGACTAGATAGGGACTCCATGCTGGAGCCGCATACTCCAGGATTGGTCTGACATATGTGGTATATAATGTTCTGAAAGATTCCTTACACAAGTTTCTAAAGGTCGTTCTTATGTTAGCCAACCTGGCATATGCTGCTGATGTTATCCTCTTGATATGAGCTTCAGGGGACAGGTCTGGCGTGATATCAACCCCCAGGTCTTTCTCTCTCTCTGACTCTTGAAGTATTTCATCTCCCAAATGATACCTTGTATCTGGTCTCCTGCTTCCTACCCCTATCTTCATTACATTACATTTGCTTTTTGNGCTAATTCCTCATCATCCCACGACACTTTGATGATAATCTTGGCATACTATTTTATCAAATCACCCTCATTCTATGGAGCACGCGTGAGGAACATGGACGTGCTACATGGACACTTCGTTCTGAGTAGCTAAATGAAACAACAACGCAGACTCAGAAAGCTATTTCTAACATCCTAAACGAAATTTCTTTCATCCTAAACTGCTTCCAACACTAGTAGCACTGTACTATGCCTTCCGTTATATCTAAACCAAAAATTTTACTAGTACCCTTTGTCCTCTTGACATAAAGCTCGCCTTTCGGCAAACTAACACACTTTGTAGCTATCTAGTTCACACTGCTCCTCCTGCTTCTAATGCTGCTGGTGTCTACTCTATTTCCTGTTCGTCTTGTCGTCTCCAATACTTTGGCAAAACTGGCCATACACTTAATGACAGACTTAAAGAACACAAAAGAAGTGTTAAGTCTGCAGACACAAATAATGCTCTCTTCTGTCATGTTAGGGATTCTAATCATCCTATTGATTGGTCTTCTCCAATAATCTTTCCTGCCTCTACTCTCTTCTTGAGAATAGGTGCAGTTTGCATGAAGGGGTAACCCTCCCGATGACTGCACCAGGACAGACGTAAGGAGATGCGTTGATGGTTAGGATGAGAAGAAAGTCAAAGCGGTAGACTTGATGGGCCGTAGAGAGAGGAGAGGCGGCGAAAACAGAGTCGAATGTCAGAGGGAGACACCCCGCACCGGGGGGCGGGGCGTCGTGGTCACGGTGGCAGCTGACCCATACACGGCATAGCAGTGTGCGCAAGACGGGAACTAATACTTCTCCGGAAACTTGTATATCGGAAAGCGCAAGCAGTACGCTTCCCAAACACCCACTCGTCATCGGGCAGCCGGCCACCAGGCGGCGCCCTCGGCTGAGACATCCTATCCGGCACCCGATACACAAACTCCTTCACCCGCGACACCCAGATAGTGGACGAGCACCACGGGATCGGAAGCACCCGGGCATCTCGATAAGGGCCCAACTCCGGACCCTCACAGGGCACGACCCCAGCAGACGGGACTAGACAATCCCCAGACCGGAGCAAGGAAGGAGGGGATACAGCAGGGGATGCAGGTGCGTCACCGACCCCACCACCGGGCACAGGACCCGAGGTCCCCCGGCGCACATCTTTCCGCAACATCACGACGAGGTCCCGATCATCAGGGACAACCCCCCACTGCGGAGATCCAACAGCAGGAGACGCAGGAGGAGAGGCACAGGTAGCAACTTCGGAGGCCCTCACAGCACCAACATCCTCGGTGGGGGGCGCCAGATCACCATACTCCCCCACCTCCTCCCAAGGCACACCACGAAGGGGAGACACACTCCGAGCCCGCCGCGAACGCTTCGAGACAGGCCGCACCACACCACTCCCAGCAGGCCGCTCCGCAGGCACGGCCACCATCTTCACATCCACACAGGCCACACCAGCACCGTCCGAAGAGTCCACAGAGGCCACATCACCCACACTGTCCACATCATCCTGGGACACAGCCTCAGAACACCGACGCGCACGCTTCGGCACAGGGATGGAAAGAGCAGAACTACAGTCGTCAACACACACAGACACGGCAGGCACCTCACCTTGCTGAAGCACCCCCTCCAACACAGCAGAATCAGCGTCCCCGGGAGCCGGTATCACATCCACAGGTGGGGGCGGGACATGGACCTCCACCGGGACATCCTGCACAACACGCAGCTCAGGCGACGGCCCGACACCCACACACACCGGCTCAACAGCCCCAGGGGCCACAGCAGGCACCAGATGCGTCGCACAGGCCGTAGAACTCGCCTCAACAGGGGGAGCAGCAGACAGGCAAGCAGGCGCCTCAGGCACAGCACCCACTCCATCCTCAGAACCGTCCGAACGCAACAGGGGCGGAAAATCCTCCGCACGAAAAACATGCACCCGACCAGTTGCTCCCACGTCGCACGCTGCAGCCAGATGACCCTCGTGACCACACCGATAACAGGTGCGCGGTTGACCCCGATACAGGCAGCGGAGCGTGTACCCCAACACGGACATCGACGACGGTACACTACACTTCAGCGACATTGTCAGGGTGCGGGAGCCGTCAAGCATACCAACACAGTGCCCGGCAACGACCTTGTTCCAACGAACACTTAACACTGTCCCAAACCGTGCGAAACAGGAGGTCAAAAAGTCGTCCTGAAATTCGAAGGGGGCACCACAGACGTCAAGGTGACACTAAGATTCACCACCTTAACGGAGCCAGCAGTATCAGGGAGAGGGTAAACACGCCCCTCACACCGCTCGAGAAACGCCTGAAAGGCAGCCTGGAGGCGGAACTTGACCACAGCACGGTTGCCCTGAAGCAGCTGGATGCCCACCAGGTCCGACAGCTGCACATGAAGCACGTCCACCAGGGCGACACCAACCAATGGATGGTCCACCGGCACCATAAATGCCAGACCAGCCGACAACGTCCTCTTCACTGGGGGGCGAGAAGACCCCATGGCTAAGTCACATGTCACCCTGTCAGTGGCAAACCACCACCAGCAGGGCAAACCAGCAATCACCCAACGTAAACACTAGCCAGTGCGGAGAGACCTCAGGAGCGTCCGACCCGGCCGGTGGTCACCACGCATCTACTCTACTCTACTCTACTACTTGCCTCTACTCTACACAGACGCCTTTTTGTTGAATCGGCTCTATTACACAACATACCCAACATGAACTTGAGTCCTGGCTTTGCTGCTGTTGACTCTTCCCTTTCACAGTATATACTCAAATGCTCTAATCTTTCTAACAAACGTGACCTAACATAAGCGTACCCTTCCTTTTATCTTTCTTTGTCTTTCCTTTTTCTGTCCATTGTTTTCTCTTACGTTCCCTTGCTATCCTCTTCTTATTCCTATTACTATCCCCCTTCTCATTGGGTAGTTATAAATAGGAGCTGCCTCGTATGGGCCAATGGGCCTTCTGCAGTTCTTATTCCTACTACTATCCCCTCTACTACACTTTAACTTTCGTACTTTTTGCCTTGCTCCTCACCCCTCTCTTTTGCCTATTTATTGCCCTCGTCTCCTTCCCTCATCACAATTGACTTGAGAATGGTCCAGGATGGACCGAAACGTCGTCGTCCCTTCACCTTCTAGTGTGTGGTCTGGTCACATACTTCAGTAACGTTATTGTGACTCATCGTCTACACATCTGAATAATTATTTTCATTTGACTTTATTCAAGATATTAACCAATATCGATGTATAATAATATCTGTTTGATAATAGAGGAACGATTGTACATTCAAAAAATGCATATACATGTATATAGTAGTAGGCATCCTTCAGTCTCGGGAGACTATGGAGTTGTGCTCTGGTTGTCAATTCTGGTGTGGCATCTGGTGTGACTGATGAGGCCAATCCGAGAGCGGCAGTCCATCCCACACCGAGCACAAACGAAGTCCGATTCTGGTCTGTCTTCCTGGCTACTGGCTTTCCTTCTCTGTCTCTTTGCCTCCGATTCCTTGGCAAGTGACTCCTCGAACTTGGAGAGATCTCTTTGAACAGACTGCCTCCAGGCTGAACGGTCTGCAGCCAGTGTCTCCTATATAGTAAGATCGACGTCCATGGCTTTCAGGTCTCTCTTGCATACGTCTTTGTACCGTAGCTGGAGCTTGCCTGTTGGACGCTTTTCCTGCATCAACTCTCAGTACAGGAGATCCTTGGGGATCCTGCCGTCGCCCATTCTCACAACGTGCCCGAGCCAGCGCATTCGTCTCTGTTTCAGCATTGTGTACATGCTGGTGATTCTTGCTCTCCCCAAGACGTTGTTGTTTGTCACCTTGTCCTGCCAGGTGATGTCCAAGATGTGTCGAAGGCAGCGCATGTGGAAGGCATTCAGCTGTCTTTCCTGATGGGCGCAGTGTCCAAGACTCACTGCCATAAAGGAGAGTGCTCAGGACACAGGCTCTGTAAACCTGAATCTTAGTATACTCAGTCAGCCTATTGTTGGCCCACACTCTCTTTGTCAGTCTGGACATGGTAGTAGATGCCTTACCGATGCGTTTGTTTAGCTCCGTATCAAGAGAGAGGGAGTCAGAGATTGTGGAGCCCAGGTACACGAAGTCGTGAACGACTTCCAGTTTGGAATCGGAGATGCCGATGTCAGGTGGGGAGTCTACTCCTTGTCCCATGACTTGTGTTTTCTTCAGGCTGATGGTGAGTCCGAAAGCCTGAAAGGCCTCGCTGAAGCGGGTCATGAGCCGTTGGAGGTCTTCGGCTGAGTGGGCAGTGACTGCTGCGTCGTCGGCAAAAAGGAAGTCGCGCAGACACCTCAGCTGAACCTTCGTCTTGGCTCTCAGCCTGGCGAGGTTAAAGAGCTTTCCATCCGACCTGGTCCGGAGGTAAATGCCTTCCGTGACAGATCCGAAGGCGTGCCGCAGCATAACTGCGAAGAAAATCCCGAATAGGGTTGGAGCCAGTACGCAGCCCTGCTTTACTCCACTTCGGATGTCAAAGGCGTCTGATGTTAGTCCATCAAAGACCACGGTGCCCCTCATGTTCTCATGGAAAGATCTGACGATGCTGAGGAGCCTGGGTGGGCATCCGATCTTGGGGAGGATCTTGAACAGGCCATCCCTGCTGACGAGGTCGAAGGCCTTCGTCAGATCTATGAAGGCTATGAAGAGTGGCTGCTTCTGTTCCCTGCATTTCTCCTGCAGTTGTCTGAGGGAAAAGACCATGTCGATGGTGGACCTGTCAGCTCTGAATCCGCATTGTGATTCTGGATAGACTCTCTCTGCAAGTGCTTGGAGCCTCTTCAATGCGACTCGAGCAAACAGCTTTCCGACAGTACTGAGGAGAGAGATTCCACGGTAGTTGTTGCAGTCGCCCCTGTCACCTTTATTCTTATACAGCGTGACGATGTTGGCATCCCTCATGTCCTGTGGCACCTCTCCTTCTTCCCAGCAGAGGCAGAGAATTTCATGCAGCTCCATGAGCAGGCTACCTCTGCAGCACTTCAAGGTCTCAGCAGGAATGCCATCTTTGACAGGAGCTTTAGCAGAAGCAAGGGAGTCTAGGGCATCACTGAGTTCTTCGAGGGTCGGTTCGCTGTCGAGCTCCATTAGCACAGGCAGACACTCAATGGCGCTCAGGGCGTCTTCGGTGACCACATTGTCCCTGGTGTATAGCTCAGAGTAGTGCTCGACCCAACGCTTCAACTGCAGTGTCTGGTCCTGAATCACCTCGCCAGTGGTAGATTTCAGAGGAGCGATCTTCCTCTGGATTGGGCCGAGCGCCTGCTTTATGCCGTCATACATTCTCCTTACATTGCCTGTATCCGCTGCAGTCTGTATCTGGGAGCAGAGCTGGAGCCAATAGTTGTTGGCACATCGCCTGGCGCTCTGCTGTACTTTGCAGCTGACGGCCCGAAGGATCTGTAAGTTGCGCTGACTTGGGCAGGCTTTGTAGGCTGCCAAGGCATTTCTCTTCTCTTCGATGACAGGTGTCATCTCTTCCGAGTGAGCCTCGAACCAGTCAGCCGACCTGCTGGTCTTCTTGCCAAAGGTGGAAATGGCAGCGTTGAACACAGCGTCTCTGAAGTGCTCCCATCTTTTACAGGTAGTGACCCCAGCTGGGTCAGGGAGAGCTTCCTCGAGCACGCATGCAAAATCTTTCACCTTGTCCTGGTCTCGGGTCTTGGTGGTGTCGATGCGAGGTCTGCCCTCTTTTTTCGAGTGATGAATCTTCTTTGGTTGCATCTTGATCCTGCTACAGGCCAGGGAGTGGTCGGTGTCACAGACAGCACTCTGGTAGCTACGCGTAACCTTGACGCTGGGTAGACTTGCACGCCTGGTAAGAATCAGGTCAAGCTGGTGGCAGTGCTTGGATCTGGGGTGTCTCCAGGATACTCGGTGTTGAGGCTTTGTGCCGAAGAACGTGTTGGTGACACAGAGACCATGAAGGCAGCAGAGTTCTAGCAGACGTTGCCCGTTCTCATTCATCCTTCCTATGCCGAATTGACCCAGACAAGTGGGCCAAATGTTGTGCTCGGCACCCACTCTGGCGTTGAAGTCGCCGAGGATGAACAGTGGCTCCTTTACAGGGATTCTCGCTATGACTCTGTTGAGGTCATCGAAGAATTTTTCCTTTGCTTCTGCTGGAGAAGTCAGGGTTGGTGCACATACACTAATTACATTGACTGGTCCTGTTTGGGAGTGCAGTTGCAGAGACAGAATTCGTTCGGTTTCCCCCATCGGTGGTATAATGTATCCCAACAGTGCATTCCTGACGGCAAATCCCACACCATGTTCTCTGGTCTCATCAGGTGGTTTTCCTTGCCATAAGAAAGAGAAGGTCCTCTCTCACACAGATCCTGATCCAGGGAGCCTGGTCTCTTGGAGAGCAACAATATCCATCTGCAGTTTGCTCAGCTCCCTATCGATAATTGCTGTTTTTCTGGCGTCATTGCTTTCTTGCAGATCGTCAGAGAAACCTGGTGTCAGTGTCCTGACGTTCCATGTGCCCAGCTTTAGGGCAGTTGATATTTTCTTCTTAGGTATGGTATTGCTTGGTGCAAAGTTGTCGGGCCGCTTGTCGGTTTTCACCCTAAACCCCACGCACCCAGTGAGGTTAACGGACCGTGGCGAGGGAACACCTTATTGGCTGGGGTTTGCCCAGCTTGAGGCGGGCGGTAGCTGCCCAGTGGGGCGCGATGACCCCTCCCACCGTCAGAAGCAAGCCCTGGCGTCACACTCTTCGCCAATCGAGCAAAAGACTTAAAACTGGTAGACTGTCGCTTCCCGTGTTGGTTCGATGCTGTGAGGCGAAGCTGGAGTGTCCTCTCCAGGGCGCAAAGCCTGGGTAGGTAGATATGGAGGAGAAGCTGTTACCCATGCAGCAGATCCTCCCTCTCCACGTTGCTGAAATTATCCAATAGAAAGGCAAATGCCAATACACATGGTTCCAGCAACGTCGCAGGAGCTGCCAGAACGAGGTCGATGTCAACAACGAACTGCCTTAGGGGCTCCCACTGCGGATTTTTCCTCGAGGTTGACTCCTGAAGCCTTTCACAGAAAAGGGTATGGCCGCAAGGCAGCGGAGGTTTAAAATAAGGGTTTTCCTTCCCCTAGATGGGCTGCCTTCCCAAGCTATCGAGTCCCATCTACCCGGAGCAACTGGTTTTAAGGCGCCAGAGGCACGCCCTCGCCCCTTCTCCTGTCGGTAAAAGCAGTTCCGCCGGACTTAATGACTAAGCCACCCGTGCAGGCCAGGAGTTGGACTTGGTTGTCAGAGGCTATTTGAGACGCATGCCGTATAGGAGCATTTTATAGGTCATGGGAGCTCGTCCCCCATTACCACCCCCTGGCTATGACAACCCCTTGGAACCATGTATATATATATACATGTATATACAGTATTGATAAATATATGTTCAAATTTTTTTATGCAGCTCGTGTGATCTTCACAGGGTTACGATGCCGCCTTATGGAGACACGTTTAAGCAGTTCTTCAAACAATCGGAGTCCAAAGTGCTTCAGACTCTTTCTCGCCTTATGGAGCTGATCCCTTCTGCTGAAGACGGACTGAGACAAGCTATTGATAACAAGTAGGTGGAATTTCAGTGCAAATTAAGAGAAATAGTCATACATTTCCTGTATTTATGAAACATCTGTGTGCAACATTACTCTAATACGTGCATGTCTATTTTGGGTGAATTGTTTCATGATTCCAGGTAGCCACTGGCCTCGTTGTCACATGCCCACACCCAATCAAGCTGCTGTGACTCCCCACTCTCTCCTTATTTTAGTATAACCTCCTCAATCCCCCTGTCTTTGAATTATAATTCTGTACCACCCTGTCCACAGCTCCACAGCTGTGATTTTTTTTTT
>WNGS01163555.1:22213844-22218844 GCA_020271785.1 Procambarus virginalis
GCAATGCAGACAACGCCATCTGTTGGTGGTGGCGTGGCATCGGTGAAAGGCTCCGGTTTCCTGCCTCAGTTGGAAGGTGAGGTCGATGATGATGACCTCTGGGGGTGTCGTGTCGAGATCAACGCCATCTAGGTTGTGACTACAATTACAATTTCAGTTGCCCGGTGGATAGGTGTAATCCTAAGGTCACCCAGTATACAGCCCGTCTAGCTAATGACGTTTTATGTTCACAGACGTGACGTAAGGAGGCGATTGTATTGAAAAAGGGCAGTTCACCTTGGGCAGTTCAAGAACTCTTGACTTGGTCCTGTGAGAGGACAAAGTGGCCGCCGTCGGTTATAGCAGTGTGTTAGCTGCTGTTTTATGCATTTTTTTTTGTTATTATTATTTCTACCACAGACGTGGCCACACATTTACAATGCTAACCAGCATATATACATTTTCTTCTGTCCTCCATGGACAGGTTAGAGATGTCTTAAACATATATTCAAGGGTTTATTGAACAATCAACCACTGAAGGAGAGTCAGTGCTTTTAAAATGCTAAGCTAACCTATATACGTAAATACATAGATACACAGATTTACGTATGCCTTACATAAAGTGTTCGATGTGTCTTCTACACAGTGTCATTAATGTACATTTACAAACGTGAAATGTAATTCTGATGAGCTTCCATATATACTTTATACCCATACATATACATACACACACACACATATATATATATACACACATGCATTCACAGACATTTGTCTCATTCACTCTGACAGGGTGAGATAGCTGATAAAGAACTAGTGTGCAATTAAGCACTTAATCACTGAAGGTAATAAGGTGCTTTTACAAGCTCAGGTTTATAGTTACATCATATACATTGTATAATTAATCTATTACATGGTCACTCTTGGATACAAGTCCAATATATCATCAAGTGTTCCAGTACTCATATAGTAATTACAGAGTTCAGCATACCTCAGCCCAGGAGGGCGAAAGTCAGCCAGTATGGGACATTCTACAATATAATGTTCAAGTGAGTGCATGTTTTCTCTTTCACAAAGTTGACACATTGTGTACTCGACATTTGGGTTTTGAGAAAGCTGCCAGATACGTCTATATCCCAGGCGTATTCTGGCCACTATAACATCACATTGCCGGTTTCTTGTTCTATTAGTCCCATATGTGAATGTCTCCTCACGATATCTATCATAATTTAATGATAGATATCAGGTCTTTGTGAATTTGTTAGGTCGGTGAGATCTTCATTAGATATTTGTTTAAGTATTCTCTTCGTCACTGCTAATGAAACACCCATATCAATTTCTACCACTGGTTTTCTACAGGCTGTCTTTGCAAGCATATCAACAGTGTCATGCCTTGAGATGCCAACATGTGATGGTATCCATAGGAATTTAATTTGAAATCTGTTTTCTTTAGCAGCTAAAACATTCATTCAAATATCACTGACTATTTTCTGGGTGTCACTACTATGTGCGTTCAATGTTCAGTTTTATGCAGTGTGGTGTGGGCCGACGTACCCAGGATTGGCCAGGAAGACTTAGGAGACGACAGTGGTGTGTCTGTTGAGAAGTGCTGCTAGAGACTTCTGCCAGGGTGCTAGCTACCCCTATATGTGATTATTTGAGACCCCTGTCACCGTGTTGCTGAAACACTCTGCCAGTGTTTCTGGAGAGTGGAGGTAGAGTATTGACACATCATAATGATACTGTGTATGTGGACTGGCTCATATTGAGGAAGGTGAGCTCGCCGGATTAGGTGTGGGACGACGTGCACCTGGAAAGTGGATTCACCGGGATTTGTTGAACACTGCCGATGTATTGTGTCCTGAGTGAAAGCGACACTTTATAAATACATATAGTAATACTTTAATATAATATATATAGTGGTGAAGGTATAATTGTGTGTTTATCCCCCCCCCTTCTTCCTTTGTTATTTGCACTACTACTTGCCACAGCCAGTGTCTTGAAAACTTACCACCGACTTGGGGTTGGATACAGACGAAGAGGTTATAAAATACTTTAACAGCAAGAACCAGGTTACTGGCCCAAAGTGGCCGTAACAGATCACAACATACAAGATACTGACGGGAATAAACAATGTGGACAAGAACAGTTTTCACACTGAGAGCAAGTATACCTAGAAGACCGGTGGAAGCTGGAAGCACAGATGAGGGGAAGAAACTGTTGCCTCTGCGTACGGGCGGTCAACTAGTAGAATGTACTGAAACAATAGGACGCGGAAGCTACTTCTTCTTGAGGTTATCTCGAGATGATTTCGGGGCTTTTTTTAGTGTCCCCGCGGCCCGGTCCTCGACCAGGCCTCCACCCCCAGGAAGCAGCCCGTGACAACTGACCAACACCCAGGTACCTATTTTACTGCTAGGTAACAGGGGCATAGAGTGAAAGAAACTCTGCCCATTGTTTCTCGCCGGCGCCCGGGATCGAACCCAGGACCACAGGATCACAAGCCCAGCGTGCTGTCCGCTCGGCCGATCGGCTCCCCTGTCAACCCCCAAGTCTTTTTCTCTCTCTGACTCTTGAAGAATTTGTGTTTGCGCGTGTTTGCGTGTGCGTGTGTTTGCGTGTGCGTGTGTGTGTGTCGTTGGTAATAACAAGTGAACATGTAGTAAGAGACACGCGACCTTACCCTCCTCCTCCCTGCTCCACCTGCACACCGCCACTCTCTCCCTCTCCTGGTGTCTCTCTCACATGTATTGAAGCAATATTCTGGCGTACCTACATGTATATGGTCACACATATATATGTGCATGCATGCACCTATTCATTCACCTCACAGATTACATCATGAATGAGCATATTTGACCCATCTTAGCCTTGGATATTTACATTTCCATCCAATAACAATAAAAATATAAAAAAATCACCCCTGCTTTTGTTTAGATACAAAATCAGATTTTTTGGTCCCTTTTGAGAATGGGATTGATGAGTGATGATGAGTTATTGGAGACCAAACGTGTTGTTTATTGTGAGTAATCATCAATCTCAAGTCCAACTTGTCTATTGAAAACGAATGGTTAGTAGAACATCTAGATAAAAAAAGTGGGATGTGCAGCTAGAACACACACACATGTGCAGCTAGAACACACACATGTGCAGCAAAGCCACATGGGATGTGCAGCTAGAACACACACACATGTGCAGCTAGAACACACACATGTGCAGCAAAGCCACATGGAATGTGCAGCTAGAACACACACATGTGCAGCAAAGCCACATGGGATGTGCAGCTAGAACACACACATGTGCAGCAAAGCCACATGGGATGTGCAGCTAGAACACACATATGTGCAGCAAAGCCACATGGGATGTGCAGGAACAGCCCATCCTCCTGTTTACATAGTATTTTGTGTAACT
Source organism: Procambarus virginalis (assembly GCA_020271785.1). Classification (NCBI taxonomy): domain Eukaryota; kingdom Metazoa; phylum Arthropoda; class Malacostraca; order Decapoda; family Cambaridae; genus Procambarus; species Procambarus virginalis. The sequence goes on from WNGS01163555.1 coordinate 22,217,235, forward strand.
ATTTAGACCACCGTACATAGACGTAGTGGACAATTAGTAGAATTTGGCACTAGTCCCTTTATAGCCAGAAAAAATAAAGTTAAAAGTCAAACTTAAATATTCCCAGGCCTAGTATAGCACATATATGAACTATAGTAAGCCTCAGATAGCGTATATTAAGCCTAGGAAAGTTAGCTTAGCTTAACTTTCTTTGCAACATCAGTGCAAAACTTTTCCGGTTTGTCTAAATCCAATAGTATCGATTTCTGCTTTCTAATTGGCCTTTACGTCAATATCTGCACGATGGTCGTCATCGTTACTATAAGCACTTCCTAAACAGGAGGATGGGCTGAGCAAGAACACACGAGATGTGCAACACGGACACACTAATAACTTTCAGTAAGAGTTGTGATAACAGAGAACCGTGGTGCTGAGGGCAGACACATACATACCTTCAGGGTAGACTGAGACACATTCATTCACACACTGGGAGACAGAAACGCTGGCATGCAGGTATTCTGGCGGGAATGTAGGCAGGCAGTCAGGAAAGTAGGCAGGTATACAAGCAGGAGGGCAGGCATACAAGCAAGCGGGCAGGTATACAAGCAGGCAGGCAGGCATACAAGCAAGCGGGCAGGCATACAAGCAGGCGGGCAGGCATACAAGCAAGCGGGCAGGCATACAAGCAAGTGGGCAGGCATACAAGCAGGCGGGCATGTATACAAGCAGGCGGGCAGGCATACAAGCAGGCGGGCAGGCATACAAGCAGGCGGGCAGGCATACAAGCAGGCGGGCAGGTATACAAGCAGGCGGGCAGGCATACAAGCAGGCGGGCAGGCATACAAGCAAGCGGGCAGGCATACAAGCAGGCGGGCAGGCATACAAGCAGGCGGGCAGGCATACAAGCAGGCGGGCAGGCATACAAGCAGGCGGGCAGGCATACAAGCAGGCGGGCAGGCATACAAGCAGGCGGGCAGGCATACAAGCAGACGGGTAGGCATTAGAAGGACTAAGGTTCACTAGAGTCCTTGGCAGGAATTTAAGGCCGTGGTGTACAGTGGAGGAGCAGCAAGCAGGTCCTTCATGTGTCAGGAAGCCTGTACTGGCAATATTTCCGTATATTCTCAATTTACCAAGGTTATGACGTCGTGATGATGGGGTGGAGGTGAGAGGGGGTGAGAGAGGCGATGTGAGGGAAGGGGCAGATGAGGGGAGAGGACATGTAGTGTCCAGGTAAGTGGAGGTACTTGTCTCCAGAGGCACGACTGTCTGGCCAGACGCAGACTGCCGCCCCTTCCATGTTCACCTCACGCCTGCACAACGGGCTCTCCGTCTTCCTCTCACCTACAAGCATCCCTCCCCCGCCATCCCCCTCAAAAAAGGCAGATGCAAGATACGAAACGGGAGACAAAGACGGTGGTCAATACATATATATCACCGTGTGTATACGGCCGTGAAGGCACCTTGTGTGTGTGAGCCAAGGCCTCCAAGGCTCACCCCACAAACGACACAGTGCTTTACCCTCTTGTGGGATCGTAGCCGCCTTGTAAAGTAAATGTTGTCCAAAAATTGAAGCCCGAGGTGCGTTATTCTTCAGACGCTAGAGCCCGAAGTGTGTTATTCTTCAGACG
>WNGS01163555.1:22221344-22226798 GCA_020271785.1 Procambarus virginalis
TTTTGTCCTCTTGACATAAAGCTCGCCTTTCGACAAACTAACACACTTTGTAGCTATCTAGTTCACACTGCTCCTCCTGCTTCTAATGCTGCTGGTGTCTACTCTATTTCCTGTTCGTCTTGTCGTCTCCAATACTTTGGCAAAACTGGCCATACACTTAATGACAGACTTAAAGAACACAAAAGAAGTGTTAAGTCTGCAGACACAAATAATGCTCTCTTCTGTCATGTTAGGGATTCTAATCATCCTATTGATTGGTCTTCCTCCAAAATAATCTTTCCTGCCTCTACTCTCTTCTTGAGAATAGGTGCAGTTTGCATGAAGGGGTAACCCTCCCGATGACTGCACCAGGACAGACGTAAGGAGATGCGTTGATGGTTAGGATGAGAAGAAAGTCAAAAGCGGTAGACTTGATGGGCCGTAGAGAGAGGAGAGGCGGCGAAAACAGAGTCGAATGTCAGAGGGAGACACCCCGCACCGGGGGGCGGGGCGTCGTGGTCACGGTGGCAGCTGACCCATGCACGGCGTAGCAGTGTGCGCAAGACGGGAACTAATACTTCTCCGGAAACTTGTATATCGGAAAGCGCAAGCAGTACGCTTCCCAAAACACCCACTCATCATCGGGCAGCCGGCCACCAGGCGGCGCCCTCGGCTGAGACATCCTATCCGGCACCCGATACACAAACTCCTTCACCCGCGACACCCAGATAGTGGACGAGCACCACGGGATCGGAAGCACCCGGGCATCTCGATAAGGGCCCAACTCCGGACCCTCACAGGGCACGACCCCAGCAGACGGGACTAGACAATCCCCAGACCGGAGCAAGGAAGGAGGGGATACAGCAGGGGATGCAGGTGCGTCACCGACCCCACCACCAGGCACAGGACCCGAGGTCCCCCGGCGCACATCTTTCCGCAACATCACGACGAGGTCCCGATCATCAGGGACAACCCCCCACTGCGGAGATCCAACAGCAGGAGACGCAGGAGGAGAGGCACAGGTAGCAACTTCGGAGGCCCTCACAGCACCAACATCCTCGGTGGGGGGCGCCAGATCACCATACTCCCCCACCTCCTCCCAAGGCACACCACGAAGGGGAGACACACTCCGAGCCCGCCGCGAACGCTTCGAGACAGGCCGCACCACACCACTCCCAGCAGGCCGCTCCGCAGGCACGGCCACCATCTTCACATCCACACAGGCCACACCAGCACCGTCCGAAGAGTCCACAGAGGCCACATCACCCACACTGTCCACATCATCCTGGGACACAGCCTCAGAACACCGACGCGCATGCTTCGGCACAGGGATGGAAAGAGCAGAACTACAGTCGTCAACACACACAGACACGGCAGGCACCTCACCTTGCTGAAGCACCCCCTCCAACACAGCAGAATCAGCGTCCCCGGGAGCCGGTATCACATCCACAGGTGGGGGCGGGACATGGACCTCCACCGGGACATCCTGCACAACACGCAGCTCAGGCGACGGCCCGACACCCACACACACCGGCTCAACAGCCCCAGGGGCCACAGCAGGCACCAGATGCGTCGCACAGGCCGTAGAACTCGCCTCAACAGGGGGAGCAGCAGACAGGCAAGCAGGCGCCTCAGGCATAGCACCCACTCCATCCTCAGAACCGTCCGAACGCAACAGGGGCGGAAAATCCTCCGCACGAAAAACATGCACCCGACCAGTTGCTCCCACGTCGCACGCTGCAGCCAGATGACCCTCGTGACCACACCGATAACAGGTGCGCGGTTGACCCCGATACAGGCAGCGGAGCGTGTACCCCAACACGGACATCGACGACGGTACACTACACTTCAGCGACATTGTCAGGGTGCGGGAGTTGTCAAGCATACCAACACAGTGCCCGGCAACGACCTTGTTCCAACGAACACTTAACACTGTCCCAAACCGTGCGAAACAAGAGGTCAAAAAGTCGTCCTGAAATTCGAAGGGGGCACCACAGACGTCAAGGTGACACTAAGATTCACCACCTTAACGGAGCCAGCAGTATCAGGGAGAGGGTAAACACGCCCCTCACACCGCTCGAGAAACGCCTGAAAGGCAGCCTGGAGGCGGAACTTGACCACAGCACGGTTGCCCTGAAGCAGCTGGATGCCCACCAGGTCCGACAGCTGCACATGAAGCACGTCCACCAGGGCGACACCAACCAATGGATGGTCCACCGGCACCATAAATGCCAGACCAGCCGACAACGTCCTCTTCACTGGGGGGCGAGAAGACCCCATGGCTAAGTCACATGTCACCCTGTCAGTGGCAAACCACCACCAGCAGGGCAAACCAGCAATCACCCAACGTAAACACTAGCCAGTGCGGAGAGACCTCAGGAGCGTCCGACCCGGCCGGTGGTCACCACGCACTACTCTACTCTACTCTACTACTTGCCTCTACTCTACACAGACGCCTTTTTGTTGAATCGGCTCTATTACACAACATACCCAACATGAACTTGAGTCCTGGCTTTGCTGCTGTTGACTCTTCCCTTTCACAGTATATACTCAAATGCTCTAATCTTTCTAACAAACGTGACCTAACATAAGCGTACCCTTCCTTTTATCTTTCTTTGTCTTTCCTTTTTCTGTCCATTGTTTTCTCTTACGTTCCCTTGCTATCCTCTTCTTATTCCTATTACTATCCCCCTTCTCATTGGGTAGTTATAAATAGGAGCTGCCTCGTATGGGCCAATGGGCCTTCTGCAGTTCTTATTCCTACTACTATCCCCTCTACTACACTTTAACTTTCGTACTTTTTGCCTTGCTCCTCACCCCTCTCTTTTGCCTATTTATTGCCCTCGTCTCCTTCCCTCATCACAATTGACTTGAGAATGGTCCAGGATGGACCGAAACGTCGTCGTCCCTTCACCTTCTAGTGTGTGGTCTGGTCAACATACTTCAGTAACGTTATTGTGACTCATCGTCTACACATCTGAATAATTATTTTCATTTGACTTTATTCAGATATTAACCAATATCGATGTATAATAATATCTGTTTGATAATAGAGGAACGATTGTACATTCAAAAAATGCATATACATGTATAGTAGTAGGCATCCTTCAGTCTCGGGAGACTATGGAGTTGTGCTCTGGTTGTCAATTCTGGTGTGGCATCTGGTGTGACTGATGAGGCCAATCCGAGAGCGGCAGTCCATCCCACACCGAGCACAACGAAGTCCGATTCTGGTCTGTCTTCCTGGCTACTGGCTTTCCTTCTCTGTCTCTTTGCCTCCGATTCCTTGGCAAGTGACTCCTCGAACTTGGAGAGATCTCTTTGAACAGACTGCCTCCAGGCTGAACGGTCTGCAGCCAGTGTCTCCTATATAGTAAGATCGACGTCCATGGCTTTCAGGTCTCTCTTGCATACGTCTTTGTACCGTAGCTGGAGCTTGCCTGTTGGACGCTTTTCCTGCATCAACTCTCAGTACAGGAGATCCTTGGGGATCCTGCCGTCGCCCATTCTCACAACGTGCCCGAGCCAGCGCATTCGTCTCTGTTTCAGCATTGTGTACATGCTGGTGATTCTTGCTCTCCCCAAGACGTTGTTGTTTGTCACCTTGTCCTGCCAGGTGATGTCCAAGATGTGTCGAAGGCAGCGCATGTGGAAGGCATTCAGCTGTCTTTCCTGACGGGCGGAGTGTCCAAGACTCACTGCCATAAAGGAGAGTGCTCAGGACACAGGCTCTGTAAACCTGAATCTTAGTATACTCAGTCAGCCTATTGTTGGCCCACACTCTCTTTGTCAGTCTGGACATGGTAGTAGATGCCTTACCGATGCGTTTGTTTAGCTCCGTATCAAGAGAGAGGGAGTCAGAGATTGTGGAGCCCAGGTACACGAAGTCGTGAACGACTTCCAGTTTGGAATCGGAGATGCCGATGTCAGGTGGGGAGTCCACTCCTGTCCCATGACTTGTGTTTTCTTCAGGCTGATGGTGAGTCCGAAAGCCTGAGAGGCCTCGCTGAAGCGGGTCATGAGCCGTTGGAGGTCTTCGGCTGAGTGGGCAGTGACTGCTGCGTCGTCGGCAAAAAGGAAGTCGCGCAGACACCTCAGCCGAACCTTCGTCTTGGCTCTCAGCCTGGCGAGGTTAAAGAGCTTTCCATCCGACCTGGTCCGGAGGTAAATGCCTTCCGTGACAGATCCGAAGGCGTGCCGCAGCATAACTGCGAAGAAAATCCCGAATAGGGTTGGAGCCAGTACGCAGCCCTGCTTTACTCCACTTCGGATGTCAAAGGCGTCTGATGTTAGTCCATCAAAGACCACGGTGCCCCTCATGTTCTCATGGAAAGATCTGATGATGCTGAGGAGCCTGGGTGGGCATCCGATCTTGGGGAGGATCTTGAACAGGCCATCCCTGCTGACGAGGTCGAAGGCCTTCGTCAGATCTATGAAGGCTATGAAGAGTGGCTGCTTCTGTTCCCTGCATTTCTCCTGCAGTTGTCTGAGGGAAAAGACCATGTCGATTGTGGACCTGTCAGCTCTGAATCCGCATTGTGATTCTGGATAGACTCTCTCTGCAAGTACTTGGAGCCTCTTCAATGCGACTCGAGCAAACAGCTTTCCGACAGTACTGAGGAGGGAGATTCCACGGTAGTTGTTGCAGTCGCCCCTGTCACCTTTATTCTTATACAGCGTGACGATGTTGGCATCCCTCATGTCCTGTGGCACCTCTCCTTCTTCCCAGCAGAGACAGAGAATTTCATGCAGCTCCATGAGCAGGCTACCTCTGCAGCACTTCAAGGTCTCAGCAGGAATGCCATCTTTGCCAGGAGCTTTACCAGAAGCAAGGGAGTCTAGGGCATCACTGAGTTCTTCGAGGGTCGGTTCGCTGTCGAGCTCCATTAGCACAGGCAGACACTCAATGGCGCTCAGGGCGTCTTCGGTGACCACATTGTCCCTGGCGTATAGCTCAGAGTAGTGCTCGACCCAGCGCTTCAGCTGCAGTGTCTGGTCCTGAATCACCTCGCCAGTGGCAGATTTCAGAGGAGCGGTCTTCCTCTGGATTGGGCCGAGGGCCTGCTTGATGCCGTCATACATTCCCCTTACATTGCCTGTATCCGCTGCAGTCTGTATCTGGGAGCAGAGCTGGAGCCAATAGTTGTTGGCACATCGCCTGGCGCTCTGCTGTACTTTGCAGCGGATGGCCCGAAGGATCTGTAAGTTGCGCTGACTTGGGCAGGCTTTGTAGGCTGCCAAGGCGTTTCTCTTCTCTTCAATGACAGGTGTCATCTCTTCCGAGTGAGCCTCGAACCAGTCAGCCGACCTGCTGGTCTTCTTGCCAAAGGTGGAAATGGCAGCGTTGAACACAGCGTCTCTGAAGTGCTCCCATCTTTTACAGGCAGTGACCCCGGCTGGGCCAGGGAGAGCTTCCTCGAGCACGCGTGCAAAATCTTTCACCTTGTCCTGGTTTCGGGTCTTAGTGGTGTCGAT
>WNGS01163555.1:22227798-22230298 GCA_020271785.1 Procambarus virginalis
AAACTTTGGATGATCAAGTGGACCATCCAGTGTACTATACTCTACGAAATGGACAAGGCTCAGAACATTTATTCAGTGGTAGAAAAGAATCATTGGTGCTAGTGTTAGTCTGTCAAAAGTTTGAGTCTATCTCACGGCTAATATAGTGGAAGTGTATACGGACCAAAACCCATATTGTTCACCATCAGATGAAGGAGAAAATAACAGATCCTCAGGTGGGCATTATACCTGCAGGACTTCAATCTTAATGTAATCCGCTTACCAGGCTGTCTAAACGTCATAGGTGATGTGCTATCCCGTTACCTGAGTAGCGTACGTCTGAGCCACAGGACACCACGATCCAACTGTCATGTTAAATTTAATTTTTAGCTTCCTAGCGCCTTTGCCTTTGATGACCACAAAGTCGCCTGCATAGTTAAGCAGTTTGACTTTCGGTAACTTGAGCTTCGTAAATTGTTCCATGAGACAGTGGAAGAGGAAAGGACCTAGTATTCTGCCCTGTTGAGTCCCATTTTCCAGCCTCTTTGAGGAGGATGTTTTTCCTTTAAATCTGACTTTAGCTTCTCTGGTGAGCAGACTTTCTTTGACAAAGGCAAGAGCATGTCCTTTGATTTCATTATCCACCAGGCAGCACAGTGTAGCTGGGCATTGGCTAGTTCAAAGGCATTTTCTAGTTCCAGAAAAATAAGGATTCCTGGTTTGTCTTTTATTTGATCCAGAAGGGAGGTAAAGCAGTCTGTGGTTCCCACACCTTTTCTGTAAGAAAACATTTTTTGTGCAGTGGACTGGCTTTCCATTCAATTTGATTAAGAGCCATTCTTTCCACAGTTTTGGCCAGACAACTGCTTATTGACATGGGTCTAAGATTTTCTGGTTCTTTGGGTTTTGGAATGGAATTATAATTGCATTGTTGCAAGAGAGGGGGTCGAGTTCTTGTCACACATACTCTATTTATGAGATTCAAGAATGCTTCTTCACCGTTTTCTTCTAGCTTGGCCAGCATGTTGTAAGTGGTTTTCTTCTCACCTGGAACAGTTTTTAAGTTTTATTTGTAGCTCTTCTGAGTTCTTTCAGATAGAAAGGTTGGTATAGTTCGTCCGGGAGCCGGTCGGCCGAGCGGACAGCACGCTGGACTTGTGATCCTGTGGTCCCGGGGTCGATCCTGGGCTTCGGCGAGAAACAATGGGCAGAGTTTCTTTCACCCTATGCCCCTATTACCTAGCAGTAAAATAGGTACCTGGGTGTTAGTCAGCTGTCACAGGCTGCTTCATGGGGGTGGAGGCCTGGTCGAGGACCGGGCCGCGGGGACACTAAAAGCCCCGAAATCATCTCAAGATAACCTCAAGATAAGATATGGCTAAGTGCTTTGCCTTGCCTTGTGAGTGCTTGATTAATTTATTGATAAAGATTTAGCTACCCAAAGGTGGCACTGGCATGAATAGCTGGTAAGTGGAGGTTTTTTGGAGCCATTTACCAGTACCAATAGCTGATTCTGGAGATTTGTGGATGGATGGGCTCTTCATGGTCGCTCATAGTTTATGGCCCGCAGGAGGCTTGGTCGTCAGGTTGCAGTTTGATGTGCAAGACGACGCTTTATATCTCTACCTAACAACCTGGTTAGTTTGGTATCATTAGGATCGTCGTCCTTTTCGAGAAATTGCATTATCCGTCTGGGAATTTGCGGGGAGATTCTGGGTCGCGGTATTCTTTCTTTAGTATTGTGAGGTCAGTGTAGTTCATGTGTGTTGGCGTGGACATACATGGTTTGGGGTATTTGTTTGTGGCTGATATCTTGTTACATTTGTGGGTCAAATTTTCGTTCATTTATGGCCAATTTTCTGGTCTTTGCATTTCCATTAAACTCACTTGATGGAATGAAGAGCACATAGTAAGTACTTTTGTCTTCGTCGTCGGTTGCAAGGTCATTCTCGTCGACGTCGGTGGTGGCTCTGGAGAGCCTCCTAGTGTCGACAGCAGGAGTTTCGGGTGGTCCGTCGTCGTCTTCGGATGTGATGTCTTCGCTGGCATGGGCAGCCAGAGTGGATGGAGTCCCTGTTACTACACTGGTTGTGAGGTCTGTTGCTGGGTCGGACGCCGGCCGGCAGCAGATGGAGGAACTGGGAGAAAGTCACTTGGTGCCGTCACCTTCGCTAGTTCATTTGTGGTGAGCAGCCAGTTGATGATGTGGACGTACAGGTTGACGTCGTTGCCCGACATTTTGTCGGCGAGATGAAGTACCAGTAGCAGGGTGTAGTTGATGGTAACTGCAGGCTTGGTTGGTGGTAGTGAGGGCTGCAAGGGCGAGGGACCAAGCGATGGTGAGGTAGCAGGAGCTTCCAAGGTGTGTTATCGGGCATGGCCGGGAAAGCGGACGTAGTGAGTTGGCTAGCTGAGGTGAGGTGGAGGTAGTGTTTGCCCTCATCTTTTTTATTTCTTCCTGCTGGTGGAGACAGTCAGTGAAACTGCAGTGTGCGGGCATTGCAGAGTAAGCAGCGTCTGT
>WNGS01163555.1:22235298-22240685 GCA_020271785.1 Procambarus virginalis
TCACCTCTCCTGACGACTATCTCCTTGTTCTCGCGGATGCTCTTAGCTGCCGCTTTGAGCTCAGGGGACAGTATAGTGCTTCTGTAGTTGCCTCGAATTTTTCCTCCTTCTGCAATACGTTCTGCTTGCAAGGTGTCTTAGTGGTAACCTTCTTTTGCATCTCGAGGTCGAATATGTCGTCCAATAGGACATCCAACTCCACTTTCCGGGCCATTTCACTTGGTCTGGACTAACGTAACAGTTTATGCCCAGATTTAGGAGAGTGATTTGGTCCTCAGTGAGGCTGATTCCAGTAAGGCTAGAGAAGCCATCTGTGGGTCGTGGAATCGCCATATATCCTCCATATAATGTTTGTTAGTTCCTTGATGATCCTGGTTTCGGTGCTGTGGTGATGTTAATCTGTGAGTCAACACCAGCAATCAACAGCCAATTATGCACAACTATATTCTACCCACTTCAAGAGTCTGAACCAACATAAAAGCATCAAGAGGAAGTATGGGCCAATACGCCTCTGCAGTGACTTCCATTCTTATGTTCTCATGTCCAATTAATACTCATAGTTTTGTGTTTATCTTCTGTTTGTCACAAGTTTGTTCACCTCACCCAAACTGTTGTACCATATCACCTCATCTAAATGCGAGTATAAGTATGGACGGATTGCGTGTTAACAGGTTACAGTTGTGTGTGTAAACTAAAGTCTTTGAAAATGTAATAAGTTGTTACTAAAACACGTTCAGGCGTCGCGTCAGACTAGAAATAAAAAGGAATTTTGAAGAATGATTTTTCAAGTACTATCGACAGTGAAAAAAACATAAGAAATATTGAGAAATTCGTGTTAGAATTATTACTCCTACCTTTTTGGTCATATTTAACAACATTTGTTTACAAGAATGACTGCTACCAATATATATCTATATATATATATATATATATATATATATATATATATATATGATAATATATATATATATATATTATTACTAAATAGGACCGAAAAAGTAGATTAATAATTCTAACACGAATTTTCTCTATTTTCCTTATGTTTCGTGTTTACTGGTGACGGTAAATGAAAAATCAATTCTCCAAAATTCATTTTTATTTCTAGTCTGACGCGACACTTGAGCGCGTTTCGTAAACTTATTACATTTTCAAAGACTTTAGTTTACACACACACAAAACAACTATAACTGAACAGAGTTTAAACAGCTTTTCTTTTTTATACCTGCATTGGGTGAGGTGACATGTTACAATGGTTGGGGTGTAGGTGAAAACAAACTTTTAACACAAGTTTGTTTTCACCTCACCCCAAACCATTGTAACATGTCACCTCACCCAAATGCAGGTATAAAAAGAAAAGCTGTTTAAACTCTGTTCAGTTATAGTTGTTTTGTGTGTGTGTAAACTAAAGTCTTTGAAAATGTAATAAGTTTTACGAAACGCGCTCAAGTGTCGCGTCAGACTAGAAATAAAAATGAATTTTGGAGAATAGATTTTTTCATTTACCGTCACCAGTAAAAAGAACATAAGGAAAATAGAGAAAATTCGTGTTAGAATTATTAATCTTACTTTTTCGGTCATATTTAATATATATGTCTACAGGAAAGACTGCTACCAAAATTTACTCCAAATATATATATATATATATATATATATATATATATATATATATATATTACTATATATATATATATATATGAATATGAAAACTCACACCCCAGAAGTGACTCGAACCCATACTCCCAGGAGCAACGCAATGGTATGTACAAGACGCCTTAAACCACTTGACCATCACGACCCGGACATAATGAGGTGATAGCCGAAGCTATTTGAACCACCTACACCCCAGGCACTCGGATGGTTATCTTGGGCATAGCATTTTACCAAATCACCTCATTCTTTGGGCACACGTGAGGAACACAAATGCGAACAATGCCTGAATGGTCCCCAGGACTATATGCGAATTGAAAACTCACACCCCAGAAGTGACTCGAACCCATTACTCCCAGGAGCAAAACGCAAACTGGTAATGTATCAAAGACGCCTTAAACCATTGTACCGTAGGAAGGTCACGACCTGACATAATGTGGTGATAGCCGCAGCTATTTGAACCACCTCACCGCCGGCACTCGGATGTTTTTTTTTTTTTTTTTTTTTTACCAAATCACCTCATTCTTTGGGGCACACGTAAGGAACACAAATGCGAACAAGCCTGAATGGTCCCAGGACTATATGCGAATTGAAAACTCACACCCAGAAGTGACTCCGAACCCATACTCCCAGGAGCAACGCAACTGGTATGTACAAGACGCCTTAAACCACTTGACCATCACGACCGGACCATAATGAGTGAGTAGCCGAAGCTATTTGAACCACCTCACCGCCGGCACTCGGATGGTTATCTTGGGCATAGCATTTTACCAAATCACCTCATATCTTTGGGGCACACGTGAGGAACTACAAATGCGAACAAGCTGAATGGTCCCCAGGACTAATGCGAATGAAAACTCACACCCCAGAAGTGACTCGAACCCATACTCCCAGGAGAACGCAACTGGTAGTACAAGACGCCTTAAACCACTTGACCATCACGACCGGACATAATGAGTGATAGCCGAAGCTATTTGAACCACCTCACCGCCGGCACTCGGATGGTTATCTTGGGCCTAGCATTTTACCCAAATCACCTCATCTTTGGGGCACCCGTGAGGAACACAAATGCGAACAAGCCTGAATGGTCCCCAGGACTATATGCGAATGAAAACTCACACCCCAGATAGTGACTCGAACCCATACTCCCCAGGAGCAACGCAACTGGTATGTACAAGACGCCTTAAACCACTGACCATCACGACCGACATAATGAGGTGATAGCCGAAGCTATTTGAACCACCTCACCCCCGGCACTCGGATGGTTATCTTGGGCATTGCATTTTACCAAATCACCTCATTCTTTGGCGGCACACGTGAGGAACACAAATGCGAACCAGCCTGAATGGTCCCCCAGGGACTATATGCGAATGAAAACTCACACCCAGAAGTGACTCGAACCCATACTCCCAGGAGCAACGCACTGGTATGTACAAGACGCCTTAGACCCACTTGACCATCACGAGCCGGACAATAATGAGTGATAGCCGAAGCTATTTGAACCACCTCAACCGCCGGCACTCGGAGGTTATCTTGGGATAGACATTTACCAAATCACCTCATCTTTGGGGCACACGTGAGGAACACAAATGCGAACAAGCTGAATTGTCCCAGGACTATATGCGAATGAAAATCACACCCCAGAAGTGACTCGAACCCATACTCCAGGAGCAACGCAACTGGTATGTACAAGACGCCTTAAACCACTTGGACCATCACGACCGGAACTAATGAGGTGATAGCCGAAGCTATTTGAACCACTCACCGCCGGCACTCGGATGGTTATCTTGGGGCATAGACATTTACCAAATCACCTCATTCTTTGGGGCACAGTGAGGAACCAAATGCGAACAAGCCTGAATGGTCCCCAGGACTATATGCGAATGAAACCACACCCAGAAGTGACTCGAATCCATACTCCCAGGAGCAACGCAACTGGTATGTACAAGACGCCCTTAAACCACTTGACCATCACGACCGGACATAATGAGGTGATAGCCGAAGCTATTTGAACACCTCACCGCCGGCACTCGGATGGTATCTTGGGCATAGCATTTACCAAATCACCTCATTCTTGGGGCACACGTGAGGAACACAAATGCGAACAAGCCGGAATGGTCCCCAGGACCTATTTGCGAATGAAACATCACACCCCAGAAGTGACTCGAACCCATACTCCCAGGAGCAACGCAACTGGTAAGTACAAGACGCCTTAAACCACTTGACCATCACGAACCGGAAATAATAAGGTGATAGCCGAAGCTATTTGAACCACACCTCACCGCCGGCACTCGGATGTTATCTTGGCATAGCATTTTACCAAATCAACTCATTCTTTGGGGCAACATGTGAGGAACACAAATGCGAACAAGCCTGAATGGTCCCCAGGACTATATGCGAATGAAAACTCACACCTCAGAAGTGACTCGAACCCATACCTCCCAGGAGCAACGCAACTGGTATGTACAAGACGCCTTAAACCACTTGACCATCACGACCGGACATAAGTGAGGGATAGCACGAAGCTATTTGAACCACTTCTACGCCGGCACTCGGATGGTTATCTTGGGCATAGCATTTTACCAAATCACCTCATTCATTTGGGCACACGTGAGGAACCAAATGCGAACAAGCCTGAATGGTCTGCAGGACTATAGCGAACTGAAAACTCCTGTGTTGTGTTCCTCACGTGTGCCCCAAAGAATGAGGTGATTTGGTAAAATGCTATGCCCAAGATAACCATCGAGTGCCGGCGGTGAGGTGGTCAAATAGCTTCGGCTATCACCTCATTATGTCCGGTCCGTGTATGGTCAAGTGGTTTAAGGCGTCTTGTACATACCAGTGCGTGCTCTGGGAGTATGGGTTCGAGTCACTTCTGGGGTGGAGTTTTCATTCGCATATAGTCCTGGGGACCATTCAGGCTTGTTCGCATTGTGTTGCTTCACGTGGTGCCCAAAGAATGAGGTGATTTGGTAAAATGCTGTGCCCACGATAACCATCCGAGTGCGGCGGTGAGGTGGTTCAAATAGCTTCGGCTATCACCTCATTATGTCGGTCGTGATGGTCAAGTGGTTGTAAGGCGGTCTTGTACATACCAGTTTGCGTGGCTCCTGGGAGGATGGGTTCGAGTCCACTTCTGGGTGTGAGTTTTTCATTCGCATATAGTCCTGGGGACCATTCAGGCTTTGTTCGCATTTTGGTGTTCCTCACGTTGGCCCCAAACAATGAGGTGATTTGGTAAAAGGCTAGCCCAAGATAACCATCCGAGTGCCGGCGGTGAGGTGGTTGTCAAAATAGCTTCGGCTAGCACCTCATTATGCCGGTCGTGATGGTCAATTGGTTTAAGGCGTTTTGTACATACCGGTTGAGTTGCTCCTATGGGAGTATGGGTTCGAGTCACTTTCGGGGTGTGAGTTTTCATTCGCATATAGTCCTGGGGACCATTCAGAGCTTGTTCGCATTTGTGTTCCTCACGTGTGCCCCAGAATGAGGTGATTTGGTAAAAATGCTATGCCCAAGATAACCATCCGAGTGCCGGCGGTGAGGTGGTCAAATAGCTTCGGCTATCACTCATTATGTCCGGGTCGTGATGGTCACAGTGGTTAAGGCGTCCTTGTACATACCAGTTGCGTTAGCTCCTGGGCGTATGGGTTCGAGTCACTTCATGGGGTGTGAGTTTCATTCGCATATAGTCCTGGGACCAATCAGGCTTGTTCTCAGTTGTGCTTCCTCCACGTGTG
>WNGS01163555.1:22249153-22264122 GCA_020271785.1 Procambarus virginalis
ACTACCCGTAACATAGGATAATGTTGTATACCCTGCCTGAGCAGTAACCAGGTCTATTGGTCTTGAATGTAAAGGCATCCCTGCAGTTGCCAAGATGGTAAATCCCAAGGCCACGAGGAACTTTCCGAGTGGTGAAAGCTAAGTGGATCTTGAGGATTCTTTCATGGCCAGAATCAATGAGGAGGCCGAGGATGCTGTGAAAAGCCTACCATCACCTCCTACCGAGAGAACATGGTTGGGACTCTGCCAATGGCATCTGAACGAGGCATGGGAGCCACTTTGAGTGAACTGCAGAAGGCTGACCCCAGTTTTGCAGAATGTCATGATGTAGCTCTCTCTAAAGAAGATGTAGTGGATGCAGTGACTGGTTACTATTACAAGAATCAGTTTTTGATGAGAAATGGAGACCACAGAGTTCTCCCTTGTCAAATGAGTGGGAGGTAGTACACACAGGTAATGCTGCCTACATGCTATAGAGAGAAGCTTTTGGCAGCTGCTCCTGATGATCTTATGGCGGGACATCAAGGTATTAACATTACTTACCATAAAATCTTAACATTTCTATTGGCCCAAGCTGAAATGCAATGTGGCAAAATATTGTAATTCTTGTGTCCTGTGTCAACTATTGGGGAAACTAAACCAGACACCACCTAAGCTCCTCTAAGGCCTACTGTAGTGCTGGAGGAACCATTTTCTCATGTGGTAATGGTCTGTGTTGGTTCATTACCTAGAACTAAGGCTGGTAACATTTACTTGATAACCATGATGTGTATCACGACCCGTACTCTCCGAAGCCTTTTCTGTAAAGAAAATCCGAGCAAAAACTTTGTTGCTCGTATGTTGCAATTTTTCTCCACTTTTGGATTGCCTCGAGTCGTTCAAACTGACAATGACACTAACTTTAAGTCTGATTCTTTTGAGCAATTCTGTAAGGACAAAGGAATAACTCACAAAGTTTCTAGCCCATATCATCCGCAGAGTCAGTGGGTAACAGAGTCAGCGACTTTGAAACAGATGCTTAAGACATCGTGTGAACACTCTAATAGGGCTTGGAATGAGAACTTGCCATTTGTTTTGTTTGCTACTCGAGAGGGGTTACAGAGTTCACTGGGTTGTTCTCCTTTTGAGTTAGTCTTTGGCCATAAGGTCCGTGGAACCTTACAAATGTTACAGAAGAATCTGCTAGGTAATGTAACATTAACCAAAGGTTCTGCTTTCTTTGCACAACACCACCAGAGACTCAGTGACTGTACGGCGGCTGCATCAAAATATCTCGAAGATCCAAGATACCATGAAGGAACGGCACAATGCTAAGGCTAAGTTGAGGGTATTTCAGCCAGGTGACCCTATCCTGGTATAAAGCCTTGATTGGAGAACACTGTCTCACAAGTATGAAGATCCTTATAAAGTGACACAAAAGGTTGGGGACCTCAAGTACAAAGTAAGGAACTCGGACAAACATAACCAGGTGATGCTTGTGCACTTGAACCGTCTGAAGAGGTTCTAGGGTCCCATGCCAGTCGCTCTAACAAATATTTCCTTTTCCAGTGAGGGAAGGGGGATAATTGTTCTGGGGACCCAACTAATCCTATTTTCATTCTAGTTCTGCGATTGCGTGGAGGAGAGACCACGATGTCATGTTGACGGAACTATCCCCCACTTCGTCTTCATCCCTACCGGATGAGTTCGCAAAAGAAGGCCATCGTGCGACAGGAGATCGACTTCTTGCTCCAGCACGGACTTATCGAGCCGAGCCAGGGCTCTTGGTGCTCTCCCTGCATTTTGGTTCCCAAACCAGACGGCTCATGGAGGCTTTGAAATGACTACAGGCGACTCAGCAAGGTGACCATAGTGGATGCCTACCCGCTGCCCCTCCTAGAGGACTGCATTGATGAGATCGGTAATGCTCTTATGTGTCGAGGTTCGATCTCTTGAGGGAATACTACCAGATCCCACTGACAAAACGTGCCAAACAACTAACTGCGATCATAACACCCGATGCTGTTTTCGAGTACCAGGTGCTACCTTTCAGACTTCGGAATGCTCCCACAACGTTCCAGCGGCTAATGAACTCTCTGCTGGCAAATGTGCCAAATTGTAGTGCATATATAGATGACATTGTGCTCTATGATAGAAACTGGGCAGATAATATAGCTGGTTTATGCCAGTTGTTCACCGTTTTGAAATCTGCAAACTTAACATTGAACACCAAAAATTTTATTTTGGCAAGGGACAGTGACATACCTCGGTTATGAAGTGGGCCAAGGTAAAGTGTTACCTCGGCAAGATAAAATCAGTGCCATTCTGGAATATAGTGCTCCAGAACACGAGAGATGTGCAGCGATTTATCAGTAGGTGCACATACTACCGACACACTGACAAACTGCATTGTCAGAATTTTTCGAGTATGGCAACTCCCTTAACTAAATTGTTGCAAAACGCCACTAAATTTACGTGGTCAACAGACTGTGCAGAAGCTTTTAAGAACTTGAAATCGATCTTCGCTTCCTCTCCAGTACGCACTAGTCCAAGGTTCAACAAACCATTTAAAATTCACGTCGATGCATCTGATTCAGGTGCTGGTGCAGTGTTGTTGCAAACTGGGGATGATCTAGTGGACCATCCAGTGTACTCTTACTCTGTGAAATTGGACAAGGCTCAGCACAATTATTCAGTGGTAGAAAAAGAATCATTGGCGCTAGTGTTAGCCTGTCAAAAGTTTGAAGTCTATCTCACGGCAAATATAGTGGAAGTGTATACGGACCAAAACCCACTATTGTTCACCATCAAATGAAGAAGAAAAATAAACAGATCCTCAGGTGGGCATTATACCTGCAGGACTTCAATCTTAATGTAATCCACTTACCGGGTTGTCTGAACGTCAAAGCTGATGTACTATCCCGGTTACCTGAGTAGCGTACGTCTAAGCCACAGGACACCACGATCCAACTGTCATGTTTAATTTTATTTTTAGGTTCTCCATTGACATTAAATATTCTTTGTCAAAACTATTTTGTTCCCCTTGTGTGTTTTTTTCTTTTAGAGAAATTTTGTTTGTTTGTTTTTAATTTTCTTTTATTGACAAAACAATTTAACAAACAAACAATTTATTACAAAAAATATAACTACTATTCTAGGAGCCACATTTTTTTGTCTCTGAAGGGGGGTGAAGTGTTACGACCCTGAGTTCTTAACTGGCTCTGCCAGGGAACAGGCTCATTAGAGTTATCTTTTATGTCCAGGCAGGGACCACTCACTTAGTACTTTGGTAGTGATGGGCCCTGACTGTTAGGGATTATGTGTGGGTTCTTGATTAAATAAATTATAGAACATTAATTGATAGGTTGGGTTATGTGAAAGGGGATATTTAATTAACAATATAAGACTTAAATTCAACGGACCTGTATCCTTAATTTTGTTAATGATCCCGTCTTCACTGCCAGACGTAGGAATAATCTTGTTGCTCACAGATCTGGTATACTCTGTGTTAATTGAATATTAATATAATATAAAGGTAGATGTTAACTATACTTAGAACTGTTAATCTAGCAAGTAAAGATTTGTCTTGAAAGACTAGTAATGATTGTTACTGTACAATCACTTCAAGCAGCGGCCACATGGAGGAGCAAAGGGAACTGCTAGGTCTTCTCTGCTGTGATCCCACCTGGACTGGTCATGTGACCTGGGGCTGCTTGTTTACATCTTTTCCTAAGTTCATCTCATGTCCTGAGTTCTGATTTTAACGGTCATTGCTTTGGTTGTATTGCTGTTTATTTTCATTGCTATGCGATCCGTCCTGCTGACGATATCCAGGCATTTTTATGTATGATTCCTAGCGCCTTTGCCTTTGATGATGACCACTAAGTCGCCTGCATAGTTAAGCAATTTGACTTTCGGTAACTTGTGCTTCGTGAATTGTTCCATGAGACAGTGGAAGAGGAAGGGACCTAGTATTCCTCCCTGTTGAGTCCCATTTTCCAGCCTCTTTGAGGAGGATGTTTTTCCTTTAAATTTGACTTTAGCTTCTCTGGTGAGCAGACTTTCTTTGACAAAGGCAAGAGCATGTTCTTTGATTTCTTTATCCACCAGGCAGCACAGTGTAGCTGGAGCATTTGCTAGTTCGAAGGCCTTTTCTAGGTCCAGAAAAATAAGGATTCCTGGTTTGTCTTTGATTTGATCCAGAAGGGAGGTAAAGCATTCTGTGGTTCCCACAACTTTTCTGTAAGAAAACATTTTTTGTGCAGTGGACTGGCTTTCCATTAAATTTGATTAAGAGCTATTCTTTCCACAGTTTTGGCCAAACAACTGCTTATTGAGATGGGCCTAGGATTTTCTGGTTCTTTGGGTTTTGGAATGGAATTATAATTGCATTGTTCCAAGAGAAGGGTCCAATTCTTGTCACACATAATCTATTTATGAGATTCAAGAAGGCTTCTTCACCCTTTTCTCCTAGCTTGGCCAGCATGTTGTATGTGGTTTTCTCCTCACCTGAAGCTGTTTTGTTAAAGTTTTATATGTAGCTCTTCTGAGTTCTTTCAGATAGAAAGGTTGGTCTAGCTCGTCCGATAAGGCTAAGTGCTTCGCCTTGCCTTGTGAGTGCTTGATTAATTTATTGATAAAGATATAGCTACCCAAAAGGGGGCACTGGCATGAAAAGCTGGTAAGTGGAGGTTTTGTGGAGCCATTACCAGTACTAATAGCTGATACTGGAGACTTGTGGATGGATGGGCTCTTCATGGTCGCTCATATTTATGGCCCGCAGGAGGCTTGGTCGCCAGGTTGCAGTTTGATGTGCAAGACGACGCTTTATATCTCGACAAAACAACCTGGGTAGTTTGGTATCATTAGGATCGTCGTCCTTTTCGAGGAATTCCATTTGTCCGTCTGGGAATTTGCAGCGAAAATCTGGGTCGCGGTATTCTTTCTTTAGTATTGTGAGGTCAGTGTAGTTCATGGTGTTGGCGTGGACATACATGGTTTGGGGTATTTGTTGTGGCTGATTATCTTGTTACATTTGTGGGTCAAATTTTCGTTGATTTGTGGGCCAATTTTCTGGTCTTTTCGTTTCCATTAAACTCACTTGATGGAATGAAGAGCCCGAAGCAAGTACTTTTGTCTTCGACGTCGGTCGCAAGGTCAATCTCGACGACGTCGGTGGTGGCTCTGGAGAGCCTCCTGGTGTCGATTGTAGGAGTTTCGAGTGGTACGTCGTCGTCGTCTTCGGTTGTGATGTCTTCGCTGGCATGGGCAGCCAGGGTGGGTGGAGTCCCTGTTACCACACTGGTTGTGAGGTCTGTTGCTGGGTCGGACGCCGGGCCGGCAGCAGATGGAGGAGCTGGGAGAAGGGCACCTGGTACCGTCACCTTCGCTAGTCCATTTGTGGTGAGCAGCCAGTTGATGGTGTGGACGTACAGGTTGACGTCGTTGCCCGCCAATTTGTCGGCTAGGAGAAGAAGTACCAGTAGCAGGGTGTAGTTGATGGTAACTGCAGGCTTGGTTGGTGGTAGTGAGGGCTGCAGGGGCGAGGGACCAAGCGATGGTGAGGTAGCAGCAGCTTCCCAAGGTGTGTTATCGGGCATGGCCGGGAAAGCAGACATAGGTGAGTTGGCTAGCTGAGGTGAGGTGGAGGTAGTGTTTGCCCTCATCTTTTTTATTTCCTCCTGCCGGTGGAGACAGTCAGGTGAAACTGCAGTGTGCGGGCCATTGCAGAGTAAGCAGCGTCTGTGGGAGGATGTGCGGGCCGTGTAGTTGTGCTCCTCGGTGCACTTCCTAATGTAATGGGAGTACCGGTAGCCCTTGAAGCACTGGCGGAGGTACGTGTATCGTTCCTTGATCACTTGGGCATGTGAAATGATGATTCTGGCGCACTTAAGTCCGTGTTCCATGGCGTGGGTTGCTGCGGTGGCCGTGCTAAAGGTCCTTTGTCCCCTCCAGTGTCGGTTTGCAGGTGTTGTTGGAGTAGGTGCTGGATTTGGCCACTACTGCAGTCCGCGTCGGGATCAGAGCATTGCTACTGGCGAGGATGTCATTGTCGCTGCAAGCAGAGATCCATGTGCTGATGTGTCTGGCAAACACATTTCTATCCACCAGGCAGCGTCGTGAAGGAGTGAGGATGAGGCCGCCGTCTAGCAGGGAGGTCGTGGTGGAAGCGGTGAATAGCTTCTCTAGGTTGTTGTCGCTGGAGAAGAGAAGGTTAACACCTCATCTGGTCTCCAGGATGTCAGCCGGTGAGACATTTCCGATTGTAGAGATCTTTTCTCAGATCTCTTCTTCTTCTTCTTGATAGTACGCGCAGTTTGCATGAAGGGTTTGTCCTCCCGATGACTGCACCAGTAGAAATGTTGGTAGAGGCGTTTATCTTGAGGATGATAAGAGTTTCAAAAGTGCTTGTTGCGTTGTGGTGTAGACAGAGGAGCGGCGACTAGAACAGAGGTGTGAGTTAGAGCGAGACTTGCCGCACCGTAGTGTTGTGTTTATGGTCTCAGCTGATCCTTGGTACTGCGACGAGGCGGTTGTTTTCTGTGTTTAGCTGTTGGTGGCGCCAGGGTATAATGTGGCGCGGGTCAGATGTGGCCCAATTTGTTGGTCGACTGGAGATATTTAGCCAGTGCTTTGACTATTTGGTATTTTTCTTGTAACGAGTGGTCACCGCCTCCTAATATATGCTCGATGGTAAAGGGTATTTTAAGTGAAATAAGTACTTGTTTGAGATTTACTCTGGCACTATAATGTCGGAAGCAGTGAAGGAGATAGTGTTCGACTGTTTCAGGAAACTGACAGTGGATGCAGAGTTCGTTGACGTCTGTTCTGTACTTAGAGCTGTGTGCTGCTAGTTTGGTATGTCCCAGCCTTAATCTGGTCATCGCTATATCAATTTCTCTGCTTTTATATCTGACATGTTTCCAAGTTTCCCATTTCTTTTTTATGGACCCATAGTACAAAGGTGAGCATGACGTTTTCCATTTCGCCGCAAAATCTTGGGTGATGGCATTTTTGAAGCTCCTTTACGTGCAACATGGGGAATTGGATGACGGGTATCGAGGTGTGTTGTGCATTGCTTTGGCTAGTTGATCTACTAGTTCATTATGGAGAATACCACAATGCGCTGGGACCCATTGGATAGAGGTATCGTAACCGTTCAATCGATGTTCATGAAGAGTTGAAGACATGGGTAAACAAACTCCTTGCATGTGTTGAAGAGTCGTAATTGCTTGAATCGCACTCTTGGAGTCACNATATATATTATATATATATATATATATATATATATATATGTCGTACCTAGTAGCCAGAACGCACTTCTCAGCCTACTATGCAAGGCCAATTTGCCTAATAAGCCAAATTTTCATGAATTAATATATTTTCTCTAATTTTTTTCTTATGAAATGATAAGCTACCCATTTCATTATGTATGAGGTCAATTTTTTTATTGGAGTTAAAATTAACGTAGTTATATGAGCGAACCTAACCAACCCTACCTAACCTAACCTAACCTATCTTATAGGTTAGGTTAGGTTAGGTAGCCGAAAAAGTTAGTTTAGGTTAGGTTAGGTAGGTTAGGTAGTCGAAAAACATTAATTCATGAAAACTTTGCTTATTAGGCAAATCGGGCCTTGCATAGTAGGCTGAGAAGTGCGTTCTGGCTACTAGGTACGACATATATATATATATATATATAATATATATATATATATATATATATATTATATATATATATATATATATATATATATTACATATACAGTATCGGCCATATACAGTATTACAGTATCGGCCATATACTGCAGGTATGTTGACGACATTTTTACACAGGTACCTGATGTCAGACATCTGCAGAAGCTGAAGAGGCGTTTGAGCAGAATTCTGTGTTGCGTTTCACTTACGAGATGGAGAAGGATGGGAAGCTACCCTTTCTAGATGTAACAGTCATGGAAAGGAGCGGAGGTTTCCACACTGCAGTCTACACTAAGGAAACAAACATAGGAATGTGCCTAAATGCCAACAGTGAGTGCCCAGACAGGTACAAAGGAGTTTTGTTAACGCTTATGTCGACCTGTGCTCTCAGCCGCAGTTCAGAATGGAAGCAAGTCGACGAAGAACTCTGTAGGGTAAGGCAGGTCCTAGTCAACAACGGCTTCTCCAATGGTTTCATTGAAGACATCATAAGAAGGAAAGTGAAACGCCATGCAACCTCTGAAGAGACAACTAATACAACACCTATACCCCTATTAGACTATTTTACAGGAACTTCTTCTCCACTGCTCATAAAACGGAGGAAAGGGTCCTGAAAGATATTGTTAATAGAACGTTATCCCTACAGACAAAAATCAGAAGATACAATTGACGATTTACTATAAAACCAAGAAACTGCCAACCTACTCATGAGAAACTCTCCAGACACAAAGCAGAACACTTTGAAAGAGACCAATGTCGTCTATGCCTTCAAATGCCCACTTGGGGACTGTAAGCCCCAAAGAACTCAGTATATAGGCAAGACAACAACATCTCTTTCCAGGCGATTAACGATGCATAAGCAACAGGCTCTATCAAGGAACATATAATCTCTTCCCACAACCAACCATCACCAGAGAAATCTTAACAAACACACAGAAATCATTGATAGATACAGCGACAGCAGGCGGCTTGACATCTGCAAGGCACTACACATCAAGAAGTCAACACCAGCAATCAACAGCCAATTAACGCAAACTATATTCTACCCACTTCAAGACTCCGCTCCAATATAGAAACATCAAGAAATATGGGCCAATAGGCCTTCTGCAGTTATTGGGACCCCGACTTCTACTTCTACAAATCTGTACCCCGTTTTTCCATGTTCTGTGTTTCACCCCACTAATATATATAATATAATATATATATATATATATAGATATATATATGTTTATATATATATATATATAATTAATATATATATATATATATATCTATATATATATATATATATTATATATATATATATAATATATATATTATATATATATATATTATATATATATATATATATATATATATATATATATATATATAATATTACTTTTGAGCGGTTGTGGCGAGTTGATCGAGGGTTTCAGGTCTGGGTGGGTACTTGGGCATGGTGAGATAAGCAGTGAGGTGCCCCTGTAGACGGTGCCCACCACCAGCGTGAACAACAGCCACGTTGTCAGCAGTAGCCGGGTTGAATTACTGGTAGGCAGGTGCTTGCTGGTGCCCTGACCGAGCAGTGATCCCACCGCTATCTCAGCCGCATCTCCCAAGGACATTCCTCTGCCGTCTTCATCTCCTCGTTGAGGACGCGTGATCTGAGAATGTGTATTTAGAG
Source organism: Procambarus virginalis (assembly GCA_020271785.1). NCBI lineage: Eukaryota > Metazoa > Arthropoda > Malacostraca > Decapoda > Cambaridae > Procambarus > Procambarus virginalis. The sequence continues at coordinate 22,258,494 of WNGS01163555.1, forward strand.
AACAATCTAAATACCACATAGAGAAATATAGAACATAGAGAAAAATTGTCTAATAAGAACGAAAATTAAATCAATCACCAAGTCCTATACATTTAAGTGCTTCTCGGATTGTTGTTTTGGTTAAATTATCATGCTCCCATTTGTCTTATGATATTTTCATATTGAGTATGTCCCGGATGGAAGAGCTTACTCGCTATAACTCTTGTTCAACATCTTGATTCTGGTTCTGGTTTAAACCATCAACATCTTGAATGATGTCTGCCACCACATAGATATTCGCCTAACTATGATCCCAAGCAGCGTCTTGTTAATTTGGTTGTAATCTTTTAACTGAATGTTTTGATAGAAACACTCAGTTGAGATTTGAGACAAGTACCTAGTATAGGCATACGTGCCAAGACAAGTGCCAGAAAGCTGGTTTTTAGTATCTTGAATGATTCACGCCAGAGGTAATTACAACCTATGCCGAGCATAAAGTGATGTGTAAAATCGTATAAAAGGCGTGTTTAAAACCAAACATATCTCTGTCAACAGCGCATTTTGCTACACCACAATGGATAGAGATACAAAAAAATTCCTATACTCAGACTCGAAACACCTTATCAATTTTAACCAAGCAGTACTTACATTTTTAAAATACTATTGATAATAACTGTTACGCAAATATTAGAAATACAATTGATAATACTAATTACTTAGAGCCTGCATGTAAAGTGGATGAGCGCATCATCAAACATAAAGTCACTTAAGCACAAAAGGAGCTGACCACAGTAACGAATACCCTTTTCCTTATGAGTGTTTCGTTGTTGTTGTTTTAGATATAACTATTCAGAACTGAAATTTTCATTTAGCACGGGCTATAGTGAGCCTGTAATAAAGTTCGGTTATTCTTGATAATCTTGTTACTGTGATATTTGGATCAAAGTTTTAAATGAAGGTTGAGTTTCCTTCTTTTTGCACTGTTTTTTGTCATTTGTTTTAATAACATTATCTTTGTCGGGGATGTAGATCGACAATGTTCACTAGTGTGCTCCATTCTTCCCCTGTTTTTTAATCATTATAGTTGCAGGGCATTTGGCATTTAATGCAGCCGCTCTTATCGGTTGCATGGTGAGTTGGATGCGAAGGCTTCAGTTGCTTCATATTTTAGTAAGTAATGCAATATTGGCGGCTTTACATTTGTTCCAGAGAGATGACACTCTTTAACTAATGGGGGTTATTACTTCCCATCAGCACTTGTAGCCAAGTCTGAGTCTGTGTATGGCTACTGCGATGTATCTGGATAGCTTTTTGCAATCCTTGAAAGAGGAGTACCCAGTAGCGTGTTCGTACCACCCCTCCATGGTGTTGTCTTGTCATGGTGAGGGGGCTCACATATACCTCCCTGAGACCGGTGAGGGCTGCATTTGCCCCCTCTCCTGCCCCTCTTTGGGTGGTGTACATGCAGAAGGGAACCACGTAGGGGCCATCGGACAGCCAGCTGGAGAGGTCGCCCGTGAGGTGCCACCCTGAGTGGATGGCTGGGTGTCCAGGCTGGAGTGATAGGGGGAATGGGGTTTTAGCATCAGTGTGGGAGAATGGACAGTGTAGTAGGACTCCCCTGTTGAAAAGGTGGAGCACTGTTGGAAATAACCAACAGTTCTATACATCATTGTATTTATATAACCAAAGTAGTTACTAAAATTACTAACTTGTAGATTTAATCATTATCATGATTTATTCATTGCCAAATTCTTCCTAGTACGTGAGGAACAACAGGCAGCAACATGAATTTTCTCCACATTTAGTTGGATTTATAACAAGAATCCACTTTATCATTTCAGTTACTAAAAATAGTTAACTTTGATTTGTAGTATACTATTACTTACTGGAGCTCCCTTATTTAACTAACATTTATGCATTCTAGAGGAAATTACTTGATGCAAATGATTTACATTAATTTCCTCGATTGGCTGCACAACTTTTAGTAAGCCAATTTATGTTACTAGAACTTCTATTTTATCGTAGAAGAATTTAATGTGATATTAATACTTGCTATTACCTCTTCCTTCCTTAGTCAATTGTAATAAATACATATTCATTTACGCTCGAAAGCCGCGCATGCGCAATAAGGAGCAGGAGGAAGAAGGGAGAGCGTCACTTGACACGTGAACGAGAGCACGGACGCCATTAACAGCGTGTAGCAGAGCTGTTTCGACCTATTTATTTCGCTCCCACGATCAGTTGAGCGGTGCCGCGTTATCTGGCACAACATAGCCGTGTCATAGACTATTATACGAGCAACTCTAGAGTCAACGTCTTTCAAGCAGCAGCAGGAGGACGAAGAGTTGTTCAAGTCTTCACGTCAACGACACGAGGCTCGGCTGCTAAGTTTACCCTTTTTGTTATTATGTGGCCACTTTTAACATTTAGGTTGGCAGTCGTTAGGCCGAATGCAAACCAACAAAATATAGTACGTGTCTTAATTAAATTTGCCATCTAATTATATGATCAGTTTATTTCTATGATACAAATTGTTCAGACATTAGCTGATAATTTACTACCGTCATCCTCATGATTTAGGATTTAAATGTAATTACCTATTGTGTAGAAGATTTCTACAATGTAATTGCCTTTCAGTACCAAGGCGACTTCAACCGAGGTGCTAGGCTTCCCCACCGTTCTGTGCAACAATTTACCCTATGCAACACGTCGTCGGTGGAGTGTAGCAACCGATCACTTCTTCCTAGATCACAGCTAAGCTGTCCATTTTTTCATCAGTAGCAATAACTTCATAGTTACAGTAGTGATCTCCTAAAGAGATCAATTATACTAACCCTTTGTTTTACTGATGTTGCTCAACATTTCAGTAGTATATTGAGGTGCATTTACCTCCATCAATATTATATTCTATATTTTTACTCACACATTTAATTTACTCTGGTGAAGAACCAGCACCAGAATAATGCTAGGGATGTATTAATCTTTTAGCATGTAACCCCCCAATTTTGTGTAGTTAATTTGACTCCATTCATATAAGCATTACAGTTTTACCAAGATCCATAGGACACCAGTTCCTAGGATCAGTTTTTCCATTGTCTCTTTGTTTTCCACTTTTTCTCAAAAAGTGGTGGTCCTTCATAGCTATCGAAGTATATATATTTACATTTATTTAATTATTAGTTACTGGGTCTCAGAGCCCAAAACAAGTTAGTTATTAGTTATTGGAGTCAGGTTTTCCCCACAAGCACCGCTGGGGACGACACACCCTTCCTGCACTGGCCCGCATTCGGCTTTCCTGACTGCCCTGATAGGTGGTATCCCTTGGTTCCAGGCCCCAAACTATTAGAAAGACTGCTGAATGGATGAAGACATGACCTCTCTTATCCCAGGCTCATAGGGTGGGCGACCAAGCTCCTGGGTCAGGAAGACCAGGCTCTGTATCCCCCACTACATTGGGCCCAGACCAGACTACTGCCCCACTCCCCTTCCCCCCCTCCCTGCTCCCGTCCTTCCTCTGTGGTAGGGTTGAGCTCCAAGCCCCCCTGTGGTGACTGTCTCGTCCCCTAGCATGGCTCCATCTCTCATTGTGAGTACTGCTCTTTTTGACCCCTCTCTAGGGGTTCTTATTGCCGTCCCCTCCAAGGCCTTTGTCGCACGCTCCCTTTCTATACTAATTCGTACCATGCTTTGTTTGGTCCTGCTACATGGACTAAGTACTTTGACCTCCATCATTTAGAGTCTACTCCTCCTGACGATTTCTCCATTCATAGACACCGTGTTGATTCAATAGATGCCTCTGTTGCTTTTAACCCAACCCATCTCTGTACGCCTGTCGTTGCTGCTGCTTCTCAGGATGCAACTACCCACTTGGCTGCTTTGCCCTGCATTGGGAAGACCCTATTTTGGGTCTCCAAGAACGCTCAGTTAAATGCCAGTGTTGGCACTGTTCTCCTCCCACACCATGTTGCAACCGGTAATAGGAACCTCACGGACTACCTCGAGGATATTACTCATATCCTTGAAGCCCAAGACCATTCTGTTCTCCAGGCAGAAACGTTCACTGGACCCCTCGTGCCGTCGCTGTCTACTCCTTCGGGTTGTGAAAATTACATTTGATGGTCAGACACTTCCGCCATCTGTTATTGTTGCTGGTGCCAGATGCTCCGTTCAGGAGTACATTCCCTCTCCTCGGCGTTGTAATAAGTGCTGAAAGCTAGGACATGGTGCCCTCAGATGCTCCAGTACTGTCTCTCTCTGCCCCATGTGTGGGGACGAAGGTCACTCTAAGTTGAAGTGTACTTCTCCCCAGGCTCGCTGCTTCAATTGCGGTGAGGCCCACCCTACCTTCTCCCGCGCGTGTATACATTACAAAACCTGAGGCACTTGTCCTCATCATGAAGCCCCAGGAACGTTTGTCTTTTCTTGAGGCGAGGTGCCATGTTCGCCATCTCCTCCGTTTTGCTGGGGTCTCTTATGCTCCTGTGTTGCGCTCTTCCTCTCCTCGTTCTTCTCCCCATCCTCGGTCTCACAACTGTTTCCAGGTCTCAGACTTGGACACGACCACCGCCTCCTTCCCTGTTCCTTTACGTTCTGTCCCAACGGTTCTCCCTCCTGGTTCTCAGTCTGGAGTTTCCCTTCTTCCTACTCTGTCTTCCATGTTTCCTGTGTCTTCTTTCTCATCTCCCTCCGATCTTCCTTCCCATCTTTCTTCCCCATCTCTTAGCTCTCCACGTCGCCTATCTGTACGGGCTGTTGTCCATCACTCTCCCAGCGATCATCTTGTTGTTCACTCTCATTCCTCTTCTCCTGCTGAGACGCTCTAGTCTGTTGCCCAGTACGTCGTTGCTGGAACTCCTGTCTCTTTGAATCAGAAGCGAAAGCCTGGCTCATCTCTTTCCTCCTCCCCGGCGGGTAGAAAGGTTTCGCTTTCTTCCTCGCCCCCCACCTCTGACTCTATTGCTCCATCCTCTCCAGTTTCAGTGGTCGAGCCCCCTGTTCCTGCTCTGGAGGTTTCATTGGCCCCTGCTTCCCTCTCGGTTGCTGCCCTTGCTGATGTGTGCTTCATGGTTTCTGCCCCTCCTCCTGCTGTCCTTGACCCTCGGTTGTCTCCTCCTCCACCTACGGACCCCTGCTCATCCACCGTTGTCCTCCCACTCCCTTCCATCCATCCTTACTCAGTTTCCCCATGTCCCCTAACCTTGACTTTGCTGACCCTGATCCTGATCCTCAGCTTCTTTTTACATGCTGTGTTCCTCAGCATGTAAAACCTTTTGTTTCTTCATTGTTCTCTGTAGCTACTCTCTGTTGCTGTTCTTTTTCTTTTTGTCGAAGTTTTTTTTTCAATATAATATTCTTGGATATTAAGCCAATTTCCATTAACTCCAACTTCTGATTTCACAGTTTTCTCTCCTTTGTGTCTGTCTCCAGGAGCCGATGCTTGGTGCTCGTCCTGGTCGCTTTCGTGGCTATTCCTTTCTCTCCCCCCCCCCCCCCCAGTTTTGACAAATGTTCTGAAAAACACTCGAGGTCACCTTCTTGAACCTTTCGTCCTCTCTTTTTCCTTGTCTCTTCTTAATTCTGGTGAGCCCACTCCTTTGGACTCTCGAACTCGCACCCTTTCCTGTCTTGATCTTTCTCCCTGCTCATC
>WNGS01163555.1:22285584-22300833 GCA_020271785.1 Procambarus virginalis
TTTTTATAGTGTTTATTCGTAATAAAAAAAGGGCTGAAATAGGCATGAGTAATTAATGTTGGAAATAGGATACGGAGTCGTGGGGAGAGAAGATAAGAAAAAAAGGTGGTGCTTAATTCAGTTGACCTCGTATTTCCTAAGTAGCTGTATTTTTACCCTTGTTGTCCATTGATCATAGGAGTCAGACTAGTGTTGGGAGACTGGGGGGTAGGAAAAGGAGATCTTATTAGGATATGTGATGTGTGGGGGAAGGGGAGAGAAGAGATCTTTTTTTGAGAGAGTACTTAGATACTCTCGATTGGGGAGACTACTGGTTTCACAGATACAAGGAGAGAAAGAGTAGGAGGAGGGGGAGAAAGATGTAAACAACGGCCCCAGATCACGTGACCAGTCCAGGTGGGATCACAGCAGAGAAGACCTTGCAGCTCGCTTCGCTCCTCAATGTGGCCGCTGCCTGAAGTATACTAAACCGATCGTACAGTAGCAATCATTACTAGTCTTTCAAGACAAATTTACTTGCTATTTTAACAGTTTTAGGTACAGTTAACATCTAGCTTTATATATATTAATATTCAGTTAACACAGGGAATACCAGACCTGTGAGCAACAAGGTTATTCCTACGCCTGGCAGGGAACACGGGATCATCAACAAAAGCAAGGATACAGGTCCCTTGAATATAAGTCTTATATTATTATTTAATTATCTCTCTATATAACCCAACCTATCAATTAATGTTCTATAATTTACTTAATCGCCTTAATCAACCCACAAATAATCTCTAACAGTCAGAGCCTATCACTACCAATATACTAAGTGAATGATCCCTGCCTGGATATAAAACAGAACTCTAATGAGCCTGGTTCCCTGGCAGAGCCAATTAAGAATCCAGGGTCGTATCTGGGGGAAACTCAAAGTGTAACAAAATGATTCCCCTAAGAACAATGCTGGAAGCACCTATTTGGACGTAGCGATATACTCTAGGAATGAAAACCTACTAACCAGCCTTAGAAAACAGGATCAAACAAAGAATAGTTACCATAACAGCAAAACATGTTCGAACCACCGCAATAATCAATCAAAGATAGCAAACACATATCGCTTCACAGGAACATGTGAACAGGAATGTCATCGGAGCCCACTGCCATAGAAACGCAGAGGGCCAGAGCAGACTGAAGTTCAGAGAGAGAGATGGTATCGTTATAGGGTAGTCTGAGATGGGTACGGAAATCTAAAGGATGAAATTCAAGAACAGGTTTACGAAGAAAGAAGGCTGAGGAAGTTGAGTACCAGAGTTAACAGATGAAAATTGGAGTTTCGGACGTAATACTAGAAACTTAAGACTTTCAACACTCACGTTTATCCATATGGATGGTCTTACGGGCCACCGCACTCGTCTTCCGAAATAAAAGAAAAGAATAAGCTGTCTGCCGGCGGTGGTGTCTCTTCCAAGCTGCACGCTTACAACAGACAGTCCGGGCACAGTCCACATTCCACTAGGGAACGCACTTTCGCGTGCTCCGAGAGGTAGAGTGAGGAATAGAGTGGAGAGCAGCGTCGAAGATGGTGTCATGAAAAAGAAGGAGGGCGCGAGGGAGAGGCATAATTGAGAGGTCGGACAGTGTAGCTCAGAGGGTAAAGAGATTCCCGTCTGCCTTGGCAAACTGCCATCTAGGGAAGGAGAGGGGGGGGGGGGAAAGAAAAAGGTAACAAGGATGGGGAAATGGTCACTGGCATGAATGTCATCAAGAACCCGCCACGAGAAATCCAAGTAAAGAGATGACGAGCAGGGAGAAAGATCAAGACAGGAAAGGGTGCGAGTTTGAGAGTCCAAAGGACTGGGCTCATCAGAATTAAGAAGAAACAGGGTAAAAGAGAGGACGAAAGGTTCAAGAAGGCGACCTCGAGTGTTTTTCAGAACATTTGTCAGAACTCGGGGGGGGGGGGAGAGAAAGGAATAGCCACGGAAGTGACCAGGACGAGCACCAAGCATAGGCTCCTGGAGACAGACACAAAGAGGGGAAACTGTAAAATCAGAAGTTGGAGTTCATGGAAATTGGCTTAATATCCAAGAATATTATATTGAAAAAAAATGACAAAAAGAGAAAGATCAGCAACAGAGAACAATAAAGAAACAAAGGGTAAAAAGGAACACAGCATGTTAAAAGATGATCAGGATCAGCGAAGTCAAGGTTAAGGGGCATGGGTAAACTGAGTATGGATGGAGGGAAGGGACCGGGAGGACAGAGGTGGATGAGCAGGGTCCGGAGATGGAGAAGGAGACAACCGAGGGTCAAGGACAGCAGGAGGAGGGGCAGAAACCGGGATGCACACCTCAGCAAGGGCAGCAACCGAGAGGGAAGCTGACATACTTACTCTAAATCTTCGCTTCAAGCATTGTTATCTAGCCAGCACAGAGATAATATACAACTCATCACTGAAATCCTACACATTGGAAAAGAAGCACACAATCTAGATTTGTCTCTCCTACAATGAAACCTCAATTGCAGGAACAGGGGGCTCGACCACTGAAACTGGAAGGGATGGAGCAAGAGTGTCGGAGGTGGGGGGGGAGGCGAGGAAGAAAGCGAAGCCTTTCTACCCGCCGGGTAGGAGGAAGGAGATGAGCCAGGTTTTCGCTTCTGATTCAAAGAGACAGGCGTTCCAGCAAAGACGTACTGGGCAACAGGCTCGAACGTCTCAACGGGAGAAGAAGAATGAGAGTGAACAACAAGATGATCGCTGGGAGAGTGATGGACAACAACCCGTACAGACAGGCGACGTGGAGAGCTAAGAGATGGGGAAGAAGGATGGGAAGGAGGATCGGAGGGAGATGAGAAAGAAGACACAAGAAACATGGAAGATGGGGTAGGTAGGAAGAAGGGAAACCAGACTGAGAACCAGGAGGAAGACCCATTGGAACAGAACGTAAAGGAACTGGGGAGGAGGCGGTGGTCGTGTCCTAAGGCCTGGAAATGGATGTGAGACCGAGGAAGAGGAGAAGAACGAGGAGAGAGGAAGAGTGCAACACACGAGCATAAGAGACACAAGCGAAAGGGGGAGATGGCGAACATGGCGCCTCGCCTCAGGAAAAGACAAACGTTCCTGGTGCTTCATGTTGAGGACGGCTGCCTCAAGTTTGTAATGTATACCCGTGTGGGAGAAAGTTGGGTGGGCCTCACTGCAATTGAGGCAGCGAGCCTGGGGAGAAGTACACTCCAACTTAGAGTGACCTTCGTCCCCACTCATGGGGCAAAGAGACAGAGTACTGGAGTATCTGAGGGCACCATGTCCGAACTTTCAGCATTTATTACAAAGCCCAGGAGAGGGAATGTACTCCTAAACGGAGCATCTGGCACCAGCAAAAATAACAGAGGGCGGAAGTGTCCGAACATCAAAAGTAATCTTCACAACCCAAAGGGGTAGACAGCGACGGCACGAGGGGTCCAGTGAACGTTTCCACCTGGAGAACAGAATGGCCTTGGTCTTCAAGGATATGAGTAATATCCTCGTGGCAATCCTTGAGATTCCTAATACCGGTTGCAACATGGTGTGTGAGGAGAACAGTTCCAGAACAGTTAAAAGGGCATTTAACTGAGCATTCTTGGAGACCCGAACAGGGGTCTTCCCAATGCAGGGCAAAGCAGCCAAGCGGGTAGCTGCATCCTGAGAAGCAGTAGCAACGACAGGCGTACCGAGACGGGTTGAGTTAAAAGTAACAGAGGCATCTACTGAATCAACAAGGTGTCTATGGAGGGAGAAATCGTCAGGAGGAGTAGACTCTAAATGATGGAGGTCAAAGTACTTAGTCCATGTAGCACGACCAAACAAAGCATGGTACGAATTAGTATGGGAAAGGAGCGTGCGAGAGAGGTCTTGGCGGGGACGGCAATGAGAACCCCTACAGAGAGAGGGATCTTAAGGCGCGGTAGTCACAATGAGAGATGGAGCCGTGCTAGGGGACGAGATGATTCAGCAGTCCTTCTAATAGTTTGGGGCCTGGAACCAAGGGATACCACCTACCAGAGCAGCCAGGGAGGCCGAATGCAGGCCAGTGCAGGAAAGGTGTATCGTCTCCAGCGGTGCTCCGCCTTTTCAACAGGGGAGTCCTACTACATCGTCCATTCTCCCCACTGGTGCTAAAACCCCATTCCCCCTATCGCCCCAGCCTGTACACCCCAGCCATCCAATCAGGATGGCACCTCACGGGCGACCTCTCCAGCTGGCTGTCCGATGGCCCCTATTTGATTCCCTTCTGCATGTACACCACCCAAAGAGGGGCAGGAGAGGGGCAAATGCAGCCCTCACCAGTCTCAGGGAGGTATATGTGAGCCCCCTCACCATGACAAGGCAATTACCATGGAGGGGTGGTACGAACAAGCTACTGGGTACTCCTCATTCAAGGATTGCAAAAAGCTATCCAGATACACTGCAGTAGCCATACACCGACTCAGACTTGGCTACAAGTGCTGATGGGAAGTAATAACCCCCAATAGTTAAAGAGTGTCATCTCTCTGGAACAGATGTAAAGGCGCCAATATTGCATTACTTACTAAAATATGAAGCAACTGAAGCCTTGCGCATCAAACTCATCATGCAACCAACCTGCATTAAATGGCAAATGGCTGCATTAAATGGCAAATGCCCCTGTGACTACAATGATTAAAAAGACATGAGAAGAATGGGACACACTAGTGAACATTGTCCATCTATATCCCCGACAAAGATAATGTTATAAAAACAAATGATTAAGCCAGTGCAAAAAGAAGGAAACTCAACCTTCATTTAAAACTTTGATCCAAATATCAGAGTAACAAGGTTATCAAGAATAACCGAACTCAGTTACAGGCTCACTATAGCCCGTGCTAAATGAAAATTTCAGTTCCGAATAGTTATATCTAAAACAACAACAACGAAACACTCATAATGAAAATGGTATTCGTTACTGTGGTCAGCTCCTTTTGTGCTTAAGTGACCTTATGTTTGATGATGCGCTCATCCACTTTACAGTCAGGCTCTAAGTGATTAGTATTATAAATTTTATTTCTAATATTTGCATAACAGTTATTATCAATAGTATTATAAAAATTTAACTACTGCTTGGTTAAAATTGATGAGGTGTTTCGAGTCTGAGTATAGGATTTTTTTGTATCTCTATCCATTGTGGTGTAGCAAAATGAGCTGTTGAAAGAGATATGTTTGGTTTTAAACACGCATTTTTATACGATTTTACACATTATTTTATGCTCGGCATAGGTTGTAATTACCTCTGGTGTGTATCATTCAAGATACGAAAAAGCAGCTTTCTGGCGCTTGTTTTGGCACATATTCCTATACTAGGTGCTTGTCTCAAATCTCAACTGAGTGTTTCTATCAAAACATTCAGTTAATAGATTGCAACAAAGTTAACAAGACGCTGCTTGGGATCATAGTTAGACGAATATCTATGTGGTGGCAGACATCATTCAAGATGTTGATGGTTTAAACCAGAACCAGAATCAAGATGTTGAACAAGAGTTATAGCGAGTAAACTCTTCCATCCGGGACATACTCAATATGAAAATATCATAAGAGAAATGGGAGCATGATAATTTAACCAAAAAACAATCCGGGAAGCAAGTAAATATGTATATGACTTGGTGATTGATTTAATTTTCGTCGTTTATTAGACACTTTTTCTCTATGTCTATATTTCTCTATTGTGGTATTTAGATTATTCTCTAAATACAATTCTCAGATCACGCGTCCTCAACGAGGAGATGAAGACGGCAGAGGAATGTCGTTGGGAGAGGCGACTGAGATAGCGGTGGGATCACTGCTCGGCCAGGGCACCAGCAAAGCACCTGCCTACCAGTAATTCAACCGGCTACTGTTGACAACGTGGCTGTTGTTCNAAAACATACAAAGAAACTACTCTAAGCTTGTACTAAAGAGGAACCCTTCTTGAGCCCAGATGGGCACATGTATAAGCAAGTAATGGGGTCGCCGTGGGTTCTCCCCTAGGTATCCTGTTTGTTAACTTCTACATGGGTACCATCGAGTAGAAGGTCTTAGTTGACATGGACTTGAAACCTGCCAATACTGCAAGTATGTTGACAACATGTTTATGCAGGTACCTGATGTCAGTCGTCGGCAGGAGCTGAAGGAGGCATTTGAGAGGAATTCTGTGTTGAGTTTCACTTACGAGATGGAGAAGGATGGGAAGCTGCCCTTTCTAGATGTAACAGTCACGGAAAGGAGCAGAGGCTTCCACACTGCAGAGTACACTAAGAAAACATAGAAATGTGCCTCAATGCCAATAGTGACTGCCCAGACAGGAACAAGGGGAGTGTTGTTAATGCTTACGTCGACTGTGCTCTCAGCCACAGCTCAGGATGGAAGCAAATCGATGAAGAACTCTGTTGGGTAAGGCAGGTCATAGTAAATAACGGTTTTTCTAATGGTTTGTTGAAGACATAAAAAGAAAGGTGAAACACCATGCAACCTCTGAAGAGTCAACAAATACAACACCTATACCCCTATTAGACTTTTTTACAGGAACTTCTTTTTGACAGCTCATGAACTGGAGGAAAGGGTCCTGAAATATATTGTTGATAGGAACGTTATCCCTACAGACAAAAATCAGAAAATACAATTGACGATATACTATAAAAACCAAAAAAAAGCCAACCTACTAATGAAAAACTCTCCAGACACAAAGCAGAACGCCTTAAAGGAAACCAACGTTGTCTATGCCGTCAAATGTCCACTTGGGGACTGTAAACCCCAAAGAATTCAGTATATAGGCAAGACAACAACGTCTCTTTCCAGGCGATTAACAACGCATAAACAACAGGGCTCCATAAAGGAACATATAATCTCTCACAACCAGACCATCACCAGAGAAATCTTAAACACACAAATCATCGATAGATTCAGCGATAGCAGGAGGCTCGACATCTGCGAGGAACTACACATCAAGAAGTCACCACCAGCAATCAACAGCCAATTAATGCACAACTAAATTCTGCCACTTCAAGACTCCGAACCAACATAGAAGCATCAAGAGGACGTATGGCCAATAGGCCCTCTGCAGTTACTTCCATTCATATGTTCTCATATCCAATTAATACCCATAGTTTCGTGTTTTGTCTTGTGTTTGTCACAAGTTTGTTCATCTCACCCAAAACTGTTGTACCATATCACCTCACCCAAATGCAAGTATAAGTATGAACGGATTTACGTGTTTACAGGTTACAGTTGTGTGTGTAAACTAAAGTCTTTGAAAATGTAATAAGTCATTACGAAACGCGTTCAGGCGTCGCGTCAGACTAGAAATAAAAATGAATTTGGAGAACTGATTTTTCAATTACCATCGACAGTGAAAAGAAACACAAGAAATATTGAGAAAATTCGTGTTAGAATATTAATCTTACCTTTTCGGTCATTATAAATATATATATATATATATATATATATATATATATATATATATATATATATATATATAATATATATATATATATATATATATATAATATATATATATATATATATATATATATATATATATATATATATATATATATCGTACCTAGTAGCCAGAACGCACTTGTCAGCCTACTATGCAAGGCCCGATTTGCCTAATAGGCCAAGTTTCATGAATTAATTGTTTTTCGACTACCTAACCTACCTAACCTAACCTAACCTACCTTTTTCGGCTACCTAACCTAACCTAACCTGTAAAGATAGGTAAGGTTAGGTTAGGTAGGGTTGGTTAGGTTCGGTCATATATCTACATTAATTTTAACTCCAATAAAATAAAATTGACCTCATACATAATGAAATGGGTAGCTTTATCATTTCATAAGAAAAAAATTAGAGAAAATATATAATTCAGGAAAACTTGGCTTATTAGGCAAATCGGGCCTTGCATAGTAGGCTGAGAAGTGCGTTCTGGCTACTAGGTACGACATATATATATATATATATATATATATATATATATATATATATATATATATATATATATATATATATATATATATATATATGTCGTACCTAGTAGCCAGAACGCACTTGTCAGCCTACTATGCAAGGCCCGGTTTGCCTAATAAGCCAAGTTTTCATGAATTAATTGTTTTTCGACTACCTAACCTACCTAACCTAACCTAACCTAACTTTTTCGGCTACCTAACCTAACCTAACCTATAAAGAAAGGTTAGGTTAGGTTAGGTAGGGTTGGTTAGGTTCGGTCATATATCTACGTTAATTTAACTCCAATGAAAAAAAATTGACCTTATGCATAATGAAATGGGTAGCTTTATCTTTCATAAGATAAAAATTAGAGAAAATATACTAATTCAGGAAAACTTGGCTTATTAGGCAAATCGGGCCTTGCATAGTAGGCCAAAAAGTGAGTTCTGGCTACTAGGTACGACATATATATATATATATATATATATATATATATATATATATATATATATATATATATATATATATATATAAATATATTATATATATATATATATATATATATATAGATATATATATATATATATATATATTTCTATATATATATATATATATATATATATATATATATATATATATATATATATATATATATATATATATATATATATATATATATATATATATATATATATATATATATATATATATATATATATATATATATATATATATATATATATACATATATATATATATATATATATATATATATATATATATATATATATATATATATATATATATATATATATATATATATATATATATATATATATATACACTCATATATATATACTCAAAATGCTGTATTGGTTAAAAAAGAAAATTATCACAGATTAAGGAGCAAATCAAGAAGAAAATACTCCCAACTATGAAAAGTCGCCACAGAGCCAAAGTAGCGGAAGGAAGATCCACTGTGATGTAATACGAACAAGCAACTGGATACTCCTCTTTCAAGCCCGGTAAAAAGATATCTAGAGACATTGCAGTAGCCATACACAGACTCGGATTTCGTTACAAGTGCTGCTGGGAGGTAATAAACCAATAGTTAGAGTGTGTCAAATCTGTTGGACATATGCCGACGTGCTACTATTACTTTACCTACTGGAATGTGAAGTAACTGAAGCCATGCGCATCAAATTCAACATTCATCCAATGAGAGCTGCCGCACTAGATGCATCTATATCCACCAGCAAGATACTGTTATTAAAAGAAGACTAAAACCTGTGAGGTAAAATAGAAGTGGAAAATAAACGGGAGAAAAGGAGGAACCCCACTTCAATTTAAAACATTGGCCCAAATATCTCAGTAACACGTTTATCGCGAATAAACAAACTCAATTAAAGGAACACTATAACCCGTGCAACATGGACATTTCGTTCTGAGTAGCTAAATCTAAAACAACAACAACAATCTCTGCGACTACGACACCTTGAAGAAGAAAATTCGACCAGTCTTCCAATTTCGGGGAACTGGGATAAGGAAACCAATCCTCATGTAACACCGGGACATATCCCCCTAAACCGGCCGACTGTGGCCAGCCCGCCGACAGCTATTGATAAAGATAATGGCTCCAAAGAGCCTGCACTTAGGGGCTCACCATAGCCCATGCTACTTGGAACTTTTTGTTCCGAGTAGCTGAATCTCAAAACAACAACAATAATGTCCCAAAGCCAGAGTATACCTGTAGGGTATGACTAGGCACACACACACACACAGACCCAAGCATCTATTATCCAGAGCCCACCGGACCATGTAGCACAGGGTCAAGGTTCGCCTCCGAGGGGACCTCGTTCTCACCACGGCTGAGATCTAAGAAAAGATCACTACAATCGGAAATGTCTCACCGGCTGACATCCTGGAGACCAGATGAGGTGTTAACCTTCTCTTCTCCTGCGACAACAACCTAGAGAAGCTATTCACCGCTTCCACCACGACCTCCCTGCTAGACGGCGGCCTCACCCTCACTCCTTCACGACGCTACCTGATGGGTAGAAATGTGTTTGCCAGACACATCAGCACATGGATCTCTGCCTGCAGCGACAATGACATCCTCGCCAGTATCAATGCTCTGATCCCCACGCGAATTGCAAGTGTGGCAAAGTCCAGCACCAACTCCAGTAACACCTGCAAACCGACACTGGAGGAGACAAAGGACCTTTAGCACGGCCATCGCAGCAACCCACGCCATGGAACACGGACTTAAGTGCGCCAGAATCATCATTCCACATGCCCAAGTGACCAAGGAACGATACACGTACCTCCGCCAGTGCTTCAAGGGCTACCGGTGCTCCCCCTACATTAGGAAGTGCACCGAGAAGCACAACTACACGGCCCGCACATCGTCCCACAGACGCTGCTTACTCTGCAATGGCCCGCACACTGCAGTTTCACCTGACTGTCTCCACCAGCAGGAAGAAATAAAAAAGATGAGGGCAAACACTACCTCCACCTCACCTCAGCTAGCCAACTCACCTACGTCCGCTTTCCCGGCCATGCCCGATAACACACCTTGGGAAGCTCCTGCTACCTCACCATCGCTTGGTCCCTCGCCCTTGCAGCCCTCACTACCACCAACCAAGCCTGCAGTTACCATCAACTACACCCTGCTACTGGTACTTCATCTCGCCGACAAAATGTCGGGCAACGACGTCAACCTGTACGTCCACATCATCAACTGGCTGCTCACCACAAATGAACTAGCGAAGGTGACGGCACCAAGTGACTTTCTCCCAGTTCCTCCATCTGCTGCCGGCCCGGCGTCCGACCCAGCAACAGACCTCACAACCAGTGTAGTAACAGGGACTCCATCCACTCTGGCTGCCCATGCCAGCGAAGACATCACATCCGAAGACGACGACGGACCACCCGAAACTCCTGCTGTCGACACTAGGAGGCTCTCCAGAGCCACCACCGACGTCGACGAGAATGACCTTGCAACCGACGACGAAGACAAAAGTACTTACTATGTGCTCTTCATTCCATCAAGTGAGTTTAATGGAAATGCAAAGACCAGAAAATTGGCCCATAAATGAACGAAAATTTGACCCACAAATGTAACAAGATAATCAGCCACAAACAAATACCCCAAACCATGTATGTCCACGCCAACACCATGAACTACACTGACCTCACAATACTAAAGAAAGAATACCGCGACCCAGAATTTCCCCGCAAATTCCCAGACGGATAAATGCAATTCCTCGAAAAGGACGACGATCCTAATGATACCAAACTACCCAGGTTGTTAGGTAGAGATATAAAGCGTCGTCTTGCACATCAAACTGCAACCTGACGACCAAGCCTCCTGCGGGCCATAAACTATGAGCGACCATGAAGAGCCCATCCATCCACAAATCTCCAGAATCAGCTATTGGTACTGGTAAATGGCTCCAAAAAACCTCCACTTACCAGCTATTCATGCCAGTGCCACCTTTTGGGTAGCTAAATCTTTATCAATAAATTAATCAAGCACTCACAAGGCAAGGCAAAGCACTTAGCCATATCTTATCTTGAGGTTATCTTGAGATGATTTCGGGGCTTTTAGTGTCCCCGCGGCCCGGTCCTCGACCAGGCCTCCACCCCCATGAAGCAGCCTGTGACAGCTGACTAACACCCAGGTACCTATTTTACTGCTAGGTAATAGGGGCATAGGGTGAAAGAAACTCTGCCCATTGTTTCTCGCCGAAGCCCAGGATCGACCCCGGGACCACAGGATCACAAGTCCAGCGTGCTGTCCGCTCGGCCGACCGGCTCCCCGGACGAACTATACCAACCTTTCTATCTGAAAGAACTCAGAAGAGCTACAAATAAAACTTAAAAACTGTTCCAGGTGAGAAGAAAACCACTTACAACATGCTGGCCAAGCTAGAAGAAAACGGTGAAGAAGCATTCTTGAATCTCATAAATGGAGTATGTGTGACAAGAACTCGACCCCCCTCTCTTGCAACAATGCAATTATAATTCCATTCCAAAACCCAAAGAACCAGAAAATCTTAGACCCATGTCAATAAGCAGTTGTCTGGCCAAAACTGTGGAAAGAATGGCTCTTAATCAAATTGAATGGAAAGCCAGTCCACTGCACAAAAAATGTTTTCTTACAGAAAAGGTGTGGGAACCACAGACTGCTTTACCTCCCTTCTGGATCAAATAAAAGACAAACCAGGAATCCTTATTTTTCTGGAACTAGAAAATGCCTTTGAACTAGCCAATGCCCCAGCTACACTGTGCTGCCTGGTGGATAATGAAATCAAAGGACATGCTCTTGCCTTTGTCAAAGAAAGTCTGCTCACCAGAGAAGCTAAAGTCAGATTTAAAGGAAAAACATCCTCCTCAAAGAGGCTGGAAAATGGGACTCAACAGGGCAGAATACTAGGTCCTTTCCTCTTCCACTGTCTCATGGAACAATTTACGAAGCTCAAGTTACCGAAAGTCAAACTGCTTAACTATGCAGGCGACTTTGTGGTCATCAAAGGCAAAGGCGCTAGGAAGCTAAAAATTAAATTTAACATGACAGTTGGATCGTGGTGTCCTGTGGCTCAGACGTACGCTACTCAGGTAACCGGGATAGCACATCACCTATGACGTTTAGACAGCCTGGTAAGCGGATTACATTAAGATTGAAGTCCTGCAGGTATAATGCCCACCTGAGGATCTGTTTATTTTTCTCCTTCATCTGATGGTGAACAATAGTGGGTTTTGGTCCGTATACACTTCCACTATATTAGCCGTGAGATAGACTTCAAACTTTTGACAGACTAACACTAGCACCAATGATTCTTTTTCTACCACTGAATAAATGTTCTGAGCCTTGTCCATTTTCGTAGAGTAATAGTACACTGGATGGTCCACTTGATCATCCCCAGTTTGCAACAACACTGCACCAGCACCTGAATCAGATGCATCGACGTGCATTTTAAATGGTTAGTTTAACCTTGGACTAGTGAGTACTGGAGAGGAAGCGAAGATCGATTTCAAGTTCTTAAAAGCTTCTGCACAGTCTGTTAATGACTTAAATTTAGCTGCGTTTTGCAACAGTTTAGTTAAGAGAGTTGCCAAACTCGAAAATTCTGACAATGCAATTTGTCAGTGTGTCGGTAGTATGTGCACCTACTGATAAATCACTGCACATCTCTCGTGTTCCGGAGCACTGGATACTCCAGAATGGCACTGATTTTATCTTGCCGAGGTAACACTTTACCTTGGCCTACTTCATAACCGAGGTATGTCACTGTCCCTTGCCAAATTTTTTTTTTGTGTTTAATGTTAAGTTTGCAGATTTCAAAACTGTGAACAACTGGCATAAACCAGCTATATTATCTGCCCAGTTTCTATCATAGAGCACAATGTCATCTAAATATGCCCGACAATTTGGCACATTTGCCAGCAGAGTTCATTAGCTGCTGGAACGTCGTGGGAGCATTCCGCAGTCTGAAAGGTAGCACCTGGTACTCGAAAGCACCATCAAGTGTTACGAAGGCAGTTAGTTGTTTGGCACGTCCTGTCAGTGGGATCTGGTAGTATTCCCTCAAGAGATCGAACTTCGACACATAAGTGGCATTACCGATCTCATCAATGCAATCCTCTAGGAGGGGCAGTGGGTAGGCATCCACTATGGTCACCTTATTGAGTCGCCTGTAGTCATTTCAAAGCCTCCGTGAGCCGTCTGGTTTGGGAACCAAAATGCAGGGAGAGCACCAAGAGCCCTGGCTCGGCTCGATAAGTCCGTGCTGGAGCAAGAAGTCGATCTCCTGTCGCACGATGGCCTTCTTTTGCGGACTCATCCGGTAGAGATGAAGACAAATGGGAGTATAGTATGTCAACTTGACATTGTGGTAGATGGCAGAGTGTGTCGGGACCTCCACGAACAGACTGGAGAGCTTGTTAAGTAACGACTGCACCTCTTCACACTGGAACATCTGTAAATGGGACAGCCTCTCCTCCACAGCATTTGCAGAGCTAGAATGATTGAAAATTGGATTAATTGATCCCCAGAACAATTATCCCCCTTCCCTCACTGGAAAAGGAAATATTTGTTAGAGCGACTGGCATGGAACCCTAGAACCTCTTCAGACGGTTCAAGTGCACAAGCATCACCTGGTTATGTTTGTCCGAGTTCCTTACTTTGTACTTGAGGTCCCCAACCTTTTGTGTCACTTTATAGGGATCTTCATACTTGTGAGACATAGTGCTCCCCAATAAAGGCTTTAATACCAGGAGAGGGTCACCAGGCTGAAATACCCTCAACTTACCCTTAGCATTGTGCCGTTCTTTCATACTATCTTGGGTCTTCGAGATGTTTTGATGCAGCCGCCTTACAGTCACTGAGTCTCTGGTGATGTGGTGCAAAGAAAGCCGAACCTTTGGTTAATGTTACATTACCTTGCAAATTCCCTGTAATTTTGTAAGGTTCCACTGACCTTATGGCCAAAGACTAACTCAAAAGGAGAACAACCCAGTGAACTCCGTAACCCCTCTCGAGCAGCAACCAAACATATGGCAAGTTCTCATTCCATGCCCTGTTAGAATGTTCACACGATGTCTTAAGCATCTGTTTCAAAGTCGCTCAATTACCCGCTGACTCTGCAGATGATATGGGCTAGAAACCTTGTGAGTTATTCCTTTGTCCAACAGAATTGCTCAAAAGTATCAGACTTAAAGTTAGTGTCATTGTCAGTTTGAACGACTCGAGGCAGTCCAAAAGTGGAGAAAAATTGCAATATACGAGCAACAACAATATTTGCTCGGATTTTCCTTACAGAAAAAGCTTCGGAGTAATGGGTCGTGATACACATCATGGTTATCAGTAAATGTTACCAGCCTTAGTTCTAGGTGATGGACCAACACAGTCCATTACCACATGAGAAAATGGTTCCTCCAGCACTACAGTAGGCCTTAGAGGAGCTTTAGGTGTGTCTGGTTTGGTTAAGTTGACACAGGACACATGAATTACAATATTTTGCCACAGTGCTTTTCAGCTTGGGCCAATAGAAATGTTTAAAGATTCTATGGTAAGTAATGTTAATACCTTGATGTCCCCCCAATAGGATCATCATGAGCAGTGCCAAAACCTTCTCTCTCTATAGCATGTAGGCACCATTTCCTGGTGTACTACCTCCCCTCATTTGACAGGAGAACTCTGCGGTCACCATTTTCTCATCAAAATCTGATCCTTGTAATAGTAACCAGCACCATCCACTATATCTTCTTTAGAGAGAGCTACATCATAACAT
>WNGS01163555.1:22304724-22309724 GCA_020271785.1 Procambarus virginalis
CAACTGCATGGAAAGTTCAAATTCCATCTTTTTATAAAACTGTTTACGTTGAAACAGTGATGATTATGTATGCAATGATTATGTATAAAACGAATATATTTTACAGTACGAGGAAGATGCTAAAGAAGGATTTTGCTTTTAGGGATTCCATGTAAACTTAGCAAGATGTATAATACGATCGAAAGGAATGAACGAAACTTAACACTGTTAACCCTTTTCATATATTAATTACCCTAAAAATAATGGATAAACTTACAACAATGCTGTAGTGCTTGAATGAAGGTGAAGGAAATAACCAATATATAAGTGTAAGTGTATTAAAAAACAAATTTTTGGATGTAATCTACATTATCTCTCGAAGTACTTTATACGAGATTCTGAATAACATTCCAGGAGTTTACATTTATAATTTTGTTAAGTGCCTCACTCTGCGTCCATCACTAGATATCGTCGTGATTATGATCCCCAGGGACTCGCCAAGAGATGTTTAAGTTTCAAAACAATACTGAATTATCCTCATTTCTGGGAATTGCTTCCAGGGCTCTGCGGAATCACTATCCTTACTCTGTACACCACAAGGTCTGTGCTTATGTGAATTAACGAGATTAGTTAGTTTCGCTTCCTTAAGAATAATTTTACAGTTAATAGGATCTACTTTACTAAAAGATTTATTGCCAATTTACTGTCTCCAAAGAATACGCAATTGTTTCTATTACGGCATTGTAGCAAGTTTTTTGATTCATTGATTGATGAAGATTAAGCCACCCAAGAGGTGAGACGGGCATTAATAGCCCGAAAGAGGAAGATTTTTTTGAGTGCTTGTATACTGTGTGCTGAGGTCGCAGTTAAATCGTCGGTCCGCTATCATGGGGAAGAATACTGCTGGACAGTATTTATGAGGGTGTCCAGCTATATGGACACCTATTTTGACCAGTAGAGTGGCAGTGTTGATGGCTTCAGTGTGGTTACCGCAAGATTCTGGGACGCTTAAAGTTCTTCTAAGGTCGTTGGTTGCTTCACATTCCAGGAGATAGTGAAGTGGTGCCTTTTCTGTGATTGTTTGGCAGAAAATGCATTCCCTCTGTCTGGGTTCACCAATTTCCCAGTTGCATCTGTAACCTAGACGTAGTCTATATGACCGAACTGCTATTTATCTGTGGATATTTAGCCTGTCTAACTTGGTGGCCTGAAGATATCATATTGCAGTGGACGAAATCTTTGCTACTCTCTGTTGTAGATGGGCTTTGTTCAGGTGTGCGAGTTTTTTCGTGATGATGATTCTTCAAGTTCACCCTCATAAATATAATGTTCACCTCACTGACAAAACTCCACCTGACCTTTCCTCTTTCCGAATAAGTCAGTTAATTTGTCCCTAAGGCCTCAACCATCTCTGTGGCAGAAGAGATACAACGAAAACTAAAAACACAGCTCCAGGAGAGGATAAGATCACTTACAACATGCTGGCCAAGCTAGCAGAAAAGGGTGAAGAAGCATTCTTGAATCTCAAATCTTCTTGAATTCTTGGTTCTCAGTCGAATTGAATGAAGAGCTGATCCACAGCAACGAAATAAGTTTGCTTACAGAGAAGGCGTGAGAACCACAGAATGTCTTCCTGCATCAAATCAATGACAAACCAGGAATCCTTATTTTTCTGGACCGAGAAAAAGCGTTCGAGCTAGCTAATGCTCGAGCTACTCTGTGCTGCCTGGTGGATAAGGAAATCAAAGGACGCGCTCTTGCCTTTGCCAAATGATGTCTGCTTAACAGAGAAATTGTCTATAAAGTTGTCAATTTATGAAGCGCAAGCTACCAAAAACCAAACTGCTTAACTATGCAGACAATTTTGTGGTCATTATCAATAGCAAAGGTGCCAGGAATCATGCACAAAAATGACTAGACATCATAAGCAGGGAAAATAAAGAGTAATAAAACCAAAGCAATGACCGTTAAAATGAGAACTCGCAATACAAGAACAATTAATTGAGTGGGTTACCTCTTTTCAATACCTTGGAGTCATAATAGACAGCCAGTTGCAATTCACTAGAGAAATTGAATATCTTCGTGAACGTTGCAAAGTCAGAAACTCAGCTTTACACTCCCTAACAAGTCTTAGAGATGGTGCATCTCTACCAGTACTCAAAATGTATTACGCTCAAGCAGTTAGGTGACTATGCTGCTCCTGCTCTTACGTCCCTCAGTGATAACCAATGGGAGGGACTGGACGTGTCACAAAATGATTCCCTCAGAACAATGCTGGCACTTATATGTACGAGTCCAGAAAATCTAGGAATGAAAACCAACTTACCAGCCTTAGAAAACAGGATCAAACAAAGGATAGCCACCATAACAGCAAAACTTGTTGGAACTACTGCCAGACTGTTAATCAAAGATAGCATACACAGATCGCTTTACAGAAACCTTCAATATTGAACAAGTGCATGGATGGATAATCTGGTCAAGATTCTAGAGAAAGTGGATTTGAAACGGACCATTAAAAACAAAGTAGAAGATATACTATATCAACACTTTCAGCAGCCACCTCCATGGAAAGAATCGAGTCTAAAGATTATCATTGTATCATTGAAGGATTACCTGTTACAGAAATCAGCATGTGACTTACAGAGGCTCAAAGCAGTCATAGAACAACAAATAGAAACCATCTCAAGACCGACAATCACTCACATCGTCACAGAGGGATCAGTTGATCAAGAAAGAGATTCTGCTGGAGCAGCAGTTTACACTAACAACCATGAAGCTTACTGGAGCATAAATAGTGGGTGCTCAACATTGCAAGCAGAATTATATGCCCTAAAAGAGGACATAAATTATGCAATTGAGAATCATTTAGATGATGTCATCATTCATTCTGACTCTAAATCTTCGCTCCAGGCATTGTTATTCAGCCAGCACAGAAATAATATTAAACTCATCACATAACTCCTACATATAGAAAAAGAGGTAAACAATCTCGGGCCGTCAATCATCCCTAAATTGGATACCAAGTCATATTATCATAGATGGCAATGAAAATGGCAGACTCACTGGCAAAAATTGGTAAAAATTGAGTAATCGAAATGTACTCAAATTCATATATATCAATTCATATATATATATATGAATTGATATATATGAATATAAATTCATATATATATATATATATATATATATATATATATATATATATATATATATATATATATGCGAACAAGCCTGAATGGTCCCCAGGACTATATGCGAATGAAAACTCACACCCCAGAAGTGACTCGAACCCATACTCCCAGGAGCAACGCAACTGGTATGTACAAGACGCCTTAAACCACTTGACCATCACGACCGGACATAATGAGGTGATAGCCGAAGCTATTTGAACCACCTCACCGCCGGCACTCGGATGGTTATCTTGGGCATAGCATTTTACCAAATCACCTCATTCTTTGGGGCACACGTGAGGAACACAAATGCGAACAAGCCTGAATGGTCCCCAGGACTATATGCGAATGAAAACTCACACCCCAGAAGTGACTCGAACCCATACTCCCAGGAGCAACGCAACTGGTATGTACAAGACGCCTTAAACCACTTGACCATCACGACCGGACATAATGAGGTGATAGCCGAAGCTATTTGAACCACCTCACCGCCGGCACTCGGATGGTTATCTTGGGCATAGCATTTTACCAAATCACCTCATTCTTTGGGGCACACGTGAGGAACACAAATGCGAACAAGCCTGAATGGTCCCCAGGACTATATGCGAATGAAAACTCACACCCCAGAAGTGACTCGAACCCATACTCCCAGGAGCAACGCAACTGGTATGTACAAGACGCCTTAAACCACTTGACCATCACGACCGGACATAATGAGGTGATAGCCGAAGCTATTTGAACCACCTCACCGCCGGCACTCGGATGGTTATCTTGGGCATAGCATTTTACCAAATCACCTCATTCTTTGGGGCACACGTGAGGAACACAAATGCGAACAAGCCTGAATGGTCCCCAGGACTATATGCGAATGAAAACTCACACCCCAGAAGTGACTCGAACCCATACTCCCAGGAGCAACGCAACTGGTATGTACAAGACGCCTTAAACCACTTGACCATCACGACCGGACATAATGAGGTGATAGCCGAAGCTATTTGAACCACCTCACCGCCGGCACTCGGATGGTTATCTTGGGCATAGCATTTTACCAAATCACCTCATTCTTTGGGGCACACGTGAGGAACACAAATGCGAACAAGCCTGAATGGTCCCCAGGACTATATGCGAATGAAAACTCACACCCCAGAAGTGACTCGAACCCATACTCCCAGGAGCAACGCAACTGGTATGTACAAGACGCCTTAAACCACTTGACCATCACGACCGGACATAATGAGGTGATAGCCGAAGCTATTTGAACCACCTCACCGCCGGCACTCGGATGGTTATCTTGGGCATAGCATTTTACCAAATCACCTCATTCTTTGGGGCACACGTGAGGAACACAAATGCGAACAAGCCTGAATGGTCCCCAGGACTATATGCGAATGAAAACTCACACCCCAGAAGTGACTCGAACCCA
The DNA here is from genome assembly GCA_020271785.1 of Procambarus virginalis. NCBI lineage: Eukaryota > Metazoa > Arthropoda > Malacostraca > Decapoda > Cambaridae > Procambarus > Procambarus virginalis. The sequence continues at coordinate 22,309,297 of WNGS01163555.1, forward strand.
TACTCCCAGGAGCAACGCAACTGGTATGTACAAGACGCCTTAAACCACTTGACCATCACGACCGGACATAATGAGGTGATAGCCGAAGCTATTTGAACCACCTCACCGCCGGCACTCGGATGGTTATCTTGGGCATAGCATTTTACCAAATCACCTCATTCTTTGGGGCACACGTGAGGAACACATTTTCATTCGCATATAGTCCTGGGGACCATTCAGGCTTGTTCGCATTTGTGTTCCTCACGTGTGCCCCAAAGAATGAGGTGATTTGGTAAAATGCTATGCCCAAGATAACCATCCGAGTGCCGGCGGTGAGGTGGTTCAAATAGCTTCGGCTATCACCTCATTATGTCCGGTCGTGATGGTCAAGTGGTTTAAGGCGTCTTGTACATACCAGTTGCGTTGCTCCTGGGAGTATGGGTTCGAGT
>WNGS01163555.1:22314724-22329508 GCA_020271785.1 Procambarus virginalis
GACGCATCCCGGATCGGCCCCTGGACGCGTCCGGGACCGGCTCCTGGACGCAGCCTGGACCGGCCCCTGGACGCGTTCCGGACCGGCCCTTGGACGCGTCTCAGACCAGCCCCTGGACGTGTCCCAAGACCGGCCCCTGGACACGTACTGGACTGTCTCCTAGATGCACCCCAGTCCATCCCCTGAATACATCCTGGACAGGATGTATCCAGGATGCGTCCCGGACCGGCCTCTAGATGCGTCCCATACCGGCCCTGGACGCGTCCAGGGGCTTGTCCGGGGACGTATCCAGAGGCCTGTCTGGGGACACGTTCAGGGACCTGTCCAGGGCACATCCTGGGGCTTGTCCGTGAATGCACAAAAGGGCCTGTTTGTGGACTCGTCCTGAGGCCTGGCTGGGACTCGCCCAGTGGCCTCTCTGGGGATGCGTCCATGGATGGGCCCCAGGACACGTACCCGGACAGGCCCCTGAAAGAATCCATGAAGAAGCCCCTGGACACGTCCCCAGACAGGTCCCTGAAAGAGTCCATACACAGGCCCTGGGATGCATCCATGGACAGGCCAAGGGACGTGTCCCTGGACAGGCCCCTGGATGCGTTCCCGGACAGGACCAGGATGCGTCCCCGAACCAGCCCCAGGACACGTCTCAGGACTGGCTCCAGGACGCATCCCCGGACTGGCTTCAGGACGCATCCCCGGAATGGCTTCAGGACACGTCCCCGGACTGGCCCCGTGTGGGAATTTCCCGACAGGAGTTTATTTATTAAAATTAATGTAATTAAATGAATTGTTAAAAAGTGGACTGTATGGAAGAGGACAATATGATTAATTTATATTCCTGCCAGGTGTTACCACTTACATAATCTTGGGAGGTTCATTTAGAATGTTAAATCAACCTTGTAAAATTATCATGAGCAATATGGTATAAGACAATAATTAAAATTTCATGTAGAGTTAGTAAACTAACTATAAATATTATGAGAAGGTCTTAGTTCCCAAGTCGGTTAGTTGTATATGAAAGGGGCTGCAACTGTTCCAAGCTTCAGAATCACACCCTATTTAAAGGAGAGGGAAAAAATGGTTCATCGAATTTTACACATTTTCAATTATTCACTACAACCACAAGTGTTAAATTAAATAATTTCTATGACACTCATATATCACATTAGCTTGTAGCAAAGGATATAACAAAGGGGATTATCTGAAATATGTTTAGTTTTACTAATACAAATAGTCAAAGTTCCCCAAAAATTTATGCAAATATTACATGTTTGCAAATATTTATAAAATCAATAAATGAACTTAGGAATAAAGTGTTTAAGAGAGAGAGATTGTAGAGACGTAAACTCTTCATATAAGGTGTAACTTTCTTGTAAATTGAATACAAAATGAAAGAGGTCTATCAATATTTTGTTACTTGACAATAAATGATGTCAAAGGTTCTGCCACATGTTGCTGAAGTTGACATCAACCAATTTCCTCTAATATTAGCACCCTTACAGATAGACATATGGTCTGTAAGGTGCATAAGTTTCATGCAAATTGTCCTATGAAAATGAGAAAAATTAGAGAAAACACTTTTTTTAATTTTTGTTTGGCATAAAACTAATTATTAAAATACTTTATTATATGCAACTGTGACAGTCATAGTTTTTGAGTCATAGACATGATTTCAATTGACATATGTGTTTGATGTTAATTTTTGACCATTTTGGAAAAATTTTGACAATTAAATATTTTTTCCCTCTTCCTATTTATGCTATGAGGCTGAGACTTGAACCAGTTGAAACCAATTTCATACACAACTAGTCAAAAAAGTTTGATTGAAATTGAACCAGTTTTAAATTATTGCATATGGAATTATTTATGCAGTGCATATGCAGTACTTTGCAGTACTGCATGTGAATTGATGTTTCTTGTTCCACCTTGAGGTTAGACGAATAAATATGGTAAAAAATATCCACCTTGAGGATAAATATGGTAAATATGAGGAACATAGTTCATGTTATTAATGAATCCCACCCTAATTTCAGGTCTGCACAATTGGTTAAATGTTGGCTAGTCTTTACATTACTTAGTACAGTGTTAGCTGAATAATAATCCTACCCTAAATGGGTTAGCACAAATGAATATATTAGGCTAGGTTGAGCATTATTTAGTTCAGCTCTAGCCTAAGTTGTCCTACCCATTTTGAGGGTTGGCAAGGAATTTATAATATACAAGAATATGCAAAATGGAATAGTGCAATGTTTTATTTTATTTTCTTTATATAAGAATATAGACAATTATTGGAAATATATACACAATTTGTATTGTTAATTATGTTCACATATTATGTTTGGCCTTCTTGCCACAACCTCCTATGATATTTTATAGCATTAATTAATTTGTTATATATGATTGCGATTCCCTTGTGAGGTGAACTCCATCTGGAGAAATACCCTCATGGAATCGACGAGCTGTGAAATGTAGGTATGTGGCTCTCAACCGTAACCTTCTGAGACGATAATTCATGTAATTAGATGTGCATTGGTAAAACTCTGAGCTTTCGCACAAACGATTATTTCTCGTTGGCTGGCGATGCTCTATGAGAGTAAAACACAACAGTTGAATTGATCTCCTTGAAGGAATTAATTATACTTTTGAGGTGATTGATTGTCTCACTTTGGTTACGAGTGGGGTGTATGTAGTTACCACCCAAGTAAATAATGGTTAAGTGATGTGACCACACCAAAGCTGCTGTTAGCACTAGATTGTTATAGAAATTATGAGTCATAGCTCCTGGTGACCTGAATACTTGTATTTCTGTTTCAGGTATGTGGGGTTAATACTTTGGGTAACTGAGTGTGGCCCACTATTCCTACTTTATACATTAGACATATAGCCTAGCAACTGTGGAGACAGTTACTTAATTTATTACTGGAGATTGGTCAAGTTAGGCCAGAATTAGTGGCAGTCTACTTGCTGCCATAAATTATTATTTGATTGTGAACAGCCTAATTTTTGGCTACTATAATTTTAATAATTTGACTTTAAACCAATATATTAAATTTGTTGAATTGCTTGTACTGGTCTATACGGTTCGAAGTCAATCATAAAATTTTGTGGGAATTTCCCAGCAGGAGTTCATTTATTAAATTAATTGTTAAAAAGTGGACTGTATGCTTAGTTTATATTCCTGCCAGGTGTTACCACTTACACAATCTTGGGAGGTTCGTTTAGAATGTTAAACCAACTTTGTAAAGTTAGCATGAGGAATGTGGTATAAGATAATAATTAAAATTGTGTGTACAGTTAGTAGACTAACTACAAATATTAGGGACTGAATGAGAAGGGCTTAGCTCCCGTGTCAGTTTGCATATATCAAATCTGGAGAACGTCCAGAGAATCAGTCAAATGATAGTCTACTGGTTCATGGTGTCTAGTCCAATGGTACCCGTTGAATCGGCTTATTCTCCGCTCCGAGGAAAGCATACACCGTAACTACTGCAACAATAGTATTTCCCCTCACTAAGCTTAAATGAGTGAAATAATTTCCTATGTGGAATTAAACGTACTGTGGGAGTTTTGAATCTCATGTGTCTTAACGACCGGTTAACTTTAGCACCAGGATATATGGCCATAAACCTCTACTAATCCCTAAAATAACCGACTGAACATGAATTGCCTTGGTGTGTGGGGATAGCAGCAACGTCTACCCTGGAAACACAAACCGAAACTGTCTATTTTCCGCTTGTTATACTTGTAATAAAGTAGTTACATCTTGGCTTAACGTGTTTATGACGTATTAGAACGTTGTTACAACTTGCTATATTGGTTGTTATAACTGGTTAGGAGGTGTTAAAACTTGTTCAAGCGTTGTACCAATGTTGTAGTTTCGGTGTGTGTTTGGAAGTAGGAGTCGTAGCACTTCAGATGACTCAAATATTAGACGATACTAATTCGCTAGCTTCGGCAGGGATCTGTTCGAGCTTGTGTTGATGTGCGTCCCTCTCTCCAAGTGAAGAGTCCTCCTCCATCCTCTCGGTGAACGTCCGGGAAATTAGTCACGCTAATTTCATTTTATCTTGCTCACTAACAAGATGATATTGGCGTCATTTTACGCCCTAATAATTTACAACAAATACCAGAGAACAATTTTGCAGTGTTCATAACACTGGATCGAAGAGTTTGTTGTGTCAAGCACATATAAGGACTGTTGCCTACGTGACGTGACTTATATTCTGCTCATGAATCAACTTGTCACATATGTGGAAAATTCACCTTGGGGTGGAGGTGCACTTTTATTCTAATTAACTTAAACTAATTTCCAAATCTAAAGAGCAAACGCAAATGAAAGCATATTGCACCTGGTGATACAATTAAATAAAGAAATCGTCACCACGTGAGGTATGGTGTCTGACGCAACAGCCCACTATGGATAGTAGGAAATTCATGGCGTTCCGCACTAAAAATAAATATTATTAGTAAAATTAATTTCCTAACAGGAAGCTTTTATTTTGATGTGTTAAGGGAATAGTACTTAGGTGTCGGAAATTTCCAACACCCTGAACGCATCTCCGGACCAGCCCCTGGACACGTCCCCGGATCGGCCCAAGGACGCATCCCCAGACCACTCCTTAGATGCGTCCCAGGACCATCCCCTGGATTCCTCCCTGGACCAGCCCCTGGACCTGCCCCTGGACGCGTCCACGGATCAGCCCCCTGAACGCATCCCTTGACTGGCCCCTAGACGTCTCTGGACTGGCCGCCACATGTCTCGGACAGGCCCCTGGACACATCCCCCGAGCAGGGCCACTGCCCGCCAAACACACACCGAAGCTACGACGTTGGTACAACGTTCGAACCAGTTTTAACACCTAACCAGTTATAACAACCAATATAGCAAGTTGTAACAACGTTCTAATACATCATAAACACGTTAAGACAAGATGTAACAACTTTATTACAAGTTGTAACAAGGGGAAAATAGAGACAGTTACGGTTTGTGTTTCCATGGTGGACACGCACCAGAATAGGCCCCTGGACACGTCTATGGGCAGGTCCCTGGACACATCCCCTGGACACATCCATGGAAAGGCAGCTGGACACATCCCTGGACAGGCAACTGGACACATCTATGGACAGGCCCCTTGACAGGCCCTTGGTGCACTCACAAATAGTTTTCCAGTTGGACTTTATTCCACTTATGCTAACACTTCTTTTTTTTAATAACCAGGCCCGAATTACCATTAGCGTAACCACCCGCTCCCACCAATGGATAATACTAGCCTCTTACTTTCTAGTGTCTCGTGAAGTACAGTATCAAAGGCTTTATATGATATAAAGATATATGATGTCACAATTCTTTCCAATATTGACTTCCTAAATATTTTTTGGAAAGAATGATAGAAATTAACTTCTGTTTTTAAACTAAAGATGGTTTCTTGTATAACATAATATGGTGATAGTTTCAGCGTGTATGTGAGCCTGCCGTACAGCGCCTCACAGACCAGGATAGTGCGGACGGCGTCCTGGACAACAGTTCGTGGCCTCAAGCTCACTAACCAACATCTGTTTCCTAACAAGTTCAATAAGTATGTATATGACTAAAATAAAAATATGTTAGCCAAAATACATTTTGTACTGTTCAATTTATTATATTCAGAGGAAAATAAAATGATATACTTCCAATAACAATTATATGTAACAACTAAACGAAATATATAATTTAGGTAAGTTTGAATGCCTGTGGGCACCCACTACAGCTGAGGGGATCAGAGGACAAAGTGGATATCACGACCATTAAACTTCAGAATATATACTTGTCGACATTCACAGTATTGAGTAATTACGAAATTAGTAAAGAGTATATTTTTAATGTAATATGTACATAAAACCATCTACAATTTATTAAACAAAAATATTCTATCAGCTTTTACGGAGCCTCAGTAAACGTGACCGCTCTGCCATACCGACCTTACTGGACTGAGGCAGAGGTGGAACATGATAGTTGTAGTGCCACCAGGTACTCTGGCAGCGACGCCAAGCTCCTCACCACCATAGCTGAAGCCCTCAACTTCACTTTTATTGTCCTTCCTGTAACTTCCTGGGACCAGGTATGTTGACGCCCCAGTTTAGCGTCGGTGTTGCCCCTCCGTTACAAAATAAATACTGTGGTATTCTGCATTCATAGTGCATGTGTTCCAACCCCATGTTTATCTTCATCAAACATTTCCGGTCGATTCAGATAACTTTTGTTTTTATGAGATCCTACTGGTGATTACCCAAAAGATATCCAAGTGGATTTTTATTAAATGGACCGTCAAAATGATTTGTTCATATCATAAATTACCACATATTTTCCCGTCTTTATAAAAAATGCATATACGGTACGCCCAGGTGACGAGCTTGGTAGTGGATAGGATCTCCTTCATGGCTACGGTCCTCCACGTGGTACTACCACAGCGCCAGCTCATTTATGACTTCACATATATCTATGAGCACGATCCGGCTTGCTTTGTAATGGCCAAGCCATCCCTAAGATCAAACTGGCAAAGTCTCTACGCGCCCTTGACGGACGAGGTGTGGGCGTCAGTGCTGGCGTCCGTGCTGCTGGTGCCGCTCCTGCTCTTCCTGGTACGTGGTGAGGGTGTTAGTACTCTGTAAACTCCTCATAATGTCCTCTGTTTTGGTTTACACAATTACTAGTAGTCTATAAGGCTGACATGGCAGCCTTAGACTGTCAGTGTTGAGTTACATCCAAGCATCAGGATGGATCGCTTCGTCACGGAGACAAAAATATTTAATTTTTACTGATAAAGTCAATTGTCAATTTCAATACTAATAAAGTCCATTGTTATTACTTCTCAACTTTATGCAAAGGAGAAGTATTGTTATTGTGCAAGAGTTCCACTCGGTAAATTGGAAGAAATAATGTCATTATTGCAGGTGTTTTGTGGGTTGATGTATGTCTTGTTGGGAAAATGAGCTGCTCTCTGGTTCTGTAATGATTTCGCATTTTTTGTTGTTCTTATTCGCTTGATTTCTGCATTTGTCAATGAAGGATATATGGTATTGTATGTTAGGATAGACTCTGATGTATTGACAAACATATTCAAGGACTTGCTGGCTACATATCCATATAATGCTCGAATAAATTACTTAATGACTTCCTCGTTTCGTCCTATTTTCAATGTGAGAGTACAAATGAGCCCATTTCTTTACTTTCTCTATGAATTCTTATATCTTGATCAAGTGTATGTGAGTGTTCTTATAGAAGGAGAAGAGTCACCTCTTAATATACACAACTGCATGGAAAGTTCAAATTCCATCTTTTTATAAAACTGTTTACGTTGAAACAGTGATGATTATGTATGCAATGATTATGTATAAAACGAATATATTTTACAGTACGAGGAAGATGCTAAAGAAGGATTTTGCTTTTAGGGATTCCATGTAAACTTAGCAAGATGTATAATACGATCGAAAGGAATGAAGGAAACTTGACACTGTTAACCCTTTTCATATATTAATTACCCTAAAAATAATGGAGAAACTTACAACAATGCTGTAGTGCTTGAATGAAGGTGAAGGAAATAACGAATATATAAGTGTAAGTGTATTAAAAAACAAATTTTTGGATGTAATCTACATTATCTCTCAAAGTACTTTATACGAGATTCTGAATAACATTCCAGGAGTTTACATTTATAATTTTGTTAAGTGCCTCACTCTGCGTCCATCACTAGATATCGTCGTGATTATGATCCCCAGGACTCGCCAAGAGATGTTTAAGTTTCAAAACAATACTGAATTATCCTCATTTCTGGGAATTGCTTCCAGGGCTCTGCGGAATCACTATCCTTACTCTGTACACCACAAGGTCTGTGCTTATGTGAATTAACGAGATTAGTTAGTTTCGCTTCCTTAAGAATAATTTTACAGTTAATAGGATCTACTTTACTAAAAGATTTATTGCCAATTTACTGTCTCCAAAGAATACGCAATTGTTTCTATTACGGCATTGTAGCAAGTTTTTTGATTCATTGATTGATGAAGATTAAGCCACCCAAGAGGTGAGACGGGCATTAATAGCCCGAAAGAGGAAGATTTTTTTGAGTGCTTGTATACTGTGTGCTGAGGTCGCAGTTAAATCGTCGGTCCGCTATCATGGGGGAGAATACTGCTGGACAGTATTTATGAGGGTGTCCAGCTATATGGACACCTATTTTGACCAGTAGAGTGGCAGTGTTGATGGCTTCAGTGTGGTTACCGCAAGATTCTGGGACGCTTAAAGTTCTTCTAAGGTCGTTGGTTGCTTCACATTCCAGGAGATAGTGAAGTGGTGCCTTTTCTGTGATTGTTTGGCAGAAAATGCATTCCCTCTGTCTGGGTTCACCAATTTCCCAGTTGCATCTGTAACCTAGACGTAGTCTATATGACCGAACTGCTATTTATCTGTGGATATTTAGCCTGTCTAACTTGGTGGCCTGAAGATATCATATTGCAGTGGACGAAATCTTTGCTACTCTCTGTTGTAGATGGGCTTTGTTCAGGTGTGCGAGTTTTTTCGTGATGATGATTCTTCAAGTTCACCTCATAAATATAATGTTCACCTCACTGACAAAACTCCACCTGACCTTTCCTCTTTCCGAATAAGTCAGTTAATTTGTCCCTAAGGCCTCAACCATCTCTGTGGCAGAAGAGCTACAACGAAAACTAAAAACACAGCTCCAGGAGAGGATAAGATCACTTACAACATGCTGGCCAAGCTAGCAGAAAAGGGTGAAGAAGCATTCTTGAATCTCAAATCTTCTTGAATTCTTGGTTCTCAGTCGAATTGAATGAAGAGCTGATCCACAGCAACGAAATAAGTTTGCTTACAGAGAAGGCGTGAGAACCACAGAATGTCTTCCTGCATCAAATCAATGACAAACCAGGAATCCTTATTTTTCTGGACCCAGAAAAAGCGTTCGAGCTAGCTAATGCTCGAGCTACTCTGTGCTGCCTGGTGGATAAGGAAATCAAAGGACGCGCTCTTGCCTTTGCCAAATGATGTCTGCTTAACAGAGAAATTGTCTATAAAGTTGTCAATTTATGAAGCTCAAGTTACCAAAAACCAAACTGCTTAACTATGCAGACAATTTTGTGGTCATTATCAATAGCAAAGGTGCCAGGAATCATGCACAAAAATGACTAGACATCATAAGCAGGGAAAATAAAGAGTAATAAAACCAAAGCAATGACCGTTAAAATGAGAACTCGCAATACAAGAACAATTAATTGAGTGGGTTACCTCTTTTCAATACCTTGGAGTCATAATAGACAGCCAGTTGCAATTCACTAGAGAAATTGAATATCTTCGTGAACGTTGCAAAGTCAGAAACTCAGCTTTACACTCCCTAACAAGTCTTGGAGATGGTGCATCTCTACCAGTACTCAAAATGTATTACGCTCAAGCAGTTAGGTGACTATGCTGCTCCTGCTCTTACGTCCCACAGTGATAACCAATGGGAGGGACTGGACGTGTCACAAAATGATTCCCTCAGAACAATGCTGGGAGCACTTATATGTACGAGTCCAGAAAATCTAGGAATGAAAACCAACTTACCAGCATTAGAAACAGGATCAAACAAAGGATAGCCACCATAACAGCAAAACTTGTTGGAACTACTGCCAGACTGTTAATCAAAGATAGCATACACAGATCGCTTTACAGAAACCTTCAATATTGAACAAGTGCATGGATGGATAATCTGGTTAAGATTCTAGAGAAAGTGGATTTGAAACGGACCATTAAAAACAAAGTAGAAGATATACTATATCAACACTTTCAGCAGCCACCTCCATGGAAAGAATCGAGTCTAAAGATTATCATTGTATCATTGAAGGATTACCTGTTACAGAAATCAGCATGTGACTTACAGAGGCTCAAAGCAGTCATAGAACAACAAATAGAAACCATCTCAAGACCGACAATCACTCACATCGTCACAGAGGGATCAGTTGATCAAGAAAGAGATTTGCTGGAGCAGCAGCAGTTTACACTAACAACCATGAAGCTTACTGGAGCATAAATAGTGGGTGCTCAACATTGCAAGCAGAATTATATGCCCTAAAAGAGGACATAAATTATGCAATTGAGAATCATTTAGATGATGTCATCATTCATTCTGACTCTAAATCTTCGCTCCAGGCATTGTTATTCAGCCAGCACAGAAATAATATTAAACTCATCACATAACTCCTACATATAGAAAAGAGGTAAACAATCTCGGGCCGTCAATCATCCCTAAATTGGATACCAAGTCATATTATCATAGATGGCAATGAAAATGGCAGACTCACTGGCAAAAATTGGTAAAAATTGAGTAATCGAAATGTACTCAAATTCATATATATCAATTAATATATATTATGAATTGATATATATGAATATAAATTCATATATATATATTATATATATTATATATATATATATATATATATATATATATATATATATGCGAACAAGCCTGAATGGTCCCCAGGACTATATGCGAATGAAAACTCACACCCCAGAAGTGACTCGAACCCATACTCCCAGGAGCAACGCAACTGGTATGTACAAGACGCCTTAAACCACTTGACCATCACGACCGGACATAATGAGGTGATAGCCGAAGCTATTTGAACCACCTCACCGCCGGCACTCGGATGGTTATCTTGGGCATAGCATTTTACCAAATCACCTCATTCTTTGGGGCACACGTGAGGAACACAAATGCGAACAAGCCTGAATGGTCCCCAGGACTATATGCGAATGAAAACTCACACCCCAGAAGTGACTCGAACCCATACTCCCAGGAGCAACGCAACTGGTATGTACAAGACGCCTTAAACCACTTGACCATCACGACCGGACATAATGAGGTGATAGCCAAAGCTATTTGAACCACCTCACCGCCGGCACTCGGATGGTTATCTTGGGCATAGCATTTTACCAAATCACCTCATTCTTTGGGGCACACGTGAGGAACACAAATGCGAACAAGCCTGAATGGTCCCCAGGACTATATGCGAATGAAAACTCACACCCAGAAGTGACTCGAACCCATACTCCCAGGAGCAACGCAACTGGTATGTACAAGACGCCTTAAACCACTTGACCATCACGACCGGACATAATGAGGTGATAGCCGAAGCTATTTGAACCACCTCACCGCCGGCACTCGGATGGTTATCTTGGGCATAGCATTTTACCAAATCACCTCATTCTTGGGGCACACGTGAGGAACACAAATGCGAACAAGCCTGAATGGTCCCCAGGACTATATGCGAATGAAAACTCACACCCCAGAAGTGACTCGAACCCATACTCCCAGGAGCAACGCAACTGGTATGTACAAGACGCCTTAAACCACTTGACCATCACGACCGGACATAATGAGGTGATAGCCGAAGCTATTTGAACCACCTCACCGCCGGCACTCGGATGGTTATCTTGGGCATAGCATTTTACCAAATCACCTCATTCTTTGGGGCACACGTGAGGAACACAAATGCGAACAAGCCTGAATGGTCCCCAGGACTATATGCGAATGAAAACTCACACCCAGAAGTGACTCGAACCCATACTCCCAGGAGCAACGCAACTGGTATGTACAAGACGCCTTAAACCACTTGACCATCACGACCGGACATAATGAGGTGATAGCCGAAGCTATTTGAACCACCTCACCGCCGGCACTCGGATGGTTATCTTGGGCATAGCATTTTACCAAATCACCTCATTCTTTGGGGCACACGTGAGGAACACAAATGCGAACAAGCCTGAATGGTCCCCAGGACTATATGCGAATGAAAACTCACACCCCAGAAGTGACTCGAACCCATACTCCCAGGAGCAACGCAACTGGTATGTACAAGACGCCTTAAACCACTTGACCATCACGACCGGACATAATGAGGTGATAGCCGAAGTTTGAACCACCTCACCGCCGGCACTCGGATGGTTATCTTGGGCATAGCATTTTACCAAATCACCTCATCTTTGGGGCACACGTGAGGAACACACAAGGAGTTTCATTCGCATATAGTCCTGGGGACCATTCAGGCTTGTTCGCATTTGTGTTCCTCACGTGTGCCCAAAGAATGAGGTGATTTGGTAAAATGCTATGCCCAAGATAACCATCCGAGTGCCGGCGGTGAGGTGGTTCAAATAGCTTCGGCTATCACCTCATTATGTCCGGTCGTGATGGTCAAGTGGTTTAAGGCGTCTTGTACATACCAGTTGCGTTGCTCCTGGGAGTATGGGTTCGAGTCACTTCTGGGGTGTGAGTTTTCATTCGCATATAGTCCTGGGGACCATTCAGGCTTGTTCGCATTTGTGTTCCTCACGTGTGCCCCAAAGAATGAGGTGATTTGGTAAAATGCTATGCCCAAGATAACCATCCGAGTGCCGGCGGTGAGGTGGTTCAAATAGCTTCGGCTATCACCTCATTATGTCGGTCGTGATGGTCAAGTGGTTTAAGGCGTCTTGTACATACCAGTTGCGTTGCTCCTGGGAGTATGGGTTCGAGTCACTTCTGGGGTGTGAGTTTTCATTCGCATATAGTCCTGGGGACCATTCAGGCTTGTTCGCATTTGTGTTCCTCACGTGTGCCCCAAAGAATGAGGTGATTTGGTAAAATGCTATGCCCAAGATAACCATCCGAGTGCCGGCGGTGAGGTGGTTCAAATAGCTTCGGCTATCACCTCATTATGTCCGGTCGTGATGGTCAAGTGGTTTAAGGCGTCTTGTACATACCAGTTGCGTTGCTCCTGGGAGTATGGGTTCGAGTCACTTCTGGGGTGTGAGTTTTCATTCGCATATAGTCCTGGGGACCATTCAGGCTTGTTCGCATTTGTGTTCCTCACGTGTGCCCAAAGAATGAGGTGATTTGGTAAAATGCTATGCCCAAGATAACCATCCGAGTGCCGGCGGTGAGGTGGTTCAAATAGCTTCGGCTATCACCTCATTATGTCCGGTCGTGATGGTCAAGTGGTTTAAGGCGTCTTGTACATACCAGTTGCGTTGCTCCTGGGAGTATGGGTTCGAGTCACTTCTGGGGTGTGAGTTTTCATTCGCATATAGTCCTGGGGACCATTCAGGCTTGTTCGCATTTGTGTTCCTCACGTGTGCCCAAAGAATGAGGTGATTTGGTAAAATGCTATGCCAAGATAACCATCCGAGTGCCGGCGGTGAGGTGGTTCAAATAGCTTCGGCTATCACCTCATTATGTCCGGTCGTGATGGTCAAGTGGTTTAAGGCGTCTTGTACATACCAGTTGCGTTGCTCCTGGGAGTATGGGTTCGAGTCACTTCTGGGGTGTGAGTTTTCATTCGCATATAGTCCTGGGGACCATTCAGGCTTGTTCGCATTTGTGTTCCTCACGTGTGCCCCAAAGAATGAGGTGATTTGGTAAAATGCTATGCCCAAGATAACCATCCGAGTGCCGGCGGTGAGGTGGTTCAAATAGCTTCGGCTATCACCTCATTATGTCCGGTCGTGATGGTCAAGTGGTTTAAGGCGTCTTGTACATACCAGTTGCGTTGCTCCTGGGAGTATGGGTTCGAGTCACTGGGGTGTGAGTTTTCATTCGCATATAGTCCTGGGGACCATTCAGGCTTGTTCGCATTGTGTTCCTCACGTGTGCCCCAAAGAATGATGAGGTGATTTGGTAAAATGCTATGCCCAAGATAACCATCCGAGTGCCGGCGGTGAGGTGGTTCAAATAGCTTCGGCTATCACCTCATTATGTCCGGTCGTGATGGTCAAGTGGTTTAAGGCGTCTTGTACATACCAGTTGCGTTGCTCCTGGGAGTATGGGTTCGAGTCACTTCTGGGGTGTGAGTTTTCATTCGCATATAGTCCTGGGGACCATTCAGGCTTGTTCGCATTGTGTTCCTCACGTGTGCCCCAAAGAATGAGGTGATTGGTAAAATGCTATGCCCAAGATAACCATCCGAGTGCCGGCGGTGAGGTGGTTCAAATAGCTTCGGCTATCACCTCATTATTATGTCCGGTGTGATGGTCAAGTGGTTAAGGCGTCTTGTACATACCAGTTGCGTTGCTCCTGGGAGTATGGGTTCGAGTCACTTCTGGGGTGTGAGTTTTCATTCGCATATAGTCCTGGGGACCATTCAGGCTTGTTCGCATTTGTGTTCCTCACGTGTGCCCCAAAGAATGAGGTGATTTGGTAAATGCTATGCCCAAGATAACCATCCGAGTGCCGGCGGTGAGGTGGTTCAAATAGCTTCGGCTATCACCTCATTATGTCCGGTCGTGATGGTCAAGTGGTTTAAGGCGGCTTGTACATACCAGTTGCGTTGCTCCTGGGAGTATGGGTTCGAGTCACTTCTGGGGTGTGAGTTTTCATTCGCATATAGTCTGGGGACCATCAGGCTTGTTCGCATTTGTGTTCCTCACGTGTGCCCCAAAGAATGAGGTGATTTGGTAAAATGCTATGCCCAAGATAACCATCCGAGTGCCGGCGGTGAGGTGGTTCAAATAGCTTCGGCTATCACCTCATATGTCCGGTCGTGATGGTCAAGTGGTTTAAGGCGTCTTGTACATACCAGTTGCGTTGCTCCTGGGAGTATGGGTTCGAGTCACTTCTGGGGTGTGAGTTTCATATTCATATATATATATATATATATCTATTATATATATATATATCTATATATATATATATATAGATCATATATATTGGTATATTTTCGTAGGCAGTCTTTCTGTAGACATATATTATTAAATATGACCGAAAAAGTAAGATAATAATT
>WNGS01163555.1:22329734-22390962 GCA_020271785.1 Procambarus virginalis
TTTACATGGGCGTCGGTCAGCTAGTGGCTCCTTCAGGAATATCAGTGTGGGATGTGGCAGCGGACGGCCAGTACGCTAACGTGACGCAGCTCCCCCACGTGGTCGACCAGGCTCGGCGGGTAGGTCACTCTCACATTACTGTTGACGTGGGTAGGTCACTCTCACATTACTGTTGACGTGGTAGGTCACTCTCACATTACTGTTGACGTGGGTAGGTCACTCTCACATTACTGTTGACGTGGGTAGGTCACTCTCACATTACTGCTGACGTGGGTAGGTCACTCTCACATTACTGTTGACGTGGGTAGGTCACTCTCACATTACTGTTGACGTGGGTAGGTCACTCTCACATTACTGTTGACGTTGGTAGGTCACTCCCACATTACTGTTGATGTGGGTAGGTCACTCTCACATTACTGCTGAGTGGGTACGGTCACTCTCACATTACTGTTGACGTGGGTAGGTCACTCACGTTACTGTTGACGTGGGTAGGTCACTCACGTTACTGTTGACGTGGGTAGGTCACTCACGTTACTGTTGACGTGGGTAGGTCACTCGCATTACTGTTGACGTGGGTAGGTCACTCTCACATTACTGTTGACGTGGGTAGGTCACTCTCACATTACTGTTGACGTGGTAGGTCACTCTCACATTACTGCTGACGTGGGTAGGTCACTCTCACATTACTGTTGACGTGGGTAGGTCACTCTCACATTACTGTTGACGTGGGTAGGTCACTCTCACATTACTGTTGACGTGGTAGGTCACTCCCACATTACTGTTGATGTGGGTAGGTCATTCTCACATTACTGCTGAGTGGGTACGTCACTCTCACATCTGTTGACGTGGTAGGTCACTCACGTTACTGTTGACGTGGGTAGGTCACTCACGTTACTGTTGACGTGGGTAGGTCACTCACGTTACTGTTGACGTGGGTAGGTCACTCGCATTACTGTTGACGTGGGTAGGTCACTCACGTTACTGCTGACGTGGGTAGGTCACTCTCACATTACTGTTGACGTGGGTAGGTCACTCTCACGTTCTGTGGACGTGGGTAGGTCACTCTCACGTTACTGTGACGTGGGTAGGTCACTCTCACATTACTGCTGACGTGGGTAGGTCACTTTCACATTACTGTTGAAGTGGGTAGGTCACTCACGTTACTGTTCGTGAAAGTAGGTCACTCTCACATTACTGATGACGTGGGTAGGTCACTTTCACATTACTGTTGACGTGGGTAGGTCACTCACGTTACTGCTGACGTGGGTAGGTCACTCACCTTACTGTTGACGTGGGTGGTCACTCTCACATTACTGTTGACGTGGGTAGGTCACTCTCACATTATTGTTGACGTGGGTAGGTCACTCACATTATTGTTGACGTGGGTAGGTCACTCTCACTTTACTGGTCACGTAGGCAGGTCACTCTCATATTATTGTTGACGTGGGTAGGTCACTCTCACATTACTGTTGGAGTGGGTAGGTCACTCTCACATTACTGTTGGAGTGGGTAGGTCACTCTCACATTACTGTTGGAGTGGGTAGGTCACTCTCACATTACTGGTGATGTGGTAGGTCACTCTCACATTACTATTGATGTGGGTAGGTCACACTCACATTACTGCTGGTGAGGGTAAGTCACTCTCACAACACTCTGACGTGGGTAGGTCACTCTCACATTACTGTGACGTGGGTAGGTCACTCTCACATTACTGTTGAGTGGGTAGGTCACTCTCACATTACTGTTGAGTGGGTAGGTCACTCTCACATTACTGTGACGTGGGTAGGTCACTCTCACATTACTGGTGATGTGGGTAGGTCACTCTCACATTACTGTTGATGTGGGTAGGTCACTCTCACATTACTGCTGACGTGGGTAGGTCATCTCACAATACTGCTGACGTGGGTAGGTCACTCTCACATTACTATTGATGTGGGTAGGTCACTCACATTACTGCTGGTGAGGGTAAGTCACTCTCACACACTTCTGACTGGGTAGGTCACTCTCACATTACTGCTGATGTGGGTAGGTCACTCTCACATTACTGTTGGAGTGGGTAGGTCACTCTCACATTACTGTTGGAGTGGGTAGGTCACTCTCACATTACTGTTGAAGTGGGTAGGTCACTCTCACATTACTGGTGATGTGGGTAGGTCACTCTCACATTACTATTGATGTGGGTAGGTCACACTCACATTACTGCTAACGTGGGTAGGTCAATCTCACATTACTGCTGACGTGGGTAGGTCAGTCTCACTTACTGTTGAAGTGGGTAGGTCACTCGCGTTACTGTTGACGTGGGTAGGTCACTCACGTTAATGCTGACGTGGGAAGGTCACTCACGTTACTGCTGACGTGGGTAGGTCACTCTCACATTACTGTTGTCGTGGGTAGGTCACTCACGTTACTGTTGACGTGGGCAGGTCACTCGCGTTACTGTTGTCGTGGGTAGGTCACTCACGTTAATGCTGACGTGGGAAGGTCACTCACGTTACTGCTGACGTGGGTAGGTCACTCTCACATTACTGTTGACGTGGGTAGGTCACTCTCACGTTACTGTTGACGTGGGTAGGTCACTCTCACATTACTGCTGACGTGGGTAGGTCACTCTCACATTACTGTTCGTGAGAGTAGGTCACTCTCACGTTACTGCTGACGTGGGTAGGTCACTCTCACGTTACTGTTCGTGAGAGTAGGTCACTCTCACATTACTGCTGACGTGGGTAGGTCACTTTCACATTACTGTGACGTGGGTAGGTCACTCACGTTACTGCTGACGTGGGTAGGTCACTCTCACTTACTGGTGACGTAGGTAGGTCACTCTCATATTATTGTTGACGTGGGTAGGTCACCCTCACATTACTGCTGACGTGGGTAGGTCACTTTCACATTACTGTTGACGTGGGTAGGTCACTCTCACATTACTGCTGATGTGGGTAGGTCATTCTCACATTACTGTTGGAGTGGGTAGGTCACTCTCACATTACTGGTGATGTGGGTAGGTCACTCACGTTACTGTTGACGTGGTAGGTCACTCTCACGTTACTTCTGACGTGGGTAGGTCACTCTCACGTTACTGCTGACGTGGGTAGGTCACTCTCACATTACTGTTGACGTGGGTAGGTCACTCTCACATTACTGTTGACGTGGGTAGGTCACTCTCACGTTACTCCTGACACGGGTAGGTCACTCTCACGTTAGTGTTGACGTGGGTAGGTCACTCACGTTACTGTTGGCGTGGGTAGGTCACTCTCACATTACTGTTGGAGTGGGTAGGTCACTCTCACATTACTGTTGGAGTGGGTAGGTCACTCTCACATTACTGTTGGAGTGGGTAGGTCACTCTCACATTACTATTGATGTGGGTAGGTCACACTCACATTACTGCTAACGTGGGTAGGTCAATCTCACAATACTGCTGACGTGGGTAGGTCAGTCTCACTTTACTGTTGAAGTGGGTAGGTCACTCACGTTACTGTTGACGTGGGTAGGTCACTCACGTTAATGCTGACGTGGGAAGGTCACTCACGTTACTGCTGACGTGGGTAGGTCACTCTCACATTACTGTTGACGTGGGTAGGTCACTCACGTTACTGTTGACGTGGTTAGGTCACTCGTGTTACTGTTGATGTGGGTAGGTCACTCACGTTAATGCTGACGTTGGAAGGTCACTCACGTTACTGCTGACGTGGGTAGGTCAGTCTCACATTACTGTTGACGTGGATAGGTCACTCTCACGTTACTGTGGACGTGGGTAGGTCACTCTCACATTACTGTTCGTGAGAGTAGGTCGCTCTCACATTACTGCTGACGTGGGTAGGTCACTCTCACGTTACTGTTCGTGAGAGTAGGTCACTCTCACATTACTGCTGACGTGGGTAGGTCACTTTCACATTACTGTTGACGTGGGTAGGTCACTCACGTTACTGCTGACGAGGGTAGGTCACTCTCACTTTACTGGTGACGTAGGTAGGTCACTCTCATATTATTGTTGACGTGGGTAGGTCACTCTCACATTACTGCTGTCGTGGGTAGGTCACTTTCACATTACTGTTGACGTGGGTAGGTCACTCTCACATTACTGCTGATGTGGGTAGGTCATTCTCACATTACTGTTGGAGTGGGTAGGTCACTCTCACATTACTGGTGATGTGGGTTGGTCACTCTCACATTACTGTTGACGTGGGTAGGTCACTCTCACGTTACTTCTGACGTGGGTAGGTCACTCTCACGTTACTGCTGACGTGGGTAGGTCACTCTCACATTACTGTTGACGTGGGTAGGTCACTCTCACATTACTGTTGACGTGGGTAGGTCACTCTCACGTTACTCCTGACGCGGGTAGGTCACTCTCACGTTAGTGTTGACGTGGGTAGGTCACTCACGTTACTGTTGGCGTGGGTAGGTCTCTCTCACGTTACTTCTGACGTGGGTAGGTCACTCTCACGTTACTGCTGACGTGGGTAGGTCACTCTCACATTACTGCTGACGTGGGTAGGTCACTCTCACATTATTGTTGACGTGGGTAGTTAACTCTCACGTTACTCCTGACGCGGGTAGGTCACTCTCACATTACTGCTGACGTGGGTAGGTCACTCTCACATTACTGTTGACGTGGATAGGTCACTCTCACATTATTGTTGACGTGGGTAGGTCACTCACGTTACTCCTGACAAGGGTAGGTCACTCTCACGTTAGTGTTGACGTGGGTAGGTCACTCACGTTACTGTTGGCGTGGGTAGGTCACTCACGTTACTGCTGACGTGGGTAGGTCACTCACATTACTATTGACACTTGTAGGTCACTCTCACGTTACTGTGGACGTGGATAGGTCACTCTCACGTTACTGCTGACGTGGGTAGGTCACTCACTTTACTGCTGACGTGGGTAGGTCTCTCACGTTACTGCTGACCTGGGTATGTCACTCTCACATTACTGCTGATGTGGATAGGTCACTCTCACATTACTGCTGACGTGGGTAGGTCACTCTCACATTACTGCTGACGTGGGTAGGTCAATCTCACATTACTGTTGACGTGGGTAGGTCACTCACACCCTACTGCTGATGTGGGTAGGTCACTCACACCCTACTGCTGATGTGGGAAGGACACATATTACTGCTGATGTGGGTAAGTCACTCTCACATTACTGCTGAATTGGGTAGGTCACTCTCACAGTATTGCTGACGTGGGTAGGTGTTATGGAGGGGCAAGTGATTGTACTGAGAGGGCCAATATTAAAAGACAAAGGAGTTCCAAAAATAGTGGTAATAGGGAGGCCCCGGTTCCCAGGGAAGAATATTCCCAGTAAAGAATAATAGTTTGGTTAGAATAAATGTCTGTAGTCTAAGGTAATCCCCTATTCCACACTCAACCGGATGAAAAGAAAACTCCTTTCTTATACCTTATTTATAAAACCCTCTAATAATCCCCCATATACAATAATACAACTACTTTCTTTACCACTCTACCTTACGTTAAACACCTTGGTCCACATTGGCAGGATGCAAGGTTTACAGTTATAAAATTAGGGTAAAGTCTTCTTGGAGAAAAGCACTTGTAAGGCTTGAAGCAGCCTGTGTAGCTATGACCCACGTTGTACACTAGTCACAATGGAGTACACTTAGTGATGCCAAAACACTGGCTTAGACTACACAATAACTATAATTATACCTAACCAGTGTTATGATCCCAGGTAGCCGAAAAACGAGTCTCCCCTTTGAGAATTATTCTATCAAGCCTGACCTGATTTGAAGGTGTAGGAAATATAGAGATGAAGACACAGATTTAAAATAATTGGTTGGATTTTATAAAAATTTGAGATTGTGGGCAGTGAATAAGAAATTAGATAAATGACTGGTTAGGAGATGTTGATAATTTGCTGGAGGTGTGAGGCTCGCTTTGAGAGGAGCTTAAGTCACTTGAGTACCAGACATCACGAGGGGAAGCTGCGCTGTGTGAGCTCCTGTCAGACAGGAACCCCTAGTGATATATCTCCAAGAGAAATGAAGTGTGCAGACGTTCCAGCTCTGGAATCGAGCTGGGAACGTTGTGGTCTCAAGTCCTGGACTGCGAGGAGAGTTTATTAAGCCGCCCAGAGACATTATCGAGGGCCATGGGAACGCCCTGATCAGACTCGTCAGAGGGGAGAGCGCCCTCGACTAGGCAATCTGTGGTAAGCACGATTTAAGCCAGTTTTTAGTGATTACTTGTAATTGGACGTGTGCCCAGCGACAGTAGCGAATGTTTATTGATAAGCTAGACATGTTTTGGTGGGGCAGGAAGCCTAAATGAGAGGACGGTGATGAGAGAGACAGCTGGAGGGACGAGCAGCACGTCCTCTTCTGTCGACCGCCTGAAGCCAACTGACTGGTGGCGAGGACCCCTCACAGAGTGAGGAGGACCGCCTGGCCGGGCGGAGCATGGACCAGCCCAAACGGGGAAGGAAACGGTTTATAAGGAAACATTTTTATTGGCGTGTTAATGGGTTGCAGGTTTGTCTTTGGGGAAGAAGTTGCTGAGAACTTCGAAGCCAGCACAGAGGGAGTAGTTGATGAGACTCCAAGGTAGTGGAAGAGTAGGATCTCGAGTTGTGAGGAGAAGCAGTGAAGAGGAGTGTCACGTGCTTCTGTATTACCAGTGGCGAAACTCCAGTTCTGTTCGAGGAAACTTCATGGTGTAGCAGCCAGGAGAGCTGTGGAGGACCCTAGTAGAAGTGGTGAAGCACCATAGTTGCTCAAGGAAAACTTCATGGTGTAGCAGCCTGGAAGAGCTGTGGAGGATCCTGGTAGTTAAACCGGGAAGAACCTGAAGATATCAGGGTAGTGAGCTTCCAGATGTGGAAGGGAAGTTCTGGTTGATTACTTGTAGGGAGTTGGTAGAGTGTTTGGTTGTCATTAGCGTGCAAGATGCAGTGAAAGGTGAGTGATTGTTTGCCATTTTTGTGCCAAGGAGTAGTTATACTGAAGTATAGAGTTACAGTTGCAGGCTGGATTACCTACAGAGACATACATATGTTCTCTAGGTTTGATATGGGGAACGATTGATCATTGTTGTGTATCAAGGGACATTTATACTAATATTTATGTTATTGCAGCCATACGCTGGTTTTCCTTGTATGTGTTTATATATATATATATATATATTTATATATATATATATATATATATATATATATATATATATATATATATATATATATATATATATTCTCTTGCTGATAGTGTAACATTGTGTTATAAGACTTGACCTACTTGAGGAGGTTGGTAGTATTAGGTGGTGAATCAGGAGATAGGATAGCACTTGATAAGCAGATGATAGAGTTCTGATGGTGTTGGAGTGCAACCTGACTGAAATAGTATAGAGTGTAGGATTCATTATTATTATTATATGTGTGTATGTATTGTGTATGTGCTTTGTCCAGTAAATGTATTCAAATTTGCTGGTGTTTGCCCTTGTCCTAGTGAGGCTTTCCAGGAAGTAGTAAAGAAGGAGAGAGAGAGAGAGAACGAACCAAGAACCACCGCTGTGGACAGGGTAGGACGGAAAACTAATAAGTCAAAGGGGATTGAGGAGATCATATCACATAAGGAGAGAGTGGGGAGTCACAGCGGCTCGAGTGGGTGTGTGCACGGGACGAGGCTAAGTATTGGAGCCGTAACCCCTAAACGTGTGACGTTGAGCCCCTCTCCAAGAGCCAGAAGCGCCCAGGGTGATCTCATGGTAAAGTATAAGCACTCTACCGAGTTTTGGGTTGGGTTGTCCATAAAGAAGGATCAATGACGACCAACACTCAACACACAATATAATACCAGGTAGCACGGTAAATGTACAAAGATGGTACTTATCTTGGACTTTGATTAAGGGAGAGGAGAAAGGTGGAGGAGGAAGACAGAGCCCAACAGGGAAAGTCAGGACGCCACAGCTGCCAGCCAGAGAAAAGAGACCCAGCACAGTCGCCCGAACTCATTTAAGTATGCTGCCGGTACGGACACTCAGCTAATCGTACAGCAGCAATCATAACACGTTTACACAGACATTCATTACTAGTTACTTTAATAGTTCTAAGAATAGCTGATAATTTGTTCAATATTATATTTATTAATCAACAAGCACAGAGTCTTAATGCTCTGTGAGAAACAAGATTCGTCTAACGTCTGGCAAGGAAGATATGAACAAAAAAGCATCAGAGATTAGAAAAGCCCCCGAGAATAAATGGTATTGTTAATTAACTATCCTTCTCAATTAATTCAATCCTATCAATTAATGTATAGTAGTTATTTAGAGCTCTATTTGACCTCTGGTTTCCAACTAAGAACCCAGGGTCATAACAGCAGGTCACTCTCACGCTAATGATGATGTGGGTAGGTCACTCTCACATTACTGTTGACGTGGGTAGGTCACTGTCACAGTACTGATGAATGGGTAGGTCACTCACATTACTGCTGATGTAGGTAGGTCACTCTCACATTACTTCTGACGTGAGTAGGTCACTCATATTACTGTTGGTGAGGGTAGATCACTCTCACATTACTGCTGACGTGGGTAGGTCACTGTCACATTACTGCTGACGTGGAAAGGTCACTCTCACATTACTGCTGACGTGGGTAGGTCAATCTCACAATACTGCTGACGTGGGTAGGTCACTCTCACATTAATGTTGAAGTGGGGAGGTCACTCATATTACCGCTGTCTTGGGTACGTCACTCTCACATTACTCTTGGTAGGGGCAAGTCACTCTCACATTACTGTTGGTAGGGGCAAGTCACTCTCACATTACTCGTGGTAGGGGCAAGTCACTCTCACATTACTGTTCTTGTGGGTAGGTAACTCACACATTACTGCTGGACGTGGTAGATCACTCACATTTCTGTTGGTGAGGGTAGGTCACTCTCACAACACTGCTGACGTGGGTACGTCACTCTCACATTACTGATGATGTGAGTAGGGTACAGTAGGACTAGAGCGCCGCGCGCCATCTGGCCAGGTGGGCTCATTATGAGACACCTGGCCAGATGGTGCGCGTCGCTCTAGTCGCAAGGGGGTTTGGGGAATTTTCGAAAGTATGGCGCGTGTCGGACGCGTGTGAAGCGTCCGGTGTGTGTATGCGGTCAGGAAAGATGGGGTGGTCATGTGTTTGGGGGGTAGGAGAGTATGTAGGCTATGTGGTATGTGCTAGAGTAAGNTAGGTAGTAGTGTGTGGTGGTAGTATTTGGTGATGGTGGTGGTAGTGTGTGATGGTGGTGGTGGTAGTGGTGTTGGTGTTGGTGGTGTAGTGTGGGGGGTGGAAGTGTGTGGTGATGTGGTGGTGTAGTGTGTTGTGGTGGTAGTGTGTGGTGGTGGTAGTGTTTGGTGCTGTGGTAGTGTGTGTGGTGGTAGTGTGTGTGGTGGTAGTGGTAGTGGTGGTGGTGGTGGTGGTAGAGTGTGGGATGGTGGTGGTGGTGGTAGAGTGTGGTGGTGGTGGTAGTGTGTGGGTGATGATAGTGGTCGTAGTGTGTGATGGTGGTGGTTGTTTACTCACCTAATTGTAATTGTGCTTGCGGTGGTTGAGCACTGGCTCTTTGGTCCCGCCTCTCAACAGTCAATCAACAGGTGTACAGGTTCCTGACCCTATTGGGCTCTAATATCTGTGGCTCATTTGGGCACTCAGTTTCCACGTGTGTCCCCCTCTTCCACCATCCTCATTTTTCTGGTTGTGTTGGTCGAGTGGTAAGGGATCCTGTAGATCAGTTGCCGAGTGCTTCTGGCAGTATGGGTTCGAGTCACTTTTGGGGTGTGAGTTTTCAGTTGCAATATGCCTGGAGACCGTTCAGAGAAAAGAGAACGTGCACATTTCTGATATGTTTAAATTAATTTTACAATGCTTGTGGGTATACAATACTATTTGTTGTTCCATTGTCTGTGGAAATATAGAGATTGTCTGGTTTGCGGACTCTAGAACACACAACATATAATTGTCCATGTGAGAAGCAATCCATGTCTTCATATAGAGCGCATAATTCTAACATTGACCCTGAGCTTTGTTGATGGTTATCTTGAGGTTATCTTGAGATGATTTCGGGGCTTAGCGTCCCCGTGCCCGGTCCACGACCAGGCCTCCGTTTTGTTACCCTCCCAGAAAGCAGCCCGTAGCAGCTGTCTAACTCCCAGGTTAGACAGCTAGCCTGAGAGTTTTACTGCTACATAACAGGGGGGCATCAGGGGGGGGGGCATTTACTGCTAGGAAGCAGGGGGCATCAAGGTGAAAGAATTTTTTTTGCCCTTTTGTCTCCGCCTCCACCGGGGATCGATTCGGAACCTCAGAACTACGAATCCGAAGCGCTGTCCACTCAGTTGTCAGGCGCCCTGCAATGGTCTTAACAATCTCTTAAATTGAAATGGCATATCCGTTGGAATCATAGGAATGAGAGAAATGAGGACATCTTCACCTTCGAAAGGTCCTTCCAAATTGCTGATTATTTTTTACTGCAAGCCGCGTGCCTTTGCAAAGCTTTGTCTGGTTGATATCTCGCAACATGATAATTCGCACGCCGATTTTCAATTGCAGCTGTACGTGCGGTGGTATCCCTGGCAGATCGAGGGAATTCAAAAATTCGGTTGGATCATTAACCGCTTAATCTGCTTCCACAACACTGTCGACGGACTTGTATGTGACTGCCTCGCTTTGGATGTTAGACTGACTAATATTGTTAAGTTCGTGGACGTTTTTGTTCTTGGCCTCAAGAATAACTGGTTCACTCAGCCAATCGTGATCCTTATAGTTGATTTAAATATTGGGAAATAGTTTTTCAACCCATTCCTCTTTTAACGTCACTAAATTGCAGAAGTTATGAGGCAATGAAACTCGTCCTGAGGTCAGATCAACCGGCACGTTTCCGTTCCCAATTTCCAGAAAATAATGTAAGAATATCTCAGCTGATGGATCGGTTTCAGCTGGACTCGCATATTTATAATTAATTTTAATGTCTTTCCGTGGCTTCACAAAGTAGAGCAGTTCAGGCAAGCATTTATTTCGTCCGCTGGTGTCGATCGAGAAATTACAGGTAATGTTTTCCTGAAATCTCCTGCAAGCAATAATGCGTTCCCAAATGGTCTGATGTTTTCACGCAAATCTTGTAATGATCGATCAAGAGCCTCGAGGGAATTTTTGGAGTCCATTGTGCATTTTTCCAAAACAATAAGTTTGCTTTTCTGCAATACTTTTCCCATGCCGGATGCTGTGGAAATGTTGCACGTGGAAGTTTCAATGAATTGCATGTTCAATGGCAATTTCAAAGTCAAATGAGCAGTTCTTCCACCTGGTAGCAATATTGCAGCTATTCTGTACGACGCAAGAGCTAAGGCTATGCCATTTTGGAATCGAATCGCTGCCGGAATCAATCTAATTAGTAGGGTTTTACAAGTTCCTCTTGGCGCATCTAAGAAGATGATTTCTTCAATCCCATTATTGACAGTTTGAATTATTTGATTGTAAATGCTTTTTTGCTCAAGCGTTAGCTTAGGAATATTTATTGCACATACAACAATAGATCACCTGTGTTGTAATTTGGTGCACGACGCAATTCTATAAGGAACGAAGCAGCAGCAGATGGATTCGGTGATGTCACTCCCAGTTAAATGAGAACTTTGTTCGCGATTTCTAAGCTAAAATCTTTAATCATTATCAACGCTTCGTTGTAGATTTCTGCTGTGAAAACCATGTTTATATTTGAAATTTCCTTGCATATTCGACGGACAATATTTGAAGTCATGTGCGATTTTTATATTTCTCCCATAACTGTGTTGGAGAGGGAGAGAGAGAGGCCGGTCAATATCATTGCAAACAATGAACGAATTTTATTTTGTTGTGACGTGTTTGACGCGTCATTAATGCATACATCCCAGTTGTTCAACATTAAATTCACAACTTTAAATGCACTACGGAAAGTGGCATGTGTGACGCCGTTTGACAAATCTCAATTGCTAGAAAAACGTTGAACCGGGAACATTTACCAACAGCACGCGAAGGAAAAAGCATTCATCTTGATTGGGATGCATGGCGTACAATCTGCTTATCTTAGATTGTTTGAATATGCCAAGTTGTCTATCAACTCTCTCTCCTCGTTTGCGACGTTCAAATGACTCGCATTCCATATGTATTACGTAGGCACTTCCGCATACAGCAGTGTTTTCGCAAACGCATCATTCTAACATAACGTGAAGAAACCAGTTAACATTTTAGCTGGTGGATTCATGGTTACTTGTTTCACATATGCAGATGTTAAATAAACATGTCCATTTTCTTCTTTTAAAAACAAAAGCATAAAATACTAAGGAAATATTTCAATTCAAACACAGTTCAATCGACACAGCTCAATTCCACCACCAACTGCACTGAAAAAAAAGAACAGTTAAAAAACGATTTGAAAAAATACAAAAAATAAACTATACTCACGAAATGAACGGTATGGTAAACAACACACCTCAATTTCAATGCAATATCATATAAAATTATTAAATCAAAATGAAAATAAATCTAAATACACGAAAATTCAATTTATCAATGCAATTGGAAACATTGAAATGGAATTGTAACAAATTTAGTATGGTGTGTGTAGCTCTTACATGCAACAGATGGCGCAGTTAAAAAAAAAAAACATGTTTTTGCCTGTCACAGGTATTGCATCTATATAATAGGTATTTCAAAACACACGTGTATTCCAATGGAACGTTGTGTCAAAATTTTAAAGCAGTAAGTGAAGAACTTTCAGAAATTACAGTATGCGTTGCACCCACGTCCAACAGGTGGCGCTATTTTTTTTTTAAATCATGTTTTTCTCCTGTCACAGGTGAGGCATGTATTTAGTAGGTATATAAAAACACGCGCCTATTCGAATGCAACGTTGTGTAAAAATTTCAAAGCAATCGGTAAAGGGGTTTCGATGATTTACTTCCTTCGCACGAAAAACACTTGAAAAACACAAATTTTCAAATATATGTTTTTTCCCTTCATAGACGTGACATATATTTAGTATGTATATAAAAGTCCGCATATAGTCCTGGGGACCATTCAGGCTTGTTCGCATTTGTGTTCCTCACGTGTGCCCCAAAGAATGAAGTTATTTGATAAAATGCTATGCCCAAGATTACCATCCGAGTGCAGGCGGGGAAGTGGTTCAAATAGCTTCGCCTATCACTTCCTTTTGTCCGGTCGTGATAGTCAAGCGGATTAAGGCATCCTGTAGATACCAGTTGCGTTGCTTCTGGCAGTATGGGTTCGATTCACTTCTGGGGTGTGAGTTTTCAGTCGCATATAGTCCTGGGGACCATTCAGGCTTGTTCGCATTTGTGTTCCTCACGTGTGCCCCAAAGAGCGAGGTGATTTGCTAAAATGTTATGCCCAGATTACCATCCGAGTGCTGGCGGGGAAGTGGTTCAATAGCTTCGGCTATCACTTCCTTTTGTCCGGTCATGATGGTCAAGCGGATTAAGGCATCCTGTAGATACCAGTTGTGTTGCTCCTGGCAGTATGGGTTCGAGTCACTTCTGGGGTGTGAGTTTTCAGTCATATATAATATATATATATATATATATATATATATATATATAATATATATATATATATATATATATATATATATATATATATATGCAATTGACTATCGTGAAACATTGATTATTGCTATGTGGAAAATCCATAGAGAAATGGGAAAGGGAGATGAACGTTTCGGCTGATCAAAACCGTTATGAACTCCGGAGTGACTGAGAGAAACAGAAGGAAAGTGGAGGCCAACAACTGCAACCAGACCACCTATCCCCAGGAAAAGATTTACCCAGAAATAGGTGTAGATTAGCTTAGAACAGTCAGAAGGAACAAGCGGTCAGAGAATAAGTATGAAAGATTAAACAAAAGCCTCATTAACAGACACATAATATTTGATTATAATATTGTATTGAGACATTGTAACCCTTCCTATCAGAGTTTTTTTAACTGTTGTGCAATATTATAACTTCAAAAGAGTCAAGTTTGAACATACCAGTGCTAACATAGAGAAGATTTGGACACTGATTAGGGGCAGACTCAATCAAATTCCAATCCACGAAACTGGTGCAACTGGTAATGCTTGCCGCGCCTTCCCAATTAATAGTGTGATCACTCATACTTGTGTGTAGATATAGTGCACTAGACGTTTGGGCAGTTCTAATACTATAAGCATGTTGGGACAAATGCAATTGTAAGGATTTTCCAGTTTGTCTGAGGTACACAAACTCTCAGTCATTGCAGGGAATCAAATACACACAACCTGCTTTACCAGGGAGTTTTGTATTAAATTGGACTTGATCGTACTATTATTGAACACCATATTAAGGTTCTTAAAAACCGGGGAAAATTTAAAGTTTTACCGCATAAGGAACCACCAATGAGTTTCTGATTTCTGGTTTAGCTTTGAGGATATGATAAAACGTACGTTTAGCTTGCCCGAACGTGCACTCCAAAAACATATTAGGGGATTGTAAACTTTTCCCAATTTCTAAATGTTAACAATCCCTTCATCAAAAAACTCGGGGCTGCACACCCTCAAGGCTCGAAGAAAGATTCCTGAAAATACGTGCCTGTTTAACATTATTAACAGTTCTAGAACAGTGGCCTGGTTCATGGGTTATCTTGAGATGATTTCGGGGTTTAGCGTCCCCACGGCCCGGTCCTCGACCTGGCCTCCTTTTTGTTACACTCCCCTAGGAACCAGCCCGTAGAAGCTAACTCTCAGGTACCTATTTACTGCTAGGTAACAGGGGCATCAGAGTGAAAGAAACATTTTGCCCATTTGTCTCCACCTCCACCGGGGATCGAACCCGGAACATCATGACTACTAATCCGAAGCACTGTCCACCCAGCTGTCGGTGCCCCAGTTGTTTAGCACGGGTTGTAGTAACATTAGTTGCTGTTCAGCGCTAGTTCGATGTCACCTTGAATTAATATATTCACTACATTTATCAGTAGTCATTAATTCTAATAGCTCCCAACTAAATAATCATTGGGTCTTTCACGGCAGTTTTTGCTACCAAAATGTCAGCCTTCAACCAGGTGACACATCACAAAATGATCTAAAACTAAACAAGGTCTTCCAAAATAGTGGTTCACAACTCGCATTCTCTGATAAATTTGTTGAAATATCAGGAATTAAGAGTTTGGGCCAAGAGGTAAACTCAACGTAAGATCTGTCATGGAATCTCGATGCCAGACAGACTGTTCAGAGCCTCTTCAGCACGTTGCTATATGTCTTCTGATTCGCTGGTCTCCTGGTTCTCTGACAATCATATACCATCTTTCATTCTCATTGATCAAACCGTGTTACATAGAGTAATGACGGACGTGATGCAAAAGCACAATTAGGCGTTAACTATTTGGCCAAAATAACAGATTATTTGGAATTATATCAAAGATATAAAATTTTCCTAAATTAACTAGAGCTAATTAAAAATTAGTGTGCAGTCAATATTGTGGTGACAGTGGGTGTATTACACCTATAGGGACCAATAGTTAAGGTGAACAGCGCCACTATAACAGTAACCAACTCCATGAGTAAGGGGAGTCCCCTCAAGAAGTCACAATTAATTTAAAATTACAACAATTTTGAAAAATTTTATTCAAGGAAATACATTGTGGCCTTATTAGTATTATTTAGCTGACAAGCTATTTTTTTTTAATCTTACCATCTAGTTGCGGTTAAGTCAGAGAATGCCGCTACTAGCAGCTATGAGCAGGACCGCAACGGCGAGCAGGACCGCAACGTCGAGCAAGACCATAGCGGTGAGCAGGACCGCAGCAGTGTTGGGACAAGTTGTTATATTCATTCGTCTTGTGACGGCCGGTTCACCGCTTATTCCTCAAGGTCGGTAACTGAAAACAACATTTTGTTTTTATATTCAAGAATTACAAATCGTTTGAAAACCTTTGTTATATTATCTATATATGTTAAATTATCAGCACAAAACTATTTCAACCCATTCTCCGAATTAACAGTATGATTTAACACTAAGTTTAATAAGTACATTTCCTGACTGTCATACACAGAACATAATTGCACTTATGGGGCTGTTACATTTACCTCCCCATTTATTCTCCTCGTTTTCTGTTGACACTCAGAATTTATGGATGAAGTTTTCAAATCCAAATTACTATACCAAAGTTTTAAATATCAGGAATATCTTTTTCAGTTATATTAAACAATACGGATTTTATACAAAATTGGAAAATATCCTGAGTTACTTTAAAAAATTTTGATATATTTTAGTTTTGTTTTATTAGTTTCATAAAACTATAATATCAATATAGCTATAGGTTAAGTACTAAATGTAATTAAGAAGCAATAAAATTATTATCTTAAAAAACTAAGACGTTAGGTGAGGTCGTGGTTTTCTATTCAGTTTTTCAAGTAAACTCAAATATTCACAATATATTTGACTACGATTTAATACTAAGTGAAAATAAGTACAATTCCTGACTGCTATGAATAGTACATAATTGCACTTATTTGTGCTCTTACATTTACCTCCCCATTTTTGGAGGACGGGCTGACTAATTTTGGAATAAATGACACTAGAAAATTTGCCACTAATAACCAAAGAACTTGTACACTTTTCAGAAAGAAATTATCCAGTCGGTATATATGTAAATGTATAAAATTGTTTTAATAGAACTCTTTAATTGAAGAATAGAGTATAATTTTAATGATTTTAACTTTGATTTCAGAAACATTTAAATATATTTCGAGAAATTATTGGCCTCCAAGCGCGGTACTTGAAGCTACTTCACAGCCAAGCTGCTCCGTCATTATCGTCCACCAGGCCCTCAGCATCCCCTCACCACATTTCATTACAATTATTACAAATAAGGTATATATTAATACACTAACTATTCTAACCTTCAATAAAACACCCCCTACGGATGTTATGGACTCCTCAAACAAGGAGATCTTAGTAAGAGCTCCACTGCCGCACCATAAATACGACACCTACTTGGTACAAGACCTCCTCGTGAAGGCCACCTCATCAAACTCCAACGACAGCACGGCTAGCCAAAGTCTCAGGCAAAGAAAAAACGTATTTCGGCCTAGACCTAGAGGTTTACACTAACCCCACCACCTCCATAACTGGTTCAGCCAGCCCTCCAGGACTGAAGACTCACATCCATCCACAGATCTCTAGTATCAACCGTTGATACAGATAATGGCTCCAAAGAGCCTCCACTTACGGGCTCACCATAGTCCGTGCTACTTGGAACTTTATGTTCTGAGTAGCTGAATCTAAAACAACAGCAACATCTATTCCAACAGGATGGGAACATTGCAGCAGTCACCATGCTAAAACCCAACCAGCTTGTGTTTAGGGTCTCCATAAGGCTGTTTAGCTGAGGCACGAACATGCACTGCTAATTTCACAGACCAGAAGGAAGTAGTTAAGCTAGATTATAAAAAGCCTTTTATCATATTAGAAGAGACGCTGTTCTCATATTTGTTCATAGCCAATTATCTCCTAGTGATCCTTTCGTCCAGTCATGTTACAGTGGCGACTCTAAGCTTCTCTTTGGGAATATGAAATTAGTGTGAAGTATGCACCAGTGCGACCTCTTAGCATCACCTTCTTTCTTGCTTAGTCATTAAAGAGGTCATTGATTGTCGACCAGGAAGCTAAACATTTGGTTTCTTGTTAATGGCACTCTTGCCGGTAACATGGAGACCTCCTGGAGGGTATCAATAATCCAGGTGTCCACTTGATTTGCCGGCAACGACGATCCTAGATACAAAAGATTCAGTTACCTAATAAGGATACATGACAGGATTCACACAATCGACTCTTATGATGCCCTTTACCTTCTCCAAAGACGCTTATCGCTACATATTCTAAGTTTCTAAGATGTTGTCTATCCCATGGATTGCTTTGCCCATCTTTTTTTTCTTCCTCCTCTGCATGGAACAATCTTGTAAAGAAAATCCTACAAGAGCCCCATGGTGATTCTTCAGGAACTAACCTTTTGTGACTGTCTGAATGAGTGGGGTTGCTTTATCCTTGAAGAATGGCACACACCTGGTGCGGGTGTAGATGCGTGTATCGACTCTGGCTGTCAGCTGTATACACTCAGGGGTTGGTCAAGCTTGTGGCAGGGCTAACCACAGGGAAGCAGTAAAACCAAACAAGTATAGGCATCTGGAAAATCTGTACACATCTGTTGCTGTAGCATCTAAGATACTTGGCCACTGGGGCAAGAGGGCAATGAGCTTTCTCAAGGTATTGGGATCTTGGCACATTGACTCTACAAGATTCCCCAGAGCTGCCAGCTTTCTGTTTCAGTGCCTCAGTGTAGCCGTCCAGAAGTGCAGCGCTTCAGGCGTCCTCAATTTCTTCCTTAATCTTCATCAATAAATCAATCTGCAATTCAGTTGCGGGCTATTCATTCCCATGCCACCACTTGGTGGCATGAGAATGATTTTCATCAATCTATAATTAAGTTAGAAATCTAAACTATAACTATGCTCAATGGGAGCCAAATGAATTAATTTATATCTAGTGATTACAATGGATGAATATATTATCAGAAATATAGTTTTCAGTGAATGTTTAGTTACTCATCTGTGAATGTAAATAAGAAACATATATAAAGTGTATTATTATTATTTTACATGGGCGTCGGTCAGCTAGTGGCTCCTTCAGGAATATCAGTGTGGGAGGTGGCAGCGGACGGCCAGGACGCTAACGTGACGCAGCTCCCCCACGTGGTCGACCAGGCTCGGCGGGTAGGTCACTCTCACATTACTGTTGACGTGGGTAGGTCACTCTCACATTACTGTTGACGTGGGTAGGTCACTCTCACATTACTGTTGACGTGGGTAGGTCACTCTCACATTACTGTTGACGTGGGTAGGTCACTCTCACATTACTGCTGACGTGGGTAGGTCACTCTCACATTACTGTTGACGTGGGTAGGTCACTCTCACATTACTGTTGACGTGGGTAGGTCACTCCCACATTACTGTTGACGTGTGGGTAGGTCATTCTCACATTACTGCTGATGTGGGTACGTCACTCTCACATTACTGTTGACGTGGGTAGGTCACTCACGTTACTGTTGACGTGGGTAGGTCACTCACGTTACTGTTGACGTGGGTAGGTCACTCACGTTACTGTTGACGTGGGTAGGTCACTCGCATTACTGTTGACGTGGGAAGGTCACTCACGTTACTGCTGACGTGGGTAGGTCACTCTCACATTACTGTTGACGTGGGTAGGTCACTCTCACGTTACTGTGGACGTGGGTAGGTCACTCTCACGTTACTGCTGACGTGGGTAGGTCACTCTCACATTACTGCTGACGTGGGTAGGTCACTTTCACATTACTGTTGAAGTGGGTAGGTCACTCACGTTACTGTTCGTGAGAGTAGGTCACTCTCACATTACTGCTGACGTGGGTAGGTCACTTTCACATTACTGTTGACGTGGGTAGGTCACTCACGTTACTGCTGACGTGGGTAGGTCACTCACCTTACTGTTGACGTGGGTGGGTCACTCTCACATTACTGTTGACGTGGGTAGGTCACTCTCACATTATTGTTGACGTGGGTAGGTCACTCACATTATTGTTGACGTGGGTAGGTCACTCTCACTTTACTGGTCACGTAGGCAGGTCACTCTCATATTATTGTTGACGTGGGTAGGTCACTCTCACATTACTGTTGGAGTGGGTAGGTCACTCTCACATTACTGTTGGAGTGGGTAGGTCACTCTCACATTACTGTTGGAGTGGGTAGGTCATTCTCACATTACTGGTGATGTGGGTAGGTCACTCTCACATTACTATTGATGTGGGTAGGTCACACTCACATTACTGCTGGTGAGGGTAAGTCACTCTCACAACACTGCTGACATGGGTAGGTCACTCTCACATTACTGCTGATGTGGGTAGGTCACTCTCACATTACTGTTGGAGTGGGTAGGTCACTCTCACATTACTGTTGGAGTGGGTAGGTCACTCTCACATTACTGTTGAAGTGGGTAGGTCACTCTCACATTACTGGTGATGTGGGTAGGTCACTCTCACATTACTATTGATGTGGGTAGGTCACACTCACATTACTGCTAACGTGGGTAGGTCAGTCTCACTTTACTGTTGAAGTGGGTAGGTCACTCGCGTTACTGTTGACGTGGGTAGGTCACTCACGTTAATGCTGACGTGGGAAGGTCACTCACGTTACTGCTGACGTGGGTAGGTCACTCTCACATTACTGTTGTCGTGGGTAGGTCACTCACGTTACTGTTGACGTGGGCAGGTCACTCGCGTTACTGTTGACGTGGGTAGGTCACTCACGTTAATGCTGACGTGGGAAGGTCACTCACGTTACTGCTGACGTGGGTAGGTCACTCTCACATTACTGTTGACGTGGGTAGGTCACTCTCACGTTACTGTGGACGTGGGTAGGTCACTCTCACATTACTGCTGACGTGGGTAGGTCACTCTCACATTACTGTTCGTGAGAGTAGGTCACTCTCACGTTACTGCTGACGTGGGTAGGTCACTCTCACGTTACTGTTCGTGAGAGTAGGTCACTCTCTCATTACTGCTGACGTGGATAGGTCACTTTCACATTACTGTTGACGTGGGTAGGTCACTCACGTTACTGCTGACGTGGGTAGGTCACTCTCACATTATTGTTGACGTGGGTAGGTCACTCACATTACTGCTGATGTGGGTAGGTCACTCTCACATTACTGTTGGAGTGGGTAGGTCACTCTCACATTACTGTTGGAGTGGGTAGGTCACTCTCACATTACTATTGATGTGGGTAGGTCACACTCACATTACTGCTAACGTGGGTAGGTCAATCTCACAATACTGCTGACGTGGGTAGGTCAGTCTCACTTTACTGTTGAAGTGGGTAGGTCACTCACGTTACTGTTGACGTGGGTAGGTCACTCACGTTAATGCTGACGTGGGAAGGTCACTCACGTTACTGCTGACGTGGGTAGGTCACTCTCACATTACTGTTGACGTGGGTAGGTCACTCACGTTACTGTTGACGTGGTTAGGTCACTCGTGTTACTGTTGATGTGGGTAGGTCACTCACGTTAATGCTGACGTGGGAAGGTCACTCACGTTACTGCTGACGTGGGTAGGTCAGTCTCACATTACTGTTGACGTGGATAGGTCACTCTCACGTTACTGTGGACGTGGGTAGGTCACTCTCACATTACTGTTCGTGAGAGTAGGTCGCTCTCACATTACTGCTGACGTGGGTAGGTCACTCTCACGTTACTGTTCGTGAGAGTAGGTCACTCTCACATTACTGCTGACGTGGGTAGGTCACTTTCACATTACTGTTGACGTGGGTAGGTCACTCACGTTACTGCTGACGAGGGTAGGTCACTCTCACTTTACTGGTGACGTAGGTAGGTCACTCTCATATTATTGTTGACGTGGGTAGGTCACTCTCACATTACTGCTGTCGTGGGTAGGTCACTTTCACATTACTGTTGACGTGGGTAGGTCACTCTCACATTACTGCTGATGTGGGTAGGTCATTCTCACATTACTGTTGGAGTGGGTAGGTCACTCTCACATTACTGGTGATGTGGGTAGGTCACTCTCACATTACTGTTGACGTGGGTAGGTCACTCTCACGTTACTTCTGACGTGGGTAGGTCACTCTCACGTTACTGCTGACGTGGGTAGGTCACTCTCACATTACTGTTGACGTGGGTAGGTCACTCTCACATTACTGTTGACGTGGGTAGGTCACTCTCACGTTACTCCTAACGCGGGTAGGTCACTCTCACGTTAGTGTTGACGTGGGTAGGTCACTCACGTTACTGTTGGCGTGGGTAGGTCTCTCTCACGTTACTTCTGACGTGGGTAGGTCACTCTCACGTTACTGCTGACGTGGGTAGGTCACTCTCACATTACTGCTGACGTGGGTAGGTCACTCTCACATTATTGTTGACGTGGGTAGTTAACTCTCACGTTACTCCTGACGCGGGTAGGTCACTCTCACATTACTGCTGACGTGGGTAGGTCACTCTCACATTACTGTTGACGTGGATAGGTCACTCTCACATTATTGTTGACGTGGGTAGGTCACTCACGTTACTCCTGACGAGGGTAGGTCACTCTCACGTTAGTGTTGACGTGGGTAGGTCACTCACGTTACTGTTGGCGTGGGTAGGTCACTCACGTTACTGCTGACGTGGGTAGGTCACTCACATTACTATTGACACTTGTAGGTCACTCTCACGTTACTGTGGACGTGGATAGGTCACTCTCACATTACTGCTGACGTGGGTAGGTCACTCACTTTACTGCTGACGTGGGTAGGTCTCTCACGTTACTGCTGACCTGGGTATGTCACTCTCACATTACTGCTGATGTGGATAGGTCACTCTCACATTACTGCTGACGTGGGTAGGTCACTCTCACATTACTGCTGACGTGGGTAGGTCAATCTCACATTACTGTTGACGTGGGTAGGTCACTCACACCCTACTGCTGATGTGGGTAGGTCACTCACACCCTACTGCTGATGTGGGAAGGACACATATTACTGCTGATGTGGGTAAGTCACTCTCACATTACTGCTGAATTGGGTAGGTCACTCTCACAGTATTGCTGACGTGGGTAGGTGTTATGGAGGGGCAAGTGATTGTACTGAGAGGGCCAATATTAAAAGACAAAGGAGTTCCAAAAATAGTGGCAATAGGGAGGCCCCGGTTCCCAGGGAAGAATATTCCCAGTAAAGAATAATAGTTTGGTTAGAATAAATGTCTGTAGTCTAAGGTAATCCCCTATTCCACACTCAACCGGATGAAAAGAAAACTCCTTTCTTATACCTTATTTATAAAACCCTCTAATAATCCCCCATCTACAATAATACAACTACTTTCTTTACCACTCTACCTTACGTTAAACACCTTAGTCCACATAGGCAGGATGCAAGGTTTACAGTTATAAAATTAGGGTAAAGTCTTCTTGGAGAAAAGCACTTGTAAGGCTTGAAGCAGCCTGTGTAGCTATGACCCACGTTGTACACTAGTCACAATGGAGTACACTTAGTGATGCCAAAACACTGGCTTAGACTACACAATAACTATAATTATACCTAACCAG
This sequence comes from Procambarus virginalis, assembly GCA_020271785.1. Taxonomy (NCBI): domain Eukaryota; kingdom Metazoa; phylum Arthropoda; class Malacostraca; order Decapoda; family Cambaridae; genus Procambarus; species Procambarus virginalis. Next base: position 22,352,865 of record WNGS01163555.1, read on the forward strand.
TGTTATGATCTCAGGTAGCCGAAAAACGAGTCTCCCCTTTGAGAATTATTCTATCAAGCCTGACCTGATTTGAAGGTGTAGGAAATATAGAGATGAAGACACAGATTTAAAATAATTGGTTGGATTTTATAAAAATTTGAGATTGTGGGCAGTGAATAAGAAATTAGATAAATGACTGGTTAGGAGATGTTGATAATTTGCTGGAGGTGTGAGGCTCGCTTTGAGAGGAGCTTAAGTCACTTGAGTACCAGACATCACGAGGGGAAGCTGCGCTGTGTGAGCTCCTGTCAGACAGGAACCCCTAGTGATATATCTCCAAGAGAAATGAAGTGTGCAGACGTTCCAGCTGCACACTTCAGCTGGAACGTCTGCATATATATATATATAGAATCGAGCTGGGAACGTTGTGGTCTCAAGTCCGGGACTGCGAGGAGAGTTTATTAAGCCGCCCAGAGACATTATCGAGGGCCATGGGAACGCCCTGATCAGACTCGTCAGAGGGGAGAGCGCCCTCGACTAGGCAATCTGTGGTAAGCACGATTTAAGCCAGTTTATAGTGATTACTTGTAATTGGACGTGTGCCCAGCGACAGTAACGAATGTTTATTGATAAGCTAGACATGTTTTGGTGGGGCAGGAAGCCTAAATGAGAGGACGGTGATGAGAGAGACAGCTGGAGGGACGAGCAGCACGTCCTCTTCTGTCGACCGCCTGAAGCCAACTGACTGGTGGCGAGGACCCCTCACAGAGTGAGGAGGACCGCCTGGCCGGGCGGAGCATGGACCAGCCCAAACGGGGAAGGAAACGGTTTATAAGGAAACATTTTTATTGGCGTGTTAATGGGTTGCAGGTTTGTCTTTGGGGAAGAAGTTGCTGAGAACTTCGAAGCCAGCACAGAGGGAGTAGTTGATGAGACTCCAAGGTAGTGGAAGAGTAGGATCTCGAGTTGTGAGGAGAAGCAGTGAAGAGGAGTGTCACGTGCTTCTGTATTACCAGTGGCGAAACTCCAGTTCTGTTCGAGGAAACTTCATGGTGTAGCAGCCAGGAGAGCTGTGGAGGACCCTAGTAGAAGTGGTGAAGCACCATAGTTGCTCAAGGAAAACCTCATGGTGTAGCAGCCTGGAAGAGCTGTGGAGGATCCTGGTAGTTAAACCGGGAAGAACCTGAAGATATCAGGGTAGTGAGCTTCCAGATGTGGAAGGGAAGTTCTGGTTGATTACTTGTAGGGAGTTGGTAGAGTGTTTGGTTGTCATTAGCGTGCAAGATGCAGTGAAAGGTGAGTGATTGTTTGCCATTTTTGTGCCAAGGAGTAGTTATACTGAAGTATAGAGTTACAGTTGCAGGCTGGATTACCTACAGAGACATACATATGTTCTCTAGGTTTGATATGGGGAACGATTGATCATTGTTGTGTATCAAGGGACATTTATACTAATATTTATGTTATTGCAGCCATACGCTGGTTTTCCTTGTATGTGTTTATATATATATATATATATATATATATATATATATATATATATATATATATATATATATATATATATATATATATATATATATTCTCTTGCTGATAGTGTAACATTGTGTTATAAGACTTGACCTACTTGAGGAGGTTGGTAGTATTAGGTGGTGAATCAGGAGATAGGATAGCACTTGATAAGCAGATGATAGAGTTCTGATGGTGTTGGAGTGCAACCTGACTGAAATAGTATAGAGTGTAGGATTCATTATTATTATTATATGTGTGTATGTATTGTGTATGTGCTTTGTCCAGTAAATGTATTCAAATTTGCTGGTGTTTGCCCTTGTCCTAGTGAGGCTTTCCAGGAAGTAGTAAAGAAGGAGAGAGAGAGAGAACGAACCAAGAACCACCGCTGTGGACAGGGTAGGACGGAAAACTAATAAGTCAAAGGGGATTGAGGAGATCATATCACATAAGGAGAGAGTGGGGAGTCACAGCGGCTCGAGTGGGTGTGTGCACGGGACGAGGCTAAGTATTGGAGCCGTAACCCCTAAACGTGTGACGTTGAGCCCCTCTCCAAGAGCCAGAAGCGCCCAGGGTGATCTCATGGTAAAGTATAAGCACTCTACCGAGTTTTGGGTTGGGTTGTCCATAAAGAAGGATCAATGACGACCAACACTCAACACACAATATAATACCAGGTAGCACGGTAAATGTACAAAGATGGTACTTATCTTGGACTTTGATTAAGGGAGAGGAGAAAGGTGGAGGAGGAAGACAGAGCCCAACAGGGAAAGTCAGGACGCCACAGCTGCCAGCCAGAGAGAAGAGACCCAGCACAGTCGCCCGAACTCATTTAAGTATGCTGCCGGTACGGACACTCAGCTAATCGTACAGCAGCAATCATAACACGTTTACACAGACATTCATTACTAGTTACTTTAATAGTTCTAAGAATAGCTGATAATTTGTTCAATATTATATTTATTAATCAACAAGCACAGAGTCTTAATGCTCTGTGAGAAACAAGATTCGTCTAACGTCTGGCAAGGAAGATATGAACAAAAAAGCATCAGAGATTAGAAAAGCCCCCGAGAATAAATGGTATTGTTAATTAACTATCCTTCTCAATTAATTCAATCCTATCAATTAATGTATAGTAGTTATTTAGAGCTCTATTTGACCTCTGGTTTCCAACTAAGAACCCAGGGTCATAACAGCAGGTCACTCTCACGCTAATGATGATGTGGGTAGGTCACTCTCACATTACTGTTGACGTGGGTAGGTCACTGTCACAGTACTGATGAATGGGTAGGTCACTCACATTACTGCTGATGTAGGTAGGTCACTCTCACATTACTTCTGACGTGAGTAGGTCACTCATATTACTGTTGGTGAGGGTAGATCACTCTCACATTACTGCTGACGTGGGTAGGTCACTGTCACATTACTGCTGACGTGGAAAGGTCACTCTCACATTACTGCTGACGTGGGTAGGTCAATCTCACAATACTGCTGACGTGGGTAGGTCACTCTCACATTAATGTTGAAGTGGGGAGGTCACTCATATTACCGCTGTCTTGGGTACGTCACTCTCACATTACTCTTGGTAGGGGCAAGTCACTCTCACATTACTGTTGGTAGGGGCAAGTCACTCTCACATTACTCGTGGTAGGGGCAAGTCACTCTCACATTACTGTTCTTGTGGGTAGGTAACTCACACATTACTGCTGACGTGGGTAGATCACTCACATTTCTGTTGGTGAGGGTAGGTCACTCTCACAACACTGCTGACGTGGGTACGTCACTCTCACATTACTGATGATGTGAGTAGGGTACAGTAGGACTAGAGCGACGCGCGCCATCTGGCCAGGTGGGCTCATTATGAGACACCTGGCCAGATGGTGCGCGTCGCTCTAGTCGCAAGGGGGTTTGGGGAATTTTCCCGAAAGTATGGCGCGTGTCGGACGCGTGTGAGCGTCCGGTGTTTGTGTATGCGGTCAGGAAAGATGGGGTGGTCATGTTGTTTGGGGGGTAGGAGAGTATGTAGGCTATGTGGTATGTGCTAGAGTAAGAGGTATGTGGATATGTTGGTAAGAGTAAATGAATATGTATGTTTGTTTGCCGTAGACATAATCATGTGTGTTGATAATAGTTTTGATTAAAAAATGACTATGTATTGCTATGTAGAGGCTGTGTGTAGGTGAGAGAGGTCCCAACATATGTTGATGGGGTAAGGGAGGGAAGGGGGCGAGGGAGAGTGAGGGGAAGCTCCCCCCCTTGGCGTGAGAGTGTTTAGAGCCATTTGTGGTTTGTGGTTTTTGACGCCTGGCGTTCGGCCTGGCGTCACTTGAGAGAGTGTCATGTTGGGTAGGGGATGGAAGCTATGTGTTTGGTATGCAGACATGTAGGGAGGAGGGGGGGAGGAGGGGGGGAGGAGGAGTATGTAGGTTATGTTGTGGAGGGAGGGGGGACCCTCCCATACCTGAGAGGGAGCAGGGACTTAAGATGAGAGAAGGAGGGGAAAGTGAGGGGACAGGTGGAGTCATTATTTTTAACTTTTTCTCACCCAATGCAGCTGTTGTGATCCATGACGTCTATTAGTTCCCCCTACAGGAGGTCGGAAGTGTTGATGTGAGAGAGCAACCTCTTGTGGATGTGCTGCATTCGCCTTAATCGTTTTTTTTTCAAGTCTATTTTCTTCGAGCTATGCAGCTGTGTTTGGTGATGATCCATGAGGGACATTGTTTGGCCATACATGGCATGTTTGTTTGGGGAGGAGGAGGGTGGGAGAACAGAGTCTCTTAAGATGTACCAGTTGGCGGAGAAGGGCTGTTTTATGTAACAAATGCATGGAAGGTGACAGACCACGATGGATGTAGACCATTACCCACTTACCCTTAAGCGTTTTTCAAAGTCCACAGAGAGGGTGTGTGTGTATGTGTGTGTGTGTACTGCCCACTGCTCAGAGGCTAACTGAAGAGCATTTTCGAGTAACTGGTGGTCTTATCTCCCCCTCCCAGAGGGAGCGCAATGACTGCCATTACTTCCTCCTACCCAATGCGGTTTCGTTAAGGAAAGGGAGATGTAGCTACCAGCAGCGGAGCCCCACTATTCCACTTACCGTCCCCCTCGCACTGGGGGAGTGACGGTAATGGGATGTACCATCCATCCATCCATCTCTCTCTCTCTCTCTACATTATATGTGGAGTTGCACAATGTGTCAAGAACTACCTATGTGATGCTAAACAATCCAATCTCACACAAGGCAGTCATATGGGCAGGACGCATAAAGGGTCAAGGACTGAACCCTCAATTCATTTTAGCTAATCAAGTTACAATCATGATGAGCTAGTTACAAAATTTAATATAAGTCGACACATCAACACCGAGATGTGATCACTACCTACAATTTTTTTTTTTGTTAACTGTGATCGCAACATCATTGAAATGTAAGCGTGCTTTCTCAATCTCCATCACCTCTTCATCCTACACCGTTACTGCAGACCTTGTAACACACAACGTCACACACCATTCATTCTCTATCCCTTAGGTGAGCAATGTTCCCCACATACAAATTCCAAGCAAAGTAAACATATATAAGACAATGTGGAAAGACATAGTCTCAATACTATTATTAAATTGACTTGTTCATTATCCACGAGTTCAAGGCCGTCTCATAGTCATGAACTCGGACCTACATTATCCAAATGTAAACAGACCGAATGAGTCGATAGTGAAATAGCTCTGGCTTATGTCTGTCTGTTTTCAGTTCTTGTAACACAGTCAAACTTTCTACTATCCAAATAAATAAATAACGTTTGAAAATGTACGCGTGTCTACTCATTCCGTCTCGTTAGGGTCTGACCTTGTGTCTTTCCATAGCGCGAGTTTTCACTCACCATCGTCCTTCGCGCCCATCAGCTGTTAGTGATCGTTCGATCCAGCAGAAAAAAAAACAGAGACTGCTGACAGTGTGGCAGTTTTAACTCTCTGTAACACAATGTAACGTAACTCAAATCAACTTTCTACAGTCCAAATAGCATTATGAAAGTAAGACTTAGCCCTCTGTAACACATTGTAATGCAAATCATCTTTCTGCAGTTAAAATAACATTATGAAAGTAAGACTTATCCCTCCGTAACACAATGTAACGTAACGCAAATCAACTTTCTACAGTCCAAATAGCATTATGAAAGTATGACTTAGTCCATCTCCATTACGTCTCATACCATATAAATTTTACTGTGTATCAGTTTTAGCGCTTTGTAACACATTGTAACATGGAAATCATCACCTTTTCTGCAATCCAAATAACATTATGAAATGTAAAGTGAGACTTAGTCCAGCTCAATTACATCTCTTATTATATAATTGTGAAATAAGCACAGATGAGTTTGGGGAGGCGTGTTCACCACCTACAAATTCTACAGTCCAAATTACATTATGAAAGTATGACTTAGTCCATCTCCATTACATCTCATATCAAGTATTACTGTGTGTCAGTTTTAGCGCTCTGTAACACAATGTAACGTAATGCAAATCAACTTTCTACAGTCCAAATAACATTATGAAAGTATGACTTAGTCCATCCAAACCAGTCAGGACCTAGGGTCCCGACTCGGACCGCAGGTCCGGTTTGGAGTGGAGACGGGTTCAAGTAAAAAATGGGCACACGGGAAATGATTTCGACGTTCAGTAAACACTTACCGAGTGGTTAACTGAATGCCCGAGAGTCCAATACGGTGTTGATGATAGTATTTAATTTATGATTGAGAAACTTAAAACTAAACTAAATGCCCACACATGTGACAATTTCCACATTCAGTAAACACTCACTGAGTTGTAAACTGAAAGACTAAGCCAGCCAATGTATGGTTGATGATGATAGTAATATTTTAAGATTGGGAAACTTTAAACTAAATGACCACACATGTAGCAATTTTGCATTCAGTAAACACTTACTGAGTTGCAAACTGAATGCCGGAGCCAGCCAATACAAGGTTTGTGATAGTAATATATATTTTTTGTTTACGATGGAGAAACTTTAAACTAAAAATGAGGACACATGGAGGGATATCTATGTTCAGTAAACAGTTAGTGAGTTGTAAACTGAATGGTTGAGCCATCCAATACATGGTTTGGTGATAGTAATATTTTAAGATTGGGAAACATTAAACTAAATGACCACACATGTAGCGATTTTGAATTCAGAAAACACTTACTGAGTTGTAAACTGAATGCTGGATCCGGTCAATACAAGGTTTGTGATAGTAATATTTTATTTTTTTTACGATCGAGAAACTTTAAACTAAAAAATGAGGTCACATGGAGGAATATCTATGTTCAGTAAACAGTTACTGAGTTGTAAACTGAATGGTAGAGCCGCCCAATGCCTGGTTGATGATAATAGTATTTTACGATGGAAAAACCTTATTCTAAGCTAAAAATGAGCACACATGAAGTGATTTTCACTTACTGAGTTGTTAACTGAATGCCTGAGCTATCCAATACATAGTTGGTGAAAGTAGTATTAATTCAAGATGGAAAACTTAAAACTAAACTAAAATGAACGCACATGAAGTGATTCTCACGTTCATTAAACACTTACTAAGTTGTTAACTGAATGTCTGAGACACCCAATACATGGATGATGATAGTAGTATTAATGACATTGATAATACGAGGTCTTGAACTAGATACTGACAGGGGAACAACGAAGCTGTGATATTGAAAAGAAACTGAACTGAATTTGAAAGTTGATTATATAAAAAGCCATATATTAATCAAGTGAAGCCAATCTACTGGAAAAAAACAGTAAGCCAACTTGATTTGAAAAGAATATGAGAAGGTCGAAAAGCAGGGTGCGGGAAAATAGGTAAAAAGAATAAGAAGTAATGATCTTCATAAACATACCATAACATATCCGTGACCGTAATTAATACAGTGTGAACACTCTTAAACTATGCTCACCGTGAAATCTCGTCACTAAGCATAACTTGTCATTCTGCGAAACAAATTATTTACTATAAGTGCGACAGTGTGAATAAAAATGACCACTTATGTTTGGAGTGCTATTTTAGTCAAGAAATACTGTAAAGATGATTATTGACTAAAGAGAATTTCGCGGACTGCTGGTGTTTGATGTGTTGAACTGCTTAAAGGAATCATATTTGCTAGAAAAAATTCCTGTGAAATAATGTGTGTTATATGTTTTGACTATCTAGCTAATAGCGTATTGCCTTGGCTAATAATGAAATGACCAATTTTGTCTGACTCACTTAGCACAAGTGAAGAGAAAACATTGAAAAACTTGCAAAGGTTAAAACTCTGTGAAATCATATCTGTTATGTTAAGTTTTGACTAGCCGTCCACAAAGCCTTTCCTCCTATCTCAACCCTATTAGTTCATGTTCTCGTGTTTCACTTTTTGTTAAAAACTAAATCTTCAACAAGATTCTGTAGATCTGAGGCAAAGTGAAATTGACACTGCTTAATTAGAAACTGTACTTGTGGTCAGTCTCGAACCCCTAATATTCATATGCTGTGAAATGTAATGGAGATGGGCTAAGTCTCGCTTTCATAATGTTATTTGGACTGTAGAAATTTGATTTCCGCATTATGTTGCAATGTGTTACAGAGGTCTAAAACTGTCAGACAGTAATATTTATATGGTATGAGATGTAATGGAGATGGACTAAGTCAAACTTCATTTAAAAATGTTATTTTGGTTTGTAGAAATTTGATTTCGCGTTACGTTACAATGTGTTACAGGGGCTAAAACTGGTAGACAGTAATATTATATGGTATGAGATGTAAAGGAGATATTGTGTTTGGCTAAATGGGGTTCACATATCAATATGATATTCGGACAGAAAGTTGCTCTTAGTCTTAAAATGATATTTGGGCAAGGAACGATGTTCCATGTTGGTCACACTACATTAATGATATTTGGGCAAAACGATGACATCATGTTGGTCATGTTACGTTACAAAGTTATAAAGGTGAGGTGATGGGGGCTCGAAAATTTACATTAGTCTTCCATCCTCTGGCGAGCTGTCAGTCTAAGTGAAATGAAAAAGATACGTGAACAGCGGCAGCAGGAGAAAGGAATTGATGTTACTTTTTCCCCCACTATTAAATGATCTGAATAGAGAGAGAGAGAGAGAGAGTAACCACTGACTGCTATGTGTATCCCATGCAGTTGTGTTTACAAAAAAAATTATGATTTGTTATAATAATAAGATTGAAGACCACCTTGTGACTCTCGTTACTCTTAAAAACATGCTATTTGAGCAAAGAATGATGTTAGCATGTGGGTCACGTTACGATACAGCTTACACATATTAACAGAAAAATACTAAAGGCTTTGCACAGAACATCTGGTCTGGGAAGGGTGAAGTGATGCTTGATGGTTTGAGCTTGGAAGGGGGGTGGGAGGGTGTTGGGGTTTGGTGTGGGTGGATGGGGTGAGGGTATGGTCATCCCAGTACCTCGCCCATCTCACTACACCTCAAACTAGCACGAAAGTTAGACCCTAACGAGACGGCTTGATGTTTCACTCATTCAGGAGTCTTGAACATTCTGTGACATTGTCTTGCTAATGATATTAATACTGATGCGAACAGTGTCATACAGTCCTAATGGCATAAGATCAACCTAACGTCATTTTTTCAAATGGTATTTGATCATCAGACAGACAGACAGAAAGAAGTTCGAAAATTAACATTAGTTTTCCATCCTCTGGTGAGCTGTCCGTCTAAGCGAAAGGAAAAAAAAAAAGATACGTGAACAGCAGCATCAGAAGAAAGGAAATGATGTTACCTTTCTCCTATTTAATGATCTGATTAGAGCGAGAGAGAGAGAGAGAATGATATTTTGGACTGCAGAAAGTTGATGATTTCAGCGTTATGTTATGTTACAGCTGTTACAGTGCGCTAAAACTGACACATGCACACACACACACACACACACACACACACACACACACACACACACACACACACACACACACACACACACACACACACACACACACACAGTAATATTTATATGGTATGAGATGTAATGGAGATGGACTTATGTCATACTTTCATAATGTTATTTGGACTGTAGAAAGTTTATTTGCATTACGTTACATTGTGTTACAGAGCGCTAAAATTGACACACAGTAATATTTGATATGAGATGCAATGGAGATGGACTAAGTCATACTTTCATAATGTTATTTAGACTGTAGAATTTGTAGGTGGTGAACACGCCTCCCCAAACTCATCTGTGCTTATTTCACAATTATATAATAAGAGATGTAATTGAGCTGGACTAAGTCTCACTTTACATTTCATAATGTTATTTGGATTGCAGAAAAGGTGATGATTTCCATGTTACAATGTGTTACAAAGCGGCTAAAACTGATACACAGTAATATTTATATGGTATGAGACGTAATGGAGATGGACTAAGTCATACTTTCATAATGCTATTTGGACTGTAGAAAGTTGATTTGCGTTACGTTACATTGTGTTACGGAGGGATAAGTCTTACTTTCATAATGTTATTTTGACTGCAGAAAGATGATTTGCGTTACAATGTGTTACAGAGGGCTAAGTCTTACTTTCATAATGCTATTTGGACTGTAGAAAGTTGATTTGAGTTACGTTACATTGTGTTACAGAGAGCTAAAACTGCCACACTGTCAGCAGTCTCTGTTTTTTTTTCTGCTGGATCGAACGATCACTAATGACTGATGGGTGCGAAGGACGATGGTGAGTGAAAACTCGCGCTATGGAAAGACACATGGTCAGACCCTAACGAGACGGAATGAGTAGACACGCGTACATTTTCAAATGTTATTTATTTATTTGGATAGTAGAAAGTTTGACTGTGTTACAAGAACTGAAAACAGACAGACATAAGCCAGAGCTATTTCACTATCGACTCATTCGGTCTGTTTACATTTGATAATGTAGGTCCGAGTTCAAGACTATGAGACGGCCTTGAACACGTGGATAATGATCAAATCAATTTAATAATAGTATCGAGACTATGTTTTTCCGCATTGTCTTATATATGTTTACTTGCTTGGAATTTGTATGTGGGGAACATTGCTCACCTAAGGGATAGAGAATGAACGGCGTGTGACGTTGTGTGTTACAAGGTCTGCAGTAACTATGTAGGAAGAAGAGGTGATGGAGATTGAGAAAACACGCTTACATTTCAATGATGTTGCGATCACAGTTAACAAAAAAAATTGTAGGTAGTTATCACATCTCGTTGTCGATGTGTCGACTTATATTGAATTTTGTAACTAGCTCGTCATGATTGTAACTTGATTAGCTAAAATGAATTGAGGGTTCAGTCTTTGACCCTTTATGCGTCCTGCCCATATGACTGCCTTGTGTGAGATTGGATTGCTTAGCATCACGTAGGTAGTTCTTGACATATTGTGCAACCCCACATGTAATGTAGAGAGAGAGAAAGAGATGGATGGATGGATGGATGGTACATCCCATTACCGTCACTCCCCCAGTGCGAGGGGGACGGTAAGTGGAATAGTGGGGCCCGCTGCTGGTAGCTACATCTCCCTTTCCTTAACGAAACCGCATTGGGTAGGAGGAAGTAATGGTCGTCATTGCGCTCCCTCTGGGAGGGGGGAGATAAGATCACCAGTTACTCGAAAATGCTCTTCAGTTAGCCTCTGAGCAGTGGGCAGTACACACACACACACACACCCTCTCTGTGGACTTTGAAAAACGCTTAAGGGTAAGTGGGTAATGGTCTACATCCGTCCTGGTCTGTCACCTTCCATGCATTTGTTACATAAAACAGTCCTTCTCCGCCAACTGTTACATCTTAAGAGACTCTGCTCTCCCTCCCTCCTCCTCCACACTTCCTGCCATGTATGGCCGAACTATGTCCCTCATGGATCATCACCAAACACAGCTGCATAGCTCGAAGAAAATAGACTTGAAAAAAACGATTAAGGCGAATGCAGCACATCCACAAGAGGTTTCTCTCTCACATCAACACTTCCGACCTCCTGTAGGGGGAACTAATAGACGTCATGGATCACCAACAGCTGCATTGGATGAGAAAAAGTTAAAAATAATGACTCCACCTGTCCCCTCACTTTCCCCTCCTTCTCTTATCTTAAGTCCCTGCTCCCTCTCAGGTATGGGAGGGTCCCCCCCCTCCCTCCACAACATAACCTACATACTACTCCTCCCGCTCCTCCCTACATGTCTGCATACCAAACACATAGCTTCCATCCCCTACCCAACATGACACTCTCTCAAGTGACGCCAGGCTGAACGCCAGGCATCAAACACCACAAACCACAAATGGCTCTAAACACTCTCACGCCAAGGGGGGAGATTCCCCTCACTCTCCCTCGCCCCCCCTCCCTCCGCTACCCCATCAACTATGTTGGGACCTATCTCACCTACACACAGCCTCTACATATCAATACATAGTCATTTTTTAATCAAATCTATTATCTACACACAGGATTAAGTCTACAGCAAACAAACATACATATTCATTTACTCTTACCAACATATCCACATACCTCTTACTCTAGCACATACCACATAGCCCACATACTCTCCTACCCCCCAAACAACATGACCCCCCCATCTTTCCTGACCGCATACACAAACACCGGACGCTCACACGCGTCCGACACGCGCCAAACTTCCGGGAAAATTCCCCAAAACCCCTTGCGACTAGAGCGATGCCCACCATCTGGCCAGGTGATTCATAATGAGCCCACCTGGCCAGATGGCGCGCGTCGCTCTAGTCCTACTTTACTCTATTGATGTGGGTAGGTCACTCACAATACTTCTGACGTGAGGTCATTCTCACATTACTGCTGATGTGAATAGGTCACTCTTACATTACTGCTGACGTGGGTAGGTCACTCTCACAGTACTGCTGATGTGGGTAGGTCACTCTCACAAAACTGCAGACGTGGGTAGGTCACTCTCCCATTACTGTTGTGAGGGTAGGTTACTCTCACATAACTGCTGATGTGGGTAGGTCACTCTCCCATTACTGTTGGTGAGGGTAGGCCACTCTCACAATACTGCTGACGTGGGAAGGCCACTCTCACATTACTTTTGATGTGGGTAGGTCACTCTCACATTTGTGTTGGTGTGGGAAGGTCACTCTCACATTACTGTTGGTGTGGGCTGGTCACTCTCACATTACTGCTAACATGGGTAGGTCTCCCTAAGGGTAGGTCACTGTCACGTTACTGCTGACGTGGGTAGGTCACTCTCACATTTCTGTTAATGTGGGAAGGTCACTCTCACATTAATGATGATGTTGGTAGGTCACTCTCACATTTCTGTTAATGTGGGAAGGTCACTCTCACATTAATGATGATGTTGGTAGGTCACTCTCACATGACTGTTGGAGTGGGTAGGTCTCTCTCACATTACTGGTGAAGTGGGTTGTTCACTCTCACAATACTGTTGATTTGGGTAGGTCATTATCGCAATACTGATGACGTGGGAAGGTCACTCTCACATTACTGATGGTGTGGGTAACTCATTCACATTACTGGTGGTGAGGGTAGGTCACTCTCACATAACTATTGATGTGGGTAGGTCACTCTCACATTACTGTTGATGTGGGTAGGTCACTCTCACGATACTGTTGACAAGGGTTGGTCACTCTTACAGTATTGCTGACGTAGATAGATCACTCTCACATAATTGCTGACGTGGGTTGGTCACTCACGTTTCTGATGACGTGGGTAGGTCACTCTTGCATTACTGCTGACGTGGGTAGGTCACTCTCACGATACTGTTGTCGTTGGTTGGTCACTCTTATAGTAATGCTGACGTAGATAGATCACTCTCACATAATTGCTGACGTGGGTTGGTCACTCACGTTACTGCTGACGTGGGTAGGTCACTCTCACATTAATGTTGAGGGGTAGGTCACTCTCACATTGCTGATGACGTTGGAAGGTCACTCTCACATTGTTGTTGTTGGGGTAGGTCACTCTCACATTACATTTACTGTGGGTAGGTCACTCTCACATTAGTGCTGTCGTGGGTTGGTCTTTCTCACGTTACTGCTGATATGGGTAGATCACTCTCACATTACTGCCGACGGTGGTAGGTCACTCTCACATTACTGCCGACGTTGGTAGGTCACTCTCACATTACTGCTGACGTGAGTAGTTCACTCTCACATTATTGCTGATGTGGGTACGTGACTCTCACATTACTGCTGACGTGGGTAGGTCACTCTCACATTACTGCTGACGTGGGTAAGTCACTCTCACGTTACTGTTGACTTAAGTAGGTCACTCTCACTTTACTAATTAACCATTCATCAAACTTGATTAATTAGGTTTTCCAGAACAACTCTCATCCCTTATGTTGCCTTGCCTTGTCTTATCGAAGTAAGCACAAGTCTAACCCAATCTGTGTAAATACCCTTATCTCTCTCTCCTGCCTTCCTCAATATCTTCCTCCCCACCCTCTAACCCAGCACGCCCTACTTCCCCTGCATCTCTTCTCTTCCCTATCTCATCCAGACTTCCCCTCAAAAATTTTAAATGTAGCTGTTATTAAATAATCTTACCGTTTTTTGTGTTCTCACCATGTTCACAGCATATACTTTGTATATCTGTAATACTCATTATTCATGTTTTCTGCAAGTTCAAATCAAATTTTGCACCTGTTTCTCATGTTCATCCCATCTCTTATGTTCTACAAGTTCCATTAATGTTCTCTGTGTTCTTTGTCATGTTCTCAATGTTCTTAGCATGGTCTTCACAAGTTGGTTGTTCATTCTTCGAATACTCTATATATTCTATGTTTTTATGTTCTCTGAAAAAGTTCAGTTCATAATCACCTGCATATTCACTGTGTTCATTGCAAATTTTTACATGTTCCTAAAATCAATTGCACAATTGTTTCTTCCGTTCAGTAACTAGTTCTTTATCAAATATTATCAACTGCATTACAGTTCTCCCAATAAATTACTACAAAGTATTCGTTTCTTAAGTCAGTCACCCAGTTTTATTTACAATCAACAATGTCAATGTATTTCTTTTATCAACTTAATATCTCTTACCGACACTGTTCTCCTAAAACAGTCTATGCTCTATACAATAACAAATTTACCAAGATAATCTTTTCTTAACGTTTATTTCGTTTATTTACTAAATTATTCGTCAATAAACTGAAAATGGTCACGTTCTTCATCTTTTCATCATTGCTTAACTAAAATTATTCGTCAATCAACTGAAAATAGTCACTTTCGTCATTATTTCATTTCTTAACTAATATAACCCTTCTTTTAACTGAAATAGTCAAGCGTAACATCTTTCAACACTTTGTTACAGCCATTATTTTCGTGGAGTGAGAAAAAACAGCCAAAGGGATCTTTGAACACTGTGCTTAGCTAAAATCGCTCTTCACTCATCAGAAAATATTCATGTGTAACTTCTTTCAACCGTTTTTTAACTTCCACCATGAGTTGTTAAGTAAGAAAAAATAGTCAAGTGTAATTTCGTGTCATTTCGCAACTAAAATAACTCTTCTTTCGTTCCATAAATAGTCAAAAGAAACTTTCAACACTTTGTAACATATGCATCGTTACGTACGAAAAATAGTCAAGGATACTCTTTAAGACATCAATAACACACTCAAATACAACACAAAACACTATTTATGCTACCAAAAGTTATGTTCAGACATTAAGGATAGACACAAACAATAAAGATGCGATTCATACTATCAAAAGCTATTCTCAGAGACATCAAAAGTAATTCTCAGAGTCATGAGAGGTAATATCTAACTCAATTTCGTTCATCCAAGGTAATCTTTAACTCACCATCGTTCATCAAAGAAACTTTCTAAGACATATTTCGAGCATCAAAAAAAAAAACTAACATCTTCGCCCTTTCAACCCTTAAACTGCTAAGAGCTATTTGGCCTGCAACACCGTCAGGTGCAACAACAACAAATATTCCACATTTTTTTGGTCTCATAAAAGTGCTCATTTGTGTTCCCTGACCACAGGAAAAACTAATTTAACTGTATAGCTACCAATGAAGTACATGAGCGGAGAACTTGGCTGACGACGTCACAGATCTTCGTGGCTGGAGCACGGCGTGTCCCGGGAGGGTCAGGCGCAGCATTGAAGCAGCCCGAGTTGCCACAAAATATATTTTTGCAGCATTATTTTCAGTGTCTATGGTGTAATTTTCAACCATTTTTTTCCGTTGATATTGTACAATATAAGCTCACTTGATGTTGTATTATAATACAACTGTTATATATTTAATACACTATCACATATTAGTGTCACATGTATGTGCACCGAAATGTATTTTTCAGGAAATATAAAATGAATTATGAATTGTTTTCATTATAAGTCACTCTCACATCACAACTGAGGTGGGTGGGTCACTCTCACACCACTACTGAGGTGGGTGGCCTACTCTCACACCACTACTGAGGCGGGTGGCCTACTCTCACATCACAACCGAGGTGGGTAGGCCACTCTCGCACCACTACTGACGTTGGTGGCCCACTCTCACATCACTACTGAGGTGGGTGGCCTACTCTCACACCACTACTGAGGTGGGTGGCCTACTCTCACACTACTACTGAGGTGGGTGGCCTACTCTCACACCACTACTGAGGTGGGTGGCCTACTCTCACATCACTACTGAGGTGGGTGGCCTACTCTCACACCACTACTGAGGTGGGTGGGTCACTCTCACATCACTACTGAGGCGGGCAGGTCACTCTCACATCACTACTGAGGCGGGCAGGTCACTCTCACATCACTACTGAGGCGGGCAGGTCACTCCCACACCACTACTGAGGCGGGCAGGTCACTCTCACATCACTTCTGAGGCAGGCAGGTCACTCCCACATAACATCTACCATGTTGACGTCAACAGCTGCGGCAGGTGTCGTGGTGCGTGACGGTGGTGGTGGTGAGCGACGACCTCGCCTTCCTCGCCGCCTTCGCCCAGTGGTCCCTCAAGGGCCGCCTGCTGGTTTGGGCAACGAGGGTTCTCGCAGTCACTCGTCTCGCCCTTCCAGAGGTGCAAGACCTTCTGTGCTCCCACTGGACATTTTCCATGATGAATACCATGTTACTTATCTTAAACGACAGGTCACACGTTCCCAGGTAAATATCTATAAGAATGCCTACCTGTCTGTGTTTGCCTTTCTGTGTGTCTGTCTGTTAAAAGACGGAGGCCACATGGTTGGGACTTGCCTCACCCAAATTGGCAGAGGGAATGGTCTGGGGAATGGGATAAACATAGGATGGTCTCGGTCGCACAAATTAAAAATGTAAGCGAGCCAGGGGTCACATCTATACATGATACATACACCCCTATGACGATTTTTGGCATTATCCGCCACCTACACGGCTAAATATTTTCAAAACTTTCCAAATTATTTTTTATAGTAATATGCAATATTAGTCACTGATCTTGGCCAATATTTTTGCTCATAGTTGCATCAAAAAGACACTCCTTACACAGCATCAAAGGATCCTCGAGCAACGGCTCTTTACCAGAGCCAGGGATAACTATTATTTTTGTTGTATATCACACCACTGAGCTCCTCTCACTGCCCATTACCCACACATTAAACAATTATATTTTGTATAAGAGACAAATAGACAAGGGCTGATAGTAGACAGATGGAGGGATAGATAGGTAGATGGATAAGCAGGTGGATAGGTAGATGGATAAGTAGATGGATAAGCAGATGGATAGGCAGATGGATAAGCAGATGGATAGGTAGATGGATAAGCAGATGCATAGGTAGATGGATAAGCAGATGCATAGGTAGATGGATAAGCAGATGGATAGTGTCGGGGTTCATGATAGTGTGGGGGGTGAGTGAGCAACTGTACTGCAAGGACTTTATCCCTGAAACCTCTCAAAGCAGTTGTTCTGACGATGGCCGTTACTCACCGTAGTCCTACGGGTCTTCCCTCGATCCTCTCGGCGCCACTGCACGCCCAGAAGAGTACCCCAGTCGATCTCCCAACCGGCCTCAGGTCGTAGAGTGAGTGGAGACACAGATTGTTCCCTCAATTTGTGTGCCCGCCCCGACAAGGACTCTCACACAGCCTTCAAGGTCGCCAACTGGTGTTTTTAGGTGTCCAGTAACACTACAGTGGTGTTGTGTAATTGTGGTAATTGTGGCAAGAGCAAGTTCGATTAGATTGGTATCAGGCAAGCAATTATTCCTGTCACTCTTTCTTATTTATCTTTTCGCAGTCACAAGGTATATGGAGGGGATGATATAAACACCAAAGAGTTTTGGTATTTTACTTAAAAACAACGAGATATATATGCATCAATAAACACATCAGAAGCAAGTATAACAGCTGCTCTCTCCTCAGCAAATAATCTGGAGCACACCGGATGGTAACACGCTTCCTCATTAAAGTCACCTGTCAAATATCAGCTGACCCTCTGGCCCTAGCGCTCGTGAGAATGACTATTGCTTGTTTCTCGGGCGGCGCGCACCCCGTTTCTTTAACTTTTTGCAAACCACTATATTTACCATTCACATGACATATTTATGATTCCACTAGGACTCGATACACCACTTCACTGGTCTCACGATCAATATCTTATTCTCACTGCACTCAAAGTGATATTTCACCGTACCAAGAAGATACACTATTCTTAATGATATTTACTGTGAATGCACTTAATCACTGTACTGTTCTTTAAATCTATAATTCCTCTTAAAAGCGATATCACTGGCAATCACTTCGCATATATGAGATTATTCAGTACACAGGCATATACATTGATAAATCATTAATCAATACACAGGCATATATATATATATATATATATATATATATATATATATATATATATATATATATATATATATATATATATATATATATATATAAATCATTAATCAATACACAGGCATATATATATATATATATATATATATATATATATATAATATATATATATATATATATATATATATATATATATATATATATATATATATATATATATATATATATATATATATATATATATATATAAATATATATATATATATATATATATATATATATATATAAATCATTAATCAATACACAGGCATATATATAAAGTCTGGGCTCATAGCCTAACACCAATAACTGGTTCACTACTAATATATATATATAATAATCACAGGAAATGAATTATAGTCACATCAAATTCTTTAGTAAATCCTGGTGCTTGCTCACACCACACATAGATATATGTAAACGGATACTGTGAGCGCTCTGGGTAGCCTCACCACACACTGTGCCCTCTGTGACATAGATTCAGGTGAGACTTGCTCACAACATGAAAAATACTCTGGCAAATATATATAGCTAACTAAAGGGGAAATGGGAGAGTAACTGTAAACACCTACTTCACCTATCCTATGATGAGAGTTGAGTTGTAGCTCCTGGTCCAGGCTCTCGCCTCGTACACCCTCCAGAAACACAAGCCAACGTCCCAGGATGATTGTCGTCTTACTGTCAAAACTGACAGGACCGTCTATCACACGTCCAACCTAGTTGACAAGTCGGCCAACTAGGTTCCCTCACGGTGTAATGGCCCAGCCACTAAACTGCCTCCTATCCTGGTGAACTGCCAAGACGTCACACACGTCGATGCCCGGCCCACTTCTTGCAACGCACCTGTCCCGGAGCACTTGTTGCTCAATATTCCGTCAATTCCTTATTTGGTCCACACCTGGGTTGAAGGATTACCTCACAGAGTGCGTGCTGACAACAGGAGACGCTTATATCCACCGGAGCTCGGGTAATCCGTCACTCTGACAGGATGACCGGGCGCACGTCCTGCCTCGCGGGCGTGTCGTGTGATACTGATGGCGCCAAGGCGCCGCTACAGCTGGACCCCCCTGCCTATGTGACGTCAGATTTTCCAAAGGAGGTTTTCATTGGCTCCCAGTGCCACGTCGCTGATGGTGACCAATCTGGTGACACTGACGTCACACAGTTTTGGCGGGAGAACAGAGTAGCCAGCGCCATATTGGCTTCCTAAAGGGCCTATCCCACAGGCCAAAATACTCTTCTTTCACGAATTTCTCGGCTCTGCGAGAACACTAAACTCTCCCACATATGTTAAACTGAGGCCCGAAACGTAGAGAACGCTCGGGAATAGTGGACATGACTCTCACAGCAGGCATGGGAGAATTAGAAGGGGGGGAACACCGTTACAATAGGTAGATGGATAAGCAGATGGATAGGTAGATGAATAGACATGATTAGATGGATGGATAAATAAATGGATGGTAGGTAGATGCATGGATAGACGAATAGATAGATGGAATGACAGTTGGATGGATAGATATATGGAAGGGCAGGTGGATGAATAGATTGATGGAAAACAGTTGGATGGATAGACTGAAAGACAGTTGGATAGACAGATGGAAAGACAGTTGTATGGATAGATACATGGAAAGACAGTTGTATGGATAGATAGATGAAAAGAGCTGGATGGATAGATAGTAAGATAGTTGGATGGATAGATAGATGGCAAAACAATTGGATGGATAGATAGATGGCAAGTCAGTTGAATGGATATATAGATGGAATGACAGCTGGAGAGATAGATGGAAGGACAGTTGTATGGATAGATAGATAAAAAGAGCTGGATGGATAGACAGATGGCAAGACAGTAGGAAGGATAGGTAGATAACAAGACAGTTGGATTGCTAGATAGATGGACAGTTGGATAGACAGTTGGATGGATAGATGGAAAGACTGTTGGATGGATAGATAGAGCAGTAGGTGCATGGATAGATAGATGGAGATAAAGTTAGAGGGGATAGAAAGATAGGTGTATATATATATTGATGGATTGGTTGAACAAGTTGATGGATTGATTGAACAAATTGATGGATTGGTTGCACAAATTGATGGATAGAAAGATGGATGGATAGATATATGGACAGATGGACAAAGAGATGAATTGATGATGGATGGATGGATAGGTGGATGGATGGATAGGTGGATGGATGGATAGGTGGATGGATGGATAGGTGGATGGATTTATGGATATAAATGTGGATATTGTTATTGATGTCCTCAGCCCTGTATTCCTCTATTCCCGCATATGAGAGTAATAACTCCCTGTTTGTACATATTTATTATAAGCTTTAGTTGATTTTATACACTTGAGAGGAAGCATGATGTTGCATTTCAGTTAAATTGCGCCTATTAATTTATTTGGGATGAGGCTATCAGGCGTCTCCTCCATACAAATATGGCGGAGCGAGCCGAGAGGGGGGGGGGGCGGAGGCCAGGATTCCCACCTAGGGCGAGGCCCCTGGTGCATTCTGGGTACGGCGCCAGCCGTGGCGTGATTGGTCGGTGGCGGGTTTCTGGCCGAGACGACCTATGGCGTAACGCCCAGGCGTGACATAGGCACGACAGCATGCACTTCTGCTGGAAGCAGGAAATCTGAGATCACTTGCTACCAGGTTCGAGTCTGAGCTAAGGTGCGCTCCAGCGATCAGCAGCTTTGGAAAAGTATAGGCCTCAAAACTGGTGCAAATAGGAAACTGAATGTGTACCAATGAAGAGGAAGACCTGTTGACTCCCGCGGGAGTATTGTGGCAGAACTTTTCTGGCGTGAGGACGACCCAAGAGCTCGGTGCCCACAGGGTCTTGCTTAATTTCCTGAAGCTGCACTGGGAGGAGTGTTGGACATTCTTGTCGGCTGCGCACGTCGGCAGCTGTGTGGAACTGAATCGGTAGCAGTCCTGCTCTTCTGAAATTCAACAGTCGTTTACCAAGCCGACGAGTCTGTGTGAGACAGTGGAACAGTGTGTCAAGTTTGTTAGTCTGGGTGAGCCAGGCAACAGCAGTCACAACCTGTCATCTGGAAAGAAATACCTGGTGTGGGAGTGGCGCCCGACGAGGAGCTTGTCAATTAGCGGCACGATGGGTGAGAAGGCACTTGGTCCTCATTGATCTACTAGGAGCCACTCGATGCCTCTACGCCGGATCTACGAGGAGCCTGTCATCGCGATGCTGATCTACGACCAGCAGTATTGGTCGATAAGGTAGATAATTTTGCCCTTCCATTTCCCTCTTGTGTTTGGAAAGGTTATACATAAATAATGTGATATCTATGAATTACGTGTGATGTGACTTTGAACTTAAACAGTATCATATTAATTATAAGGTACCAGTGATTATATTTTGGAGTTGATTACGCAGTGGTTTAAAGACTTCAAACTATTCAAGAGGCGTTATAATATATATTTATGTCAAGTGATATCAGTGATTACAAGACAGCCTCATATGGGCGATTTTGGAAGACAGTGAAGAGTTGCCAGATGTGACATTAATTTCAGGAGTGTTGCCATTTAACGGATTCAGAGAGATTTTTTTGCCGACCACCAATGTAGACTATCATCGAGTAAACCCGTCAATTTTACTAGTGTGCTTCATTCCTTCCCTTCATTTCTTTGTTGTGTTGTTAGAGAGAATGGTCTGTGAGGTTTACTGTGCACCACACCATTACGTCAAGAGTACTAGACTGGGAGAGTAAATATACCATTGAGTTTGGAGTATTACTTGGCCGCGAGGAGAGTCAAGTTGGCGACCATGTTGTACGATATCTTATGGGCGGGCACTCTACCTGGAGTAGACCCAGAGTTTTCGTGTCCACGGACACCCCAGCAAGGAAACTAAGGAGTGGTTGGGTGATCTCACTCCCTAAGTGGGTGCAACGCCAGTATTGATGGTTGAACTCGGCCCCGATGCTAGACTGAGGTGCTCCCCAGTGGTGAACAGTGTCACCCAATTAGGAAGCCAGGCCCCCATCAGTGAGGAGGGTGCTGAGGTACTCCAAGGATTCCACTGGGCTGGATGAACGTAGGTCAGGTCCCATCACAATATGTAGAAAGGGTAGATGGATAGATAGATGAAGACAATAAATAAATGAATGCATCGATGAATGGATGGATTGAAATATAGATGGATATATAGAGAGAGGAATATGATGAGACAGACCCGGGCAACGCCGGGTAAAAGCCGCTAGTCTATACTACAAGAGAGAATTTCTGTATTTGTCTGTTCAAAGTTGGAGGCAATATTTTTGGGGCTAGGCTCACCCAAAATGGCAGAGGGAATGGTCTGGGTTATGGGGTGAACAAAGGCTTGTTGGAGTCGCCAGAATTCAAAAGGAAAACAAATACTAGGTTCACATTGAGACCCCCATGACTATTTTTGGCTCTGCCCGCTAGCTATGCATCTAAATATTTTCAAAACAAAGTTTAGAAAACAATTATTTTTCCAATAGTAATATGCACCGTTATTCACTAATCTCGGGAAAATGAACAGAAATTTCTTGCTGTCGATAATTTGCCCGTACTCACATAACAGACGATTCTTTTTCTTTCTAGTTTTGCTCCGAGGGGTGAGTTTATTCGACAGCACCACTAATCCTATGAGCGATCATATCGCCATAGCACCATGTACAACAATAGGCAGAAAAGTCACTGCGTTGTTCATTCTGTCACTTATACCCAGTCACAGCCAGGACTTGCTAAACTGTTTCAAGTGAACAACTAATCAAACAAGAAATTTAACATTTGCCAACCCCTAACATTTACTTTAATTTGCAGATGCTAAATGGGGGAATCTTTTAAGAACAGTATTAATATTTGACAAGTAGTGTTTCTGAACTCAAACAATGTGTGGTTTATTTGTCTACACATTTTTCTATGACATTAAAATTCTATTGTCTCTTAGATGTTCAAATTCTCTCAGGTTGTGATTAAGGTGGTGTCCATGACCCTCACCACAGATACTGCAACTCCGCTGCTCTGCTTTTTCCATCGCGAATCTCCATGGATATTTGTATCCAAGACGAATTCATACCATTACTGATTCTCCTCACATCCACCTCCCCTTCTTCCATAATGATATGAATTGCCAGCTGCAACCACACTGTACCAGTGTGCAGATTGAGTGATTTGCTTTTCTATTCTCTTATCCTCATTTACCTGATCATAGTAATGTTGCCTAACGATACCTCCAGTTTGTAGAAGTCTTCTGAATGGAGTATTCAATATGGTCTCCGTGAGCCCCCTCAGCTCCCTGCACATCAACTTGTTCATTTCCGCAGATGCTAACATGGGAGGGGATCCACAGGAATTTTTCCACTCTTCCCTGATTGGTTAGTACCCTCACAGCACTCTTGATGTCAGCGCCTATCACAAGGTTTTCTGCTTGATTTTTACTAAGGCTTTGTAGTGCTGCTTTTGAATCAGTGGAGATTACTGCACCGTTGGTGTTTCTTTCAAGGAGCCTTAATACCATAACAATGACAGTTAGATATGATTGCGTTGATGAAGTAATACAGAGTAAGTAGTAATTAGTGTGGATTTAGTCATTCACACCACTAAGCTCCCCTACCTGGCGACTACCCACACATTAGACAATTACATATTTTATTAGAGAGAGACAGACAGATAGATAGACACAGACCGAAGAAGGCAGAGAGACAAAGAGACAGAGATAGAGACAGACAGTCAGTAGATAGATGTTTAATTAGATGGATAGGTGGATGGATAAATAGATCAATAGGTAGGTCGATAACGGTACAGATTGATAAATAGATCGGTATCAATACAGTATCAGGGCGCACTACAGCTGTACAAGTCACCAATGGTGCTAGACAGTATTTGGTCACACGTTTGTATGCCTTGTTTCATAAGCACTAACAACAACTGTGCAGATGTTTATGGAGATGTGGTAATTGACATATCTCGCTTCGTTGATTCGTATCATGATGCTAACCTCATGGTGGTAGGCACTTTTAATGGTGCTTTTCTGAACTAGACACGTTTTTATAATTTTTTGCGCGTTCATGGATGCAGAACATTTGCAAAATTAGGTTTCAATTAGGAATTTAATATTAACTCCGTTTTCTATCATGCATGAGAGAGGAAGATCTCGTGCTGATAATAATTTTAAAATTAAGGATGGTCTAACTGGTCAAATCTGCGGGTATTAGACTCGGTGATGGTGACAATCTATTCGTAAATCATCCTATCATGGCTGTACCTCGCTCGCAAGTTGCTGCTGCCAGAGAGAACTGATTTCTCCTCCTTACAGCTCTTCTGATCTAGGAGAAGGTCACTGTTATTGACCTGGATTTATATAAAAAACTTGCTGAATGGAAAACTTTATAATATTCAAATTCCAGCTGATGCAAGTGTCCCCCTTTTCAAATCTTCAGCATAATATGCACCAGAACAGTTTCAATGACTTTAACATCTATGTCACTGTACGTTAAGAGTGGGGATGGGGGGTGGGAGAATACCCCTCTTGGCAACAGACGAAGTTATGGACCTAGTTATAATGATCATGTAAGGGAATCATAAAACAGATCTCTCCTTTGGCATAACCTATGGAGAGGTGCTGGGCCCCCAGAGATGGCTGGTTACACCAGATCAGACTAAGCACCAAGGACCATTATCATCAGGCCATCAAGAGCATAAAGATATACATAACGTTGTCAAATCAAACGTTGCTGACCTTTCAAGAAAAAGGTTTTATAAATTTTTGGGAGAAATTAGAAAAACGTTCATGCAAAAGGCTAAATAGCGTCATATAAAATGGACGTTATACAACCTGGGATGCCACTGAATCCACTGGAAGTCTGGAGGCCTCCACTGAAGCCATTCTCAGCTTTAACTCCAAGCATTCTGGAGCAGGTCAAGTAGTTCATCAACAGTACGCTTCAGCTTCACACACACAAAGAAATCACACTAATCTGATATATATCGACGAGAAAATCAACTGAAACTTAGGTGACTCGAACCAGCGATTAGAGTACTGTCAGCCGCACACGTTATTTTGGTACAGGGGTACGTTATACATCCTGGGATTCCACTGAATTATCTGCGCTTTAATTATTCATTCGATAACCAATCTTCGTTGTTTATGTTTGTGGAGAACACCAGCGGTCCACGGACACGTCCTCGGACCGTTCCGTGGACACGTCACTGGAACGTCCCCTGGACTCGTCCCTGGACCAGCCTCTGGACGCATCCCCCAACAGTCCCGTGGATGTGTCCCCGGGACCGTCCCCCTGACGCGTCCCTGGACCATCCCACTAAACGCGTCCCCAGTCCATCACCCTGGATGCGTCCCCGGAACGTCCCTTGGAAAGGTCCGAGGACGTGTCCATGGACCGCTGGTGTTCTCCACATATATAAACAACGAAGACTCAGAGCTCAAAAGCAACATTTGAAAATTTGTAGAAGATTAAAAATAGCCCGTGAGATATATCATTATTTTGATATCTATATAAATAAAAATGGAAATGTTCGTTTGTTCAAAATCGCTAATCTCCGAAAGTTATTCACCGATTGCTTTGAAATGTTCACACAACTTTCCCGTCACATCTGAGCGGGTTTTCATATACATTCTAAACATATGTCACGTCTGTG
This sequence comes from Procambarus virginalis, assembly GCA_020271785.1. Classification (NCBI taxonomy): domain Eukaryota; kingdom Metazoa; phylum Arthropoda; class Malacostraca; order Decapoda; family Cambaridae; genus Procambarus; species Procambarus virginalis. The sequence goes on from WNGS01163555.1 coordinate 22,378,831, forward strand.
AAGGAAAAAAAACATGATTTATTTGAAAAACTGTGTTTTTCAAGTGTTTTTCATCTGAAGGAAATCTTCGAAACATCTTACCGATTGCTTGAAATTTTGACACAACACTGCATACGAATAGGCGCACGTTTTTATATACCAACTTAATACATGCCTCACCTGTGACAGGAAAAAACATGCTTTTTTTTCAAAAACAGCACCACCTGTTGGCGTGAGAGCAACACACACTGTAATCTCTGAAAGTTCTTCATCGATTGCTTTAAAATTTTGATACAATGTTCCATTCGAATATGCGCATGATTTTAAATACCTATTATATAGATATAATACCGGTGACAGGTAAAAACATTTTTTTTTTTAACCACGCCATCTGTTGCATGTAAGAGCTACACACCCAATACTAAATTTATTACAGTTCAATTTCAATGTTTCCAATTGCATTGATAAATTTAATTTTCATGTATATCGATTTATTTTCATTTTGATTTAATTATTTTGTGTGATATTGCATTGAAATTGAGGTGTGTTGTTTACAATACCGTTCAATTCGGTATGAATGAAATGAGTATAGTTAATTTTTTTTCATTTTTTCATATCGTTTTTTTAACTGTTCTTATTTTTCAGTGCAGTTGGCGGTGGAATTGAGCTGTGTCGATTGAGCTGTGTTTGAATTGAAATATTTCGTTAGTATTTTTTGTTTTTGTTTTGAAAACAAGAAAATGAACAACGTGTTTATTTCACATCTGCATATGTGAAACAAATAGCCATGAATCCACCAGCTACAATGTTAACTGCTTTCTTCGCGTTATGTTAGAATGACGCATTTGCGAAAACACTGCTGTATGCGGAAGTGCCTACGTAATACATGGAATGCGAGTAGAAAATCATTTGAACCTCACAAACGAGGAGAGAGAGTCGACAGACAACTTGGCATGTTCAAACAATCTAAGATAGGCAGATTGTACACCATGCATCCCAATCAAGATGAAAGCTTTTTCCTTCGCGTGCTGTTGGTAAATGTGCCCGGTTCAACGTCTTTACAGCAATTGAGATTTGTCAAACGGCGTCACACATGCCACTTTCCGTAATGCATTTCAGGTTGTGAATATAATGTTGAACAACAGACACTGGGATGTATGCATTAATGACGCGTCAAACACGTCACAACATAATTAAATTTGTGCATTATTTGCAATCATACTGACCGGCAGCTCTCCATCTCCAACACAGTTATGGGAGAAATATAAATCGCACATGACTTCAAATATTGTCCGTCGAATACGCAAGGAAATTGCAAATATGATCATGGTTTTCACAGCAGAAATCTACAACGAAGCGCTGATAATAATTGAAGATTTTTGCTTAGAAATCACGAACAAAGTTCTCATTTAATTGGGAATGACATCACCGAATCTATCAGCTGTGCTTCGTTCCTTATAGAATTGCGTCGTGTACCAAATTAAAACACAGGTGTTCTGTTGTCGTATGTGCAATCAAATATTCCAAAGCTAACACATGAGCAAAAAAGCATTTACGATCAAATAATTCAAACTGTTAATAATGGGATTGGAGAAATCTTCTACTTAGATGCGCCAGGAGGAACTTGTAAAACCTTTCTAATTAGATTGATTCTGGCAGCGATTCGATTCCAAAATGGCATAGTCTTAGCTCTTGCGTCGTCCAGAATAGCTACAATTTGCTACCAGGTGGAAGAACTGCTCATTTGACTTTGAAACTGTCACTGAACATGCAATTCATTGAAACTCCCACGTGCAACATTTCCAAAACATCTGACATGGGAAAAGTATTGCAGAAATGCAAACTTATTGTTTGGGAAAAATGCACAATGGACTCCAAAAAATCGCTCGAGGCTCTTGATCGATCATTGCAAGATTTGCGTGGAAACATCAGACCCTTTGGGAACGCTTTAATATTGCTTGCAGGAGAATTCAGGAAAGCATTACCTGTAATTCCTTGATCGACAACAGCGGACGAAATAAATACTTGCCTGAACTGCTCTACTTTGTGGAGCCATGGAAAGACGTTAAAATTAACTATAAATGTGCGAGTCCAGCTGAAAACGATCCATCAGCTGAGATATTCTCACATTATTTTCTGGAAATTGGGAACGGAAACGTGCCGGTTGATCTGACCTCAGGACGAGTTTCATTGCCTCATAAGTTCTGCAATTTAGTAACGTCAAAAGAAGAATTGGTTGAAAAACTATTTCTCAATATTTAATTAATGCGTTGTTGATTTGTGGAACCAATTACCGCGTAACGTGGTGGAGGTGGGGTCCCTCGATTGTTTCAAGCACGAGTTGGACAAGTATATGAGTGGGATTGGGTGGTTATAGATAGGAGCTGCCTCGTATGGGCCAATAGACCTTCTGCAGTTACCTTTGTTCTTATGTTCTTATGTTCTTATATTAGAAACGTGCACTTTCTCTTTTCTCTCTTTTCCATTTATGCAGACTGAGCCACAGCAACGCATGGCGGGTACAGCTAGCATCATAATAAGATGATTTTTCTGTGTACTGAAAGAGGATCGTCTGAAGTAGAATTAATGGACGACAGATCCAGAGTACATGGGAGGGGGGATTCTGTGGAACTCATGTTACGCTTCAGTGGAAGCTTTGGGAATCCTGGAGTGTACAGCAGTACACTTGGTTGCAATTCCTTTGACCATGTCGTGGCATAGTCATATAGAGCGTGCATCTACGAATACCTAGCACATAGGTTCGAATCCTCATCACGGCTCCTGTGGACTTTTTCTGTGAAGTAAATTTAGAGGAACGACTTGTAACAATCAAAACAGTTACAAAACGATCAAGATAGTCTTGTACATTGGATAAAAGAATTGCAGATGTAGTTTTTTGCTTTAAATAATAATTCTTTAACAATTGACCATTTACCAGATATCAGCTTGATAGTTTTGAAATTGCGAAATCTGAATGGAAAAATGATTAGGAGATACTAGGAGGACTAAGCCAAGAATTATATGTATAAATATAGGAAATAAAGTAAATAGAATACTGGGATTTATTTCTAGACTCATTTGCAAATAATTCTAATAATATTCCTTAATTTTTTTATTGTCCTTATTAGACCACACTTAGATTAATGCTGTTCAGTTTGTTTTTTATACAGTAGTATGAGCATATATTTATGTGAACACAAATAAAATGATGATAAGTTAATCCCAAGAAAGCTTAATTTACACTAACTAGAAAGACGAACAGTAAGAGGTGACATGACGGAAGAATACAAATGAATGAACGTGAATAAGAAGAGGGGAGGTATATGAGGCTTTAAATATATCAACGCAAATAGGGAACACGAAACAATGGATATAAATATGATAAATTTTATATCGGGAGAGGCCTGGGTAAATACTGGTAAGGAAAAAGGGTTATGGTTTAAGGAACGACTTTCCCAGAAACATAATAGATGTGGAACCCCTGGAGAGTTTCAAACATATATTTGATTGAGTTTGGGAGGACATAAATCAGAACTGCCTCATATGGGTCAATAGGTCGTCTGTACTTTCCTTAAATTTAATATTATTTTATATAGTAAGTATGTGTTTGGATCGACTTGACTTGGAATAAGGTTGGGCTGGAGGTTGCTTGGAATGAGGTAGAGTTGCAGTAGGAATGGACGTGACGCTGGAGTGTGGATATGGTAGATGACTTGATGGAGGGCGTTTCCCAGCAACACTGAGCTGGCATCTTCCATGTGTGTGTGTGTGTTTAAAGTGTTTGTGTCTTTATTATAATGTAAGGTAAAAATATATAGGTAAAAAGAGAGCTTGGTACAAAAGGATTAAAAATGGGGTGGTCACTTTAGAACAGGAATTCGTACAACTAGTTAGAAATGTTAAAAAAGAGATAAGGAAAGCAAAAAGAAACTATGAAGTTCGTATAGCAGGGCAAGCAAAGACAAATCCTAAAGGGTTTTTTCAGTTATATCGAACTAAGACTAGGGAAAGGATAGGTCCATTAAAAACTGAGACAGGTCAAATAACAGATAGTGATGAAGAGATGAGTAGTATTTTTAATAAATATTTTGTATCTGTATTTACTAAAGAGGAACTTAACAATATGCCTTCAGCCGAACAAGTCTATGTGGGTGGGGACGAGGACAGGTTGACGAGTTTAGCAGTTACCAGGGAGGATGTTCTTAAACAAATAGTAAAACTCAAACCAAACAAATCCCCAGGGCCGGATGAAGTGTTTGCCAGAGTGCTGAAAGAATGCAAAGAGGAGCTTTGTGACCCACTGTCAATCATATTTAATAAATCAATAGAGTCAGGCAGAGTGCCAGAGTTTTGGAAAGTTGCTAATGTGATACCAGTTTTTAAGAAAGGAGATAGATCACTTGCGTCTAACTATCGACCAATTAGCCTAACGTCTATTGTGGGAAAGTTACTCGAAACTATAATAGTAAATAAAATTCGTCTTAAGAACATAAGAACAAAGGCAACTGCAGAAGGCCAATTGGCCCATACGAGGCAGCTCCTATTTATAACCACCCAATCCCACTCATATACATGTCCAACCCATGCTTGAAACAATCGAGGGACCCCACCTCCACAATGTTACGCGGCAATTGGTTCCACAAATCAACAACCCTGTTACTGAACCAGTATTTACCCAAGTCTTTCCTAAATCTAAACTTATCCAATTTATACCCATTGTTTCGCGTTCTGTCCTGTGTTGATACTTTCAATACCCTATTAATATCCCCTTTGTTATGTCCATTCATCCACTTGTAAACCTCTATCATGTCACCCCTAACTCTTCGCCTTTCCAGTGAATGCAAATTAAGCTTTGTTAATCTTTCTTCATATGAAAGATTTCTAATTTGGGGAATTAACTTAGTCATCCTACGCTGGACACGTTCAAGTGAATTTATATCCATTCTATAATATGGCGACCAAAACTGAACTGCATAATCTAAATGGGGCCTAACCAGAGCAAGATATAGCTTGAGAACCACACCAGGTGTCTTGTTACTTACGCTGCGATTAATAAATCCGAGTGTCCTATTTGCCTTATTACGAACATTTATGCATTGATCCTTTTGTTTTAAATTCTTACTAATTATAACTCCCAGATCCCTTTCGCAATCCGACTTCGCAATCTCAACACCATCTAGCTCGTATCTTGTAACTCTATCATCATTACCTAGCCTCAGAACTTTACATTTATCAGCATTAAACTGCATCTGCCAGTCCTTTGACCATTTCAAAACCCTATCTAGATCAACTTGAAGTGATAGTGAGTCCTCCTCCGAATTAATTTCCCTACCGATTTTCGTATCATCGGCAAATTTGCAAATGTTGCTACTCAAACCTGAATCTAAATCATTTATATATATTATAAACAACAGAGGTCCCAAGACAGAGCCTTGAGGCACTCCACTTACAACATTTTCCCACTCTGACTTGACTCCATTTATACTAACTCTCTGTTTCCTTTGGTATAGCCATGCCCTAATCCAGCTTAATATAGCACCCCCAATACCATGAGCCTCTATCTTTTTAATCAGTCTTTCATGTGGCACTGTATCGAAAGCTTTGCTAAAGTCAAGGTACACAACATCACAATCCTTACCACTATCAACTGCCTCAACTATGCTAGAATAAAAAGATAACAAATTTGTTAAACATGAACGGCCATTTATAAAACCATGTTGCGACTCAATTATTAATTTATGTTTTTCAAGATGAAGACGAATTTTATTTGCTATTATAGATTCGAGTAACTTTCCCACAATAGACGTTAGGCTAATTGGTCGATAGTTAGACGCAAGTGATCTATCTCCTTTCTTAAAAACTGGTATCACATTAGCAACTTTCCAAAACTCTGGCACTGTGCCTGACTCTATTGATTTATTAAATATGATTGACAGTGGGTCACAAAGCTCCTCTTTGCATTCTTTCAGCACTCTGGCAAACACTTCATCCGGCCCTGGGGATTTGTTTGGTTTGAGTTTTACTATTTGTTTAAGAACATCCTCCCTGGTAACTGCTAAACTCGTCAACCTGTCCTCGTCCCCACCCACATAGACTTGTTGGGCTGAAGGCATATTGTTAAGTTCCTCTTTAGTAAATACAGATACAAAATATTTATTAAAAATACTACTCATCTCTTCATCACTATCTGTTATTTGACCTGTCTCAGTTTTTAATGGACCTATCCTTTCCCTAGTCTTAGTTCGATATAACTGAAAAAACCCTTTAGGATTTGTCTTTGCTTGCCCTGCTATACGAACTTCATAGTTTCTTTTTGCTTTCCTTATCTCTTTTTTAACATTTCTAACTAGTTGTACGAATTCCTGTTCTAAAGTGACCTCCCCATTTTAATCCTCTTGTACCAAGCTCTCTTTTTACCTATAAGATTCTTCAAATTCTTTGTTATCCACTTTGGGTCATTAGTAATCGATCTATTCAATTTGTGTGGTATACTACGTTCCTGTGCTTTGTTTAGAATATTCTTAAATACGTTATAAATTGAATCTACATCGAAATCCCCATTTACATCACCCATCGCTGGGTTCATGTCTCGCTCCAAGACCGGCCCACACCCCATACCCAAGACTTTCCAATCAATTTGACCCAAAAAATTTCTTAGGCTATTAAAATCAGCTTTTCGAAAATCTGGCACTTTAACAGAATTTTCTCCTACAGGTCTATTCCATTCTATGCCAAATCTGATTTCTTTGTGATCACTGTTCCCTAGCTCACTCCCTATTTCGATGTCATTAATTTGTGTTTCCCTGTTAGTTAACACTAAATCTAAAATATTATTTTCCCGTGTTGGTTCCTTAATGTGTTGCGTAAGAAAGCAATCGTCAATTAATTCTAGAAAATCTTCTGCTTCACTATTCCCTGTTTTGTTCAACCAGTTTATTCCACTCAAATTAAAGTCACCCATGACATAAATACTGTTAGATCTAGATGCCCTAGATATTTCATCCCATAGATGCTTTGCTTCCATTCTGTCTAAATTTGGTGGCCTATATATAACTCCAATTATAATATTATTTGCTTTTTCGTTTAATTCTATCCAAATAGTTTCTGTGTGTGGCTCAGTTTTGATTCCCTCTTTGAGACTACATTTTCAAATTGTCCCTAACGTATATGGCTACTCCACCACCTCGTCTAATATATCTATCTGTGTGAAATAGTTTAAATCCATTTATTTGATATTCGGCTAATAGTTCTCTATTATCAACATTCATCCACGTTTCGGTAAGTGCAATAAGATATATTTTTTCTGTGCAGACAAGAGCATTTAATTCGTAANGGAAGGTCACTCTCACATTACTGCTGACGTGGGTAAGTCACTCTCACGTACTGTTGACTTAAGTAGGTCACTCTCACTTTACTAATTAACCATTCATCAAACTTGATTAATTAGGTTTTCCCAAACAACTCTCATCCCTTATGTTGCCTTGCCTTGTCTTATCGAAGTAAGCACAAGTCTAACCCCATCTGTGTAAATACCCTTATCTCTCTCTCCTGCCTTCCTCAATATCTTCCTCCCCACCCTCTAACCCAGCACGCCCTCTTCTTCCCCTCTCTCTTCTCTTCCCTATCTCATCCAGACTTCCCCTCAAAAATTTTAAATGTAGCTGTTATTAAATAATCTTACCGTTTTTTGTGTTCTCACCATGTTCACAGCATATACTTTGTATATCTGTAATACTCATTATTCATGTTTTTCTGCAAGTTCAAATCAAATTTTGCACCTGTTTCTCCATGTTCATCCCATTCTCTTATGTTCTACAAGTTCCATTAATGTTCTCTCTGTTCTTTGTCATGTTCTCAATGTTCTTAGCATGGTCTTCACAAGTTGTTTGTTCATTCTTCGAATACTCTATATATTCTATGTTTTTATGTTCTCTGAAAAAGTTCAGTTCATAATCACCTGCATATTCACTGTGTTCATTGCAAATTTTTACATGTTCCTAAAATCAATTGCACAATTGTTTCTTCCGTTCAGTAACTAGTTCTTTATCAAATATTATCAACTGCATTACAGTTCTCCCAATAAACTACTACAAAGTATTCGTTTCGTAAGTCAGTCACCCAGTTTTATTTACAATCAAACAATCAACAATGTCAATGTATTTCTTTTATCAACTTAATATCTCTTACCGACATTGTTCTCCTAAAACAATCTATGCTCTATACAATAACAAATTTACCAAGATAATCTTTTCTTAACGTTTATTTCGTTTATTTACTAAAATTATTCGTCAATAAACTGAAAATGGTCACGTTCTTCATCTTTTCATCATTGCTTAACTAAAATTATTCGTCAATCAACTGAAAATAGTCACTTTCGTCATTATTTCATTTCTTAACTAATATAACCCTTCTTTTAACTGAAAATAGTCAAGCGTAACATCTTTCAACACTTTGTTACAGACATTATTTTTCGTGGAGTGAGAAAAAACAGCCAAAGGGATCTTTCAACACTGTGCTTAACTAAAATCGCTCTTCACTCATCAGAAAATATTCATGTGTAACTTCTTTCAACCGTTTTTTAACTTCCATCATGAGTTGTTAAGTAAGAAAAAATAGTCAAGTGTAATTTCGTGTCATTTCGCAACTAAAATAACTCTTCTTTCGTTCCATAAATAGTCAAAAGAAACTTTCAACACTTTGTAACATATGCATCGTTACGTACGAAAAATAGTCAAGGATACTCTTTAAGACATCAATAACACACTCAAATACAACACAAAACACTATTTATGCTACCAAAAGTTATGTTCAGACATTAAGGATAGACACAAACAATAAAGATGCGATTCATACTATCAAAAGCTATTCTCAGAGACATCAAAAGTAATTCTCAGAGTCATGAGAGGTAATATCTAACTCAATTTCGTTCATCCAAGGTAATCTTTAACTCACCATCGTTCATCAAAGAAACTTTCTAAGACATATTTCGAGCATCAAAAAAAACTAACATCTTCGCCCTTTCAACCCTTAAACTGCTAAGAGCTATTTGGCCTGCAACACCGTCAGGTGCAACAACAACAAATATTCCACATTTTTTTTGTCTCATAAAAGTGCTCATTTGTGTTCCCTGACCACAGGAAAAATTAATTTAACTGTATAGCTACCAATGAAGTACATGAGCGGAGAACTTGGCCGACGACGTCACAGATCTTCGAGGCTGGAGCACGGCGTGTCCCGGGAGGGTCAGGCGCAGCATTGAAGCAGCCCGAGTTGCCACAAAATATATTTTTGCAGCATTATTTTCAGTGTCTATGGTGTAATTTTCAACCATTTTTTTCCGCTGATATTGTACAATATAAGCTCACTTGATGTTGTATTATAATACAACTGTTATATATTTAATACACTATCACATATTAGTGTCACATGTATGTGCACCGAAATGTATTTTTCAGGAAATATAAATGAATTATGAACTGTTTTCATTATAAGTCACTCTCACATCACAACTGAGGTGGGTGGGTCACTCTCACACCACTACTGAGGTGGGTGGCCTACTCTCACACCACTACTGAGGCGGGTGGCCTACTCTCACATCACAACCGACGTGGGTAGGCCACTCTCGCACCACTACTGACGTTGGTGGCCCACTCTCACATCACTACTGAGGTGGGTGGCCTACTCTCACATCACTACTGAGGTGGGTGGCCTACTCTCACACCACTACTGAGGTGGGTGGCCTACTCTCACACCACTACTGAGGTGGGTGGCCTACTCTCACACCACTACTGAGGTGGGTGGCCTACTCTCACATCACTACTGAGGTGGGTGGGTCACTCTCACATCACTACTGAGGTGGGTGGGTCACTCTCACATCACTACTGAGGCGGGCAGGTCACTCTCACATCACTACTGAGGCGGGCAGGTCACTCCCACATAACATCTACCATGTTGACGTCAACAGCTGCGGCAGGTGTCGTGGTGCGTGACGGTGGTGGTGGTGAGCGACGACCTCGCCTTCCTCGCCGCCTTCGCCCAGTGGTCCCTCAAGGGCCGCCTGCTGGTTTGGGCAACGAGGGTTCTCGCAGTCACTCGTCTCGCCCTTCCAGAGGTGCAAGACCTTCTGTGCTCCCACTGGACATTTTCCATGATGAATACCATGTTACTTATCTTAAACGACAGGTCACACGTTCCCAGGTAAATATCTATAAGAATGCCTACCTGTCTGTGTTTGCCTTTCTGTGTGTCTGTCTGTTAAAAGACGGAGGCCACATGGTTGGGACTTGCCTCACCCAAATTGGCAGAGGAAATGGTCTGGGGAATGGGATAAACATAGGATGGTCTCGGTCGCACAAATTAAAAATGTAAGCGAGCCAGGGGTCACATCTATACATGATACATACACCCCCTACGACGATTTTTGGCATTATCCGCCACCTACACGGCTAAACATTTTCAAAACTTTCCAAATTATTTTTTATAGTAATATGCAATATTAGTCACTGATCTTGGACAATATTTTTGCTCGTAGTTGCATCAAAAAGACACTCCTTACACAGCATCAAAGGATCCTCGAGCAACGGCTCTTTACCAGAGCCAGGGATAACTATTATTTTTGTTGTATATCACACCACTGAGCTCCTCTCACTGCCCATTACCCACACATTAAACAATTATATTTTGTATAAGAGACAAATAGACAAGGGCAGATAGTAGACAGATGGAGAGATAGATAGGTAGATGGATAAGCAGGTGGATAGGTAGATGGATAAGTAGATGGATAAGCAGATGGATAGGCAGATGGATAAGCAGATGTATAGGTAGATGGATAAGCAGATGCATAGGTAGATGGATAAGCAGATGCATAGGTAGATGGATAAGCAGATGGATAGTGTCGGGGTTCACGATAGTGTGGGGGGTGAGTGAGCAACTGTACTGCAAGGACTTTATCCCTGAAACCTCTCAAAGCAGTTGTTCTGACGATGGCCGTTACTCACCGTAGTCCTACGGGTCTTCCCTCGATCCTCTCGGCGCCACTGCACGCCCAGAAGAGTACCCCAGTCGATCTCCCAACCGGCCTCAGGTCGTAGAGTGAGTGGAGACACAGATTGTTCCCTCAATTTGTGTGCCCGCCCCGACAAGGACTCTCACACAGCCTTCAAGGTCGCCAACTGGTGTTTTTAGGTGTCCAGTAACACTATAGTGGTGTTGTGTAATTGTGGTAATTGTGGCAAGAGCAAGTTCGATTAGATTGGTATCAGGCAAGCAATTATTCCTGTCCCTCTTTCTTATTTATCTTTTCGCAGTCACAAGGTATATGGAGGGGATGATATAAACACCAAAGAGTTTTGGTATTTTACTTAAAAACAACGAGATATATATGCATCAATAAACACATCAGAAGCAAGTATAACAGCTGCTCTCTCCTCAGCAAATAATCTGGAGCACATCGGATGGTAACACGCTTCCTCATTAAAGTCACCTGTCAAATATCAGCTGACCCTCTGGCCCTAACGCTCGTGAGAATGACTATTGCTTGTTTCTCGGGCGGCGCGCACCCCGTTTCTTTAACTTTTTGCAAACCACTATATTTACCATTCACATGACATATTTATGATTCCACTAGGACTCGATACACCACTTCACTGGTCTCACGATCAATATCTTATTCTCACTGCACTCAAAGTGATATTTCACCGTACCAAGAAGATACACTATTCTTAATGATATTTACTGTGAATGCACTTAATCACTGTACTGTTCTTTAAATCTATAATTCCTCTTAAAAGCGATATCACTGGCAATCACTTCGCATATATGAGATTATTCAGTACACAGGCATATACATTGATAAATCATTAATCAATACACAGGCATATATATATATAATATCATTAATCAATACACAGGCATATATATATATATATATATATATATATATATATATATATATATATATATAATATATATATATATATATATATATATAATATATATTATATCATATATATTAGGCATATATATATATATATATATATATATATATATATATAATCATTAATCAATACACAGGCTATATATAAAGTCTGGGCTCATAGCTAACACCAATAACTGGTTCACTACTAATATATATATAATAATAATCACAGGAAA
>WNGS01163555.1:22397485-22416908 GCA_020271785.1 Procambarus virginalis
TTATTAATTATGTTTTTCAAGATGAAGACGAATTTTATTTGCTATTATAGATTCGAGTAACTTTCCCACAATAGACGTTAGGCTAATTGGTCGATAGTTAGACGCAAGTGATCTATCTCCTTTCTTAAAAACTGGTATCACATTAGCAACTTTCCAAACTCTGGCACTCTGCCTGACTCTATTGATTTATTAAATATGATTGACAGTGGGTCACAAAGCTCCTCTTTGCATTCTTTCAGCACTCTGGCAAACACTTCATCCGGCCCTGGGGATTTGTTTGGTTTGAGTTTTACTATTTGTTTAAGAACATCCTCCCTGGTAACTGCTAAACTCGTCAACCTGTCCTCGTCCCCACCCACATAGACTTGTTGGGCTGAAGGCATATTGTTAAGTTCCTCTTTAGTAAAACAGATACAAAATATTTATTAAAAATACTACTCATCTCTTCATCACTATCTGTTATTTGACCTGTCTCAGTTTTTAATGGACCTATCCTTTCCCTAGTCTTAGTTCGATATAACTGAAAAAACCCTTTAGGATTTGTCTTTGCTTGCCCTGCTATACGAACTTCATAGTTTCTTTTTGCTTTCCTTATCTCTTTTTAACATTTCTAACTAGTTGTACGAATTCCTTTCTAAAGTGACCTCCCCATTTTTAATCCTCTTGTACCAAGCTCTCTTTTACCTATAAGATTCTTCAAATTCTTTGTTATCCACTTGGGTCATTAGTAATCGATCTATTCAATTTGTGTGGTATACTACGTTCCTGTGCTTTGTTTAGAATATTCTTAAATACGTTATAAATTGAATCTACATCGAAATCCCCATTTACATCACCTATCGCTGGGTTCATGTCTCGCTCCAAGACCGGCCCACACCCCATACCAAGACTTTCCAATCAATTTGACCCAAAAAATTTCTTAGGCTATTAAAATCAGCTTTTCGAAAATCTGGCACTTTAACAGAATTTTCTCCTACAGGTCTATTCCATTCTATGCCAAATCTGATTTCTTTGTGATCACTGTTCCCTAGCTCACTCCCTATTTCGATGTCATTAATTTGTGTTTCCCTGTTAGTTAACACTAAATCTAAAATATTATTTTCCCGTGTTGGTTCCTTAATGTGTTGCGTAAGAAAGCAATCGTCAATTAATTCTAGAAAATCTTCTGCTTCACTATTCCCTGTTTTGTTCAACCAGTTTATTCCACTCAAATTAAAGTCACCCATGACATAAATACTGTTAGATCTAGATGCCCTAGATATTTCATCCCATAGATGCTTTGCTTCCATTCTGTCTAAATTTGGTGGCCTATATATAACTCCAATTATAATATTATTTGCTTTTTCGTTTAATTCTATCCAAATAGTTTCTGTGTGTGGCTCAGTTTTGATTCCCTCTTTGAGACTACATTTCAAATTGTCCCTAACGTATATGGCTACTCCACCACCTCGTCTAATATATCTATCTGTGTGAAATAGTTTAAATCCATTTATTTGATATTCGGCTAATAGTTCTCTATTATCAACATTCATCCACGTTTCGGTAAGTGCAATAATATCTATTTTTTCTGTGCAGACAAGAGCATTTAATTCGTTAATTTTTTTCTTAGACTTCTACTGTTTGTGTAATATACCCTAAGTGAATTGTTATTTGAGGCCCTTCTCTTTCCCTGATCATTTTGCCAATTCCTTTCTCCCGCAAACACATACTTTTATTACATCCTTCCTCCAAATCAATTCCCATACCTCTATCTACTAACAGTTTAAACCCAAACAAACCTCTAACCACTTCTTCCAACGAGTTTGCAACAGCAACAACCCCAGCTCTCGATAGATGCACCCCATCCCGAGCATACATTTCATTTCTTCCATAGAAGTGTTCCCAGTTGTCTATATAAGATATTGCATTAGATTTGCAATATCTTTCCAGCCTGCAATTGACACCAAGTGCCCTCGACATCCATTCATTTCCCACTCCCTTTCTGGAAGAATGCCACATATGATCGGGATTCCTCCCTTGCTCCTAACTAATTCTATTGCTGTCTTGAATTTCAGTATTAGTTCCTCACTTCTAACTCTCCCAACATCATTACCCCCCCACTAATACAATAATGGGTTTGCTCCCATTTCCCGTCATAATATCTTTCATGTTTCCAACAATATCACCAATACCAGCTCCAGGATAGCAAACCCTTAATCTGTTCCCTTTATCTCTGGCACAAAACGTTCTGTCCAAATACCTCACCTGGGAATCTCCCACAACCAAATTCGCTTCGATCCTCCCTTTTCTCTTGGGCACTTTGAGGGACCCGCGCTTCAATGTTCCTCGCCGCTATGCCCTTACCTCCACGCTGAACCATAGGTTCACCACAGCACTCGTCCTCCAACACATCAAATGCGTTTGTAATCTTTATGGTATTAGGTGTCTTTTTTGCCAAGGTCTTCTTAAGACCCCTGTCTTTTACAATATTCCAAGACGGGTCTCCCTAATGCCGGTCTCCTCCTTTGCTTCATCCTGTCGTTGCTTAAGCTGCCTTACCTCCTCCCGCAACGAATCCAGCTCTGTCCTCAGAGCTCCAACCAGACTCACCAACTCCCTCACCAAACCCTCCATTATTGCTGAATAATATTGCTTCACTCGGAGCTCCAGCTAACACAACCTCCCACTGTGACAGCACCTGACTGACTGATGACGTGTACTCCAGGAATGGGTATGTCCGAGCACACTCCTAACATCACTTCATCTGTAAAGTAATCAGAGGTTAGCTTTACTGTACACACAGGTATATCCATCTCTGAATTTATACCCCGTACCTTAATTATTTGTCCGTTTATACAAGATGTGTACTCAGGAATCAGGCTTTTCAGTATTAAGCTCTGATTCGCTCCTGTATCACGTAATATTTTGACTGGTTGGTCAGGCTGACCCCCAATACTCACCATGCCTTTGCTAATGAAAGGGTTATATCCTTTCGTAACGAACGTCATCACCTGGGGCAATTCCTCCTGTAAACTCTTATACGGACGACTGTATTTACTTACGGTGAGGGACACCACTCTCCTGCCTTGCCTATACTCTCTACTTAAGTGTCCAGGCTTGTTGCATGTGTAGCATATTACCTGAGACAGGAAACCTCGTCCTCTCGAACCACGTTGTCCGTTATAATAGGAATCGCCACGTCTCCATTGTCCTGTACCTTGATTTCTAGACGACGTTGTACTTCCTCCTTGACCCTCGAATGCGTCACCTCCCGACGGAGAAAATTCCACATACCCCTGACTTTGTCTGGTGGCTATCGGCTTGCCAGTATATCCACTACCATCTCCACTGTTCCACGTATACTGTCTTTTACTCCTGCAACTTTGTGTGACCTTTTTCTTTATGTTCTTGGAGACTTCTGTAAGCTTCCGTAATTACATCTGCTTTGTCCGCTGCTTCTAAGATTGTTTTTATTCCTGCTTCTTGAACCTTAAACCTGGTGTCTGGAGTCACCATCTCCAAGAATTTTTCCATTAACATCAATTGTTTCAAGTCTTCGAAAGATTCAACCTTTTCGGAACCCATCCATCTTTGGAATCTACGATCCAAATCCCTGGCTGTTTCAGCATATGTGCTCCTCTGTGTCTTTACCATTTCTCTGAACCGCTTCCGGTAAGCTTCAGGTGTCAGTAGAAATGATCTTAATACACTGTTTTTCACTGTCCAGTAATTTTTACAATCTTCTAGAGAGAGCTGTGTATAGGCCTCTCTCGCCGCCCCAGTCAATCTTATTTGCACCAATTGGGCCCAATCCTCCTCTGGCCACTGCTTTAGTGTAGCAACTTTTTCAAAATGCTCAAAAAAAGACTCCGACTCTTCTGGACAAAATTGCGGAACCTCCTTTTCACGTGCCATGTGATCATATGCGACAGGCATAGGTATGCTCTCCAAGTGTACCTCTCGCCCTCGCATCTGACCAGCCACAAATTTATTTGCTTCGATTTCCATTTGCTTCGTTTTCTCCTTTTCTAATTCTACATGCGTTTTTTGCTCGCTCTCAAGTCGCAATTTCTCATGCTCCAATTTCAGTTTCTCTAATTCAAACTGTCTCTCTTCCCTCTTAATTTGAGCTTCCAGTTTCAAACGTTCCAGTTCATACTCTAAATTTCCACTCCTATATGACGTATTTGAAGATACTTCCTCATTATCTGGTTCCCCACTTTCCTTTGCACTCACATCTAATCCTACCGCTCCTACGTCTTCGCGTCGAGACCTTACTTTATTTCCAAGTTCTTGTCTCATATAGACCACTTTAGTCGACACTAATTCTATCTCATAGTGTTCGGCGATTTGCTTCAGCTGTTCTTTCGTACAGCTCTCCAAAATCAATGGGTCCTCTTTTGTTATAAATTCTTGGACACGATCCATGATGAAAACTTTAACTGGCTAGATACCTAGATGACCAGCAATGGGTGCTACAAGTGTAAACAGTGTGTCTTGCTCAAAACTCTCCCGGACAGGCCCCCATATTTGTTGGGATCGAACTGTCGACAACCCAACTCAGTTAAAATAGGTTTGTTCTGAGCGTTTTTCTTAAGTTTCTGTGTAATATAACGGGGTATATTGATTTGATCAGGTGTCAGCCTCAGCCGGACCTATTGTCAGGTGCGACACACTTGGTGCTGAGGTCTGACAAAGGACAATAAATAAGTTTATCTAAAAACTTCATCATGGATATATTCAGCTATATCGCAAACACATAAGAGTGTACATTATATACAATATATGACATGTATGTATATATATATTGAGGCATTTTACATATGTACAGTTATATATATATATATATATATATATATATATATTATATATATATATATATGAGAGAGATACTACGATCATGCAACGAGGTCCTCTTCCTTCGTGAGGGTGGAGCATACTAACAGATGGGTCAGTTGGTCACACATCCGAAAGCGACGACAGCATTTTGACTGAATGGAGGGGAGTAGATGTATGTGTCTCCACCTGCTCCGATCAGCCCTCATTACATCGCCCGGTGCTTCTGATTGGCTAACAGAAATTCCCGCCACCGGACGAGGCACATCGTGCTGACCGTTAACGACCTCCATGGTCGTTAACCTTGTTCTTCCTGTAATAATGAATGTATTACTATTAAATCACCGTGCCTTTATGCGACGAAATAACACGATATGGTATTTCGTAACATATGCCACTTAAATTCGACCTAATTTAAGGCAATTTCCACCATATATACCCAAATGTTGCATATCATAGCACTCCCAAAGCCCATTTTTACCCACATTTTCTCCTACCCTACGCAACCTTACCTAACGTAACCTAGCATATCCAACCCTGGATTTGGTTAAAGTCAGCGAAATATAACCTATTCCCACCTAAATTTGACCTAATTTAAGACAATTTCCACCAAATATACCCAAATGTTGTGTATCATAGCACTGTCAATGCCCATTTTTTTTTACCAACATTTTCTCCTATTTCCATCCTACCCTACGCAAACTTACCTAACGTAACCTAGCATATCCAAACCTAGATTTGGTTAAAGTTGGTGAAATTTAAGCTATTCCCACCTAAATTTGACCTAATTTAAGACAATTTCCACCAAATATACCCAAATGTTGTGTATCATAGCACTGTCAAAGCCCATTTTTTTTACCAACATTTTCTCCTATTTCCATCCTACCCTACACTACCTCACCTAACCTAACCTAGCATATCCAAACCTGGATTTGGTTAAAGTTGACGAAATTTAAGCTATGCTACCCAAATTCGACCTAATTTAAGACAATTCCCACCAAATATATCCAAATGTTGTGTATCATAGCATCGCCAAAGCCCATTTTTACCTACATTTTCCCCTATTCCATCCTACCCTACGCAACCTTACCTAACCTAACCTAGCATATCCAAACCTAGATTTGGTTAAAGTCGGCGAAATTTAAGTTATCCCACATAAATTTGACCTAATTTAAGACAATTTCCACCAAATATACCCAAAAATGTTTTGTAACATAGCACAGCCAAAGCTCATTTCAGCTAAGTTTCACCTATTTCAACCTGCCCTAAACAACCCTACCCAGCCTCACCTGGCATATCCACAGTTAGATTTGATTAAAGTTGGCAAAATTAATGCCTTTCCCACCTAAATTCATCCTAATTTAAGCCAATTTCCACCGAATATACCCAAATGTTTTGTATCTTAGCATAACCAAAGTTCATTTCACTCAAGTTTTCACCTATTCCATCTTACCCTACACAACCTTACCTAACCTGACCTAGCATATCCCAAGCTAGATTTGATTAAAGTTCGTGAAATTTATGCTTACTCACCTAAATTCAACCTAATTTAAGACAATTTCTACGAAATATACCCAAAATATCTTGTTACATAGTACAGCCAAAGACCATTTTAGCCGAGTTTTCACATATTCCAACCTACCCTACATAGCCTTACCTAAGCAGATTTGATTAAAGTTGGGGAAAGTTAAGCTATCGCCACCAAATTGGAGACAATTTCCACCAAATATACCTAAACAATATGTATCATAGCACAGTCAAAGCCCATTTTACCCACATCTTCACCCATTCCATCTAAACCTGGACCAAACCTCAGATACGACATATGCTCAGAGAAGTGATGTTTTTTGGATATGAACCTAAATGCTCGTACCTAACCTGCAAGAGTCTTGGAGCTTTGTTGAATATTTTATCTATTTTCTTCGAAAAGTGAAGTTTTGGATATGAACCTATCCGCACTGTTCCTAACCTACTAGGTTCTTTGTTGAACATTGTAACCATATTCATAGAAAAGTGATGTTTTGGATATGGACCTAACAGCCCCTATCCTTTAAAACTTGGAATTGTGTTTAATATTGTAGCTATATTGTTGGGTAAGTGTTTTTGTTTTTACACATCAACCCAACCGTCCTGGACCTAACCTCCCTTTATCCAACTTCAAATTTATCATAAATATGGGAGGAACGTGTTATTTGTGCATCAACCCAACCGTCCGGGACCTAACCTCCCTTTATCTAACTTCAAATTTATTGTATTTATGGGGAGAAAGTGTTGTTTATGCATCAACCCAACCACCCTGGACCTAACCTCTGATACACGGATCTTTGTTCAATATTGCATCATATTCGTAGCATTTTTTTTCACTAGTGGTGGTGGTAGTGTGTGATGGTGGTGGTGGTGGTAGTGTATTCACCTAATTGTACTCACCTAATTGTGCTTGCGGGGTTTGAGCTCTGGCTCTTTGGCCCCACCGGTCAACCATCAGTCAACAGGTGTATAAGTTCCTGAGCCTTTTGGGCTCTATTATATCTACACTTGAAACTGTGTATGGAGTCAGCCTCCACCACATTACTTCCTAATGCATTCCATTTGTCGACCACTCTGACACTAAAATGTTCTTTCTAATATCTCTGTGGCTCATTTGGGCATTCAGTTTCCACTTGTGTCCCCTAGTGCGTGTGCCCCTTGTGTTAAATAGCCTTTCTCTATCTACCCTATCAATTCCCTTGAGAATTTGAATGTGGTGATCATGTCCCCCTAACTCTTCTGTCTTCCAGCGAAGTGAGGTTTAATTCTCCTAGTCTCTCCTCGTAGCTCATACGTCTCAGCTCGGGTACTAGTCTGGTGGCAACCCTTTGAACCTTTTTCAGTTTAGTCTCATCCTTGACTAGATATGGACTCCATGCTGGGGCTGCATACTCCAGGATTAGCCTGACATATATGGTATACAAAGTTCTGAATGATTCCTTACACAAGTTTCTGAATGCCATCCTTATGTTTGACAGCCTGGCATATGCCGCTGATGTTATCCTCTGGATGTGGGCTGAAGGGGACAGGTCTGGCGTGATATCAACCTCCAAATCTTTTTCTCTCTCTGACTCTTGAAGAATTTCATCTCCCAGATGATACCTAGTATCTGGTCTCCTGCTCCCTACACCTATCTTCATTACATTACATTCGCTTGGGTTATATTCTAACTACCATTTGTTTGACCATTCCTTCAGCTTGTCTAGGTCTTCTTGAAGCCTCAAGCAGTCCTCCTCTGTCTTAATCCTTCTAATAATTTTGGCATCGTCAGCAAACATTGAGAGAAATGAATCTATACCCTCCGGGATATCATTTACATATATCAGAAGCAAGATAGGACCAAGTACAGAGCCCTGTGGGACACCACTGGTGACTTCACGCCAATCTGAGGTGTCACCCCTCACCGTAACTCTCTGCTTCCTATTGCTTAGGTACTCCTTTATCCACTGAAGCACCTTACCAGCTACACCTGCCTGTCTCTCCAACTTATGTACCAGCCTCTTATGCAGTACTGTGTCAAAGGTTTTCCGACAATCTAAGAAAATGCAGTCCGCCCAGCCTTCTCTTTCTTGCTTAATCTTTGTCACCTGGTCGTAGAATTCTATTTAGCCAGTCAGGCAAGATTTACACTCTCTGAACCCATGTTGGCGAATTGTCACGAAGTCCCTTCTCTCCAGATGTGTTACTAGGTTTTTCTCACGATCTTCTCCATCACCTTACATGGTATACAAGTCAAGGACACTGGCCAGTGTCTCTTGCCTGTCGCCCTTTTTGTATATTGGGATCACATTCGCCGTCTTCTATATTTCTGGTAGGTCTCCCGTCTCCAGTGACCTACTATACACTATGAAGAGTGGCAAGCAAAGTGTTTCTGCACACTCTTTCAGTACCCATGGTGAGATCCCGTCTGGACCAACAGCCTTTCTAGCATCCAGATCCAGCAGGTGTCTCCTGACCTCCTCTCTCATAATTTCGAACCCTTCCAAGGCCGCCTGGTTTACTTCCCTTTCACCTAGCACAGTGACCTCACCTTGTCCAGCTGTGAAGACCTGGAACCTCTTGTTGAGTTCTTCACACACCTCTTTATCATTCTCTGTATACCTGTTCTCGCTTGTTCTAAGTTTCATAACCTGTTCTTTCACTGTTGTTTTCCTCCTGATGTGACTATGGAGTAGCTTTGGTTCGGTCTTGGGTTTGTTTGCTTTATCATTTTCATAATTTTTCATTGCTTCTCTTCCCACCCTAACATACTCATTCCTGGTTGTCTGGTATCTCTCTCTGCTTTCTGGTGTTCTGTTATTTCGGAAGTTCCTCCACGCCCTTTTGTACAGTCCCTTTGCTTCCATGCATGCCCTATTATATCATTGATTCTTCTTTTGCTTCTCGGATTTTTTCCTTTGGGCTGGGATGAACCTGTTTATTGCCTCCTGACACTTTTGGGTAGCAGAGTCTATCATATCTTGTACAGACTTAGCTCTGAGGTCTGTGTCCCAAGGCATTTCCCTTAGGAAACTTCTCATCTCCTCATTGTTCTCCTTATAAGTATGCCAGGATTTTGTTTCCCTGTTTTTTTAGGGGGGAGATAATTCCTACCTCTACCAGGTACTCAAAGTTCAATACAAGGTGGTCACTCATTCCCAAGGGTGCTTCCATCTTAAATTCACTTATATCCCACTCATTTAGGGTAAATATCAGATTGAGCATGACTGGTTCACCTTCTCTCATTCTTGTTGGTTCCTTGATGTGCTGGCTTAGAAAGTGTCTTGTTGCCACGTCCAGCAGCTTAGCTTTCAATGTTTCTGGTCCTCCAAGCGGATCTCTGTCCTCCCAATCTATCTTCCCGTGGTTGAAGTCTCCCATGAATAGTAGTCCAGATCCATTCCTGCTAGCAACAGAAGCTGCTCTCTCTATTATGTTAATGGTGGCCATGTTCTTTCTATCATATTCCTGTCTGGGTCTTCTGTCTTTTGGTGGTGGATTATATATGACTACCAATATATATTTTTTGTCCTCCAGATGTTATGGTACCTGTTATGTAGTCACTGAAACCTTCACAGCTCTGAATAACCTCAAAATCCCAGCCCTGAATAACCTCAAAATCCCAGCCTTTTCATACCAGCCGACCTACACCACCACCACCACCTCTTCCTTCTCTCCTTTTCCTCGTAACATAACATTGCTGTGGAAACACTCCATTTGTTGTGGTTTTCGTTAGCTTTCTTTCTGCGAGTGCTATTATGTCTGTTTTTTTCTAGTACCCATTCTCCAAGTTCATTTGCTTTATTTCTAATTCCATCTATGTTAGTGTACATTGCCTTAAGGCTCACTTTCTTCTGTCCCTTCTCAAATCCCCTCCTTGGTGAGTGTTCTGCTGGTGGGGGAAGCTGTTCCATGGGTGTGAGGATTTGTGAGGTGGATAACAGGGTCTCAGAGGATACTGGGGTGAGTGTGTGGTGGTGGTGGTGGTAGTGTGTGGTTGTGGTAGTGGTAGTGTGTGGAAATGATGGTAGTGTGTGTGTAGGTGGTGCTAGTGTGTGGTGGTGGTAGTGTGTGGTGGTGGTAGTGTGTGGTGGTGGTAGTGTGTGGTGGTGGTGGTAGTATGTGGAGGTGGTAGTGGTAGTGTGTGATGGTGGTTGTAGTGTGTGTTGGTGGTGGTAGTGTGTGGTGGTGGTAGTGTGTGGTGGTGGTAGTGTGTGGTGGTGGTAGTAGTGCGTGATGGTGGTGTTAGTGTGTGACGGTGGTGGAAGTGGTGGTGGTAGTGTGTGGTGGTTATGTGAGGTGGTGGTATGTGGTGGTGGTGGCAATATGTGGTGGTGGTGGCAGTATGTGGTGGTGGTGAAAGTGTGTGGTGGTGGTGGTTGTGTGTGGTGCTAGTATGTGGAGGTGGTTGTGGTAGTGTGTATAGGTGGTTGAAGTGTGTGGTGGTGGTGGTTGTAATGTGTAGTGGTGGTGGTAGTATGTGGTGGTAGTGTGTGATGGTGGTGGTGGTAGTGTGTGATGGTGATGGTGGTAGTGTGTGATGGTGGTGGTGTTAGTGTATGATGGTGGTGGTAAGGTAGTGTATGGTGTTGGTGGTGGTAATGTGTGGTGGTGGTGCTAGTGTGTGGTGCTAGTGTGTGGTGGTAGTGTGTGGTTGTTACGGACTCGTTACCCCTGTCAGTGGGTAGAGTGGCAGTTCCAGTGCCATCTAAGAGTCCGCACCCGAACTCCCCCGGAATCGTACGTAATATGGACAATGCCATCTGATGGCGGCTATCTAAAACTTGTAAATGGCTAAAGATTCCTGCCTGGGTCAGCCAGAGGGGTCGTTGTGAGTGACCTCTGGTGAGGTGACGCATCAACACCAGCGCCACCTAGTGTGTGCTACGGAGCACAATGTCAACTCCCCAGAGAGTACCTTGATACCTTGAGGTGCTTCCGGGGCTTATCGTCCCCGCGGCCGGGTCATCGACCAGGCCTCCTGGTTGCTGGACTGATCAACCAGGCTGTTGGATGCGGCTGCTCGCAGCCTGACGTATGTGTCACAGCCTGGTTGATCAGGTATCCTTTGGAGGTGCTTATCCAGTTCTCTCTTGAACACTGTGAGGGGTTTGCCAGTTATGCCCCTTATGTGTAGCGGGAGCGTGTTGAACAGTCACGGGCCCCTGATGTTGATAGAGTTGTCTCTCAGAGTACCAGTTGCACCTCTGCTTTTCAACGGGGGTATTCTGCACATCCTACCATGTCTTCTGGTCTCATGTGATGTTATTTCTGTGTGCAGGTTTGGGACCAGCCCCTCTAATATTTTCCACGTGTAAATTATTATGTATCCCTCCCGCCTGCGCTCAAGGGAATACAGATTTAGGCTCTTAAGTCGGGCCCAATAGTTTAGATGTTTTACCGAGTGGATTCTAGCAGTAAAGGACCTCTGCACGCTTTCCAGGTCAGCAATTTCTCCAGCAGTGAAAGGGGCTGTCATTGTGCAGCAGTACTCCACTCTAGAGAGCACAAGCGTTTTGAAAAGTGTCATCATCGGTATAGCATCTCTAGTGTGAAAAGTTCTTGTTATCCAACCTGTCATTTTTCTTGCAGTTGTGACGGCTACTTTATTGTGTTCTTTAAAGGTAAGGTCTTCCGACATGAGTACACCCAGATCCTTTACATTGCCTTTTCGTTCTATGTTATGATTTGCCTGAGTTTTGTACGTGGTTTCCGTTTTTATATTTTCATTTTTTCCATAGCGCATGAGCTGGAACTTGTCTTCGTTAAACACCATATTATTTTCTGTAGCCCATAGAAAGACCTGATCTACATCTGACTGGAGGTTCGCCGTGTCCTCTATGTTGCCTACTCTCATGAAGATCCTAGTGTCATCTGCAAAGGATGATACAGTGCTATAGGTTGTGCTCTTGTCTATGTCCGATATGAGGATGAGAAAAAGTACTGGAGCAAGCACAGTACCCTGGGGGACTGAGCTCTTAACGGTTGACGGGTTGGATTTTATTTTGTTGACTATTACACATTGGGTTCTGTTGGTCAGGAAATTGTAGATCCATCTGCCTACTTTTCCGGTAATTCCTTTTGAGCGCATTTTATGGGCAATAACACCATGGTCACATTTATCAAAAGCTTTTGCGAAATCTGTGTAAATTACATCAGCGTTTTGTTTGTCTTCCATAGCATCTAATGCCATATCATAGTGGTCCAGCAACTGCGACAGGCAAGAGCGCCCTGTTCTGAAACCATGTTGTCCGGGGTTATGGAGATGCTGTGATTCCATGTATTTTGTGATCTTACTTCTTAGCACTCTCTCAAAATTTTTATGATGTGCGATGTTAGTGCTATCGGTCTGTAATTTTTTGCCTCTGCCTTATTTCCTCCTTTATGAAGTGGTGCTATCTCTGCTGTTTTTAGTATATCAGGAATAACGCCAGTATCTAGGCTTTGTCTCCACAGAATGTGAAGGGCCTGCGATAGTGGTTTTTTACAGTTCTTGATGAATATGGAGTTCCAAGAATCCGGGCCTGGTGCGGAGTGCATAGGCATACTGTTTATGGCTTCTTCAAAATCCAGTGGGGATAGGGTGACGTCTGATATATGATTTGATGTTGGTATCATATCCATGAAAAATTCATTTGGGTTATCGATCTTTAGTGCGTTTAATGGCTCGCTGAAGACAGAGTCGTATTGCTTCCTCAGTAGCTCGCTCATTTCTTTGTTGTCATCGGTGAAAGTTCCATCTTCCTTTCGCAGGGGCCCGATACTAGATGTGGTTTTTTATCTTGATTTTGCATAGGAGAAAAAATATTTCGGGTTTCTCTCTATTTCACTGATGGCCTTTTGCTCTCTTTCCCTCTCCTGCGTTTTGTATGATTCTTGTAGCTTGAGTTCAATTTTTCCTATTTCGCTACCTAACCTTCTTCGCCGTTCCTGAGATAGGGTGCGACTCTCAAGTTGTACCGCGATTCGTTTTCTTCGCCTATATAGGGAACGACGTTCTCGTTCCAATCTGCATCTCTTCCTCTTTTTTCTTAGGGGGATGCGGTTTGTACATATTTCTAGTGCTACTGAGCTTATTTTTTCCAGGCACTGGTTCAGGTTCGCATTTCCTAGCTGTTCTTCCCAGTTTATTTCTGTGAAGTCCTGGTTTATTTGCTCCCAGTTTATCTGTTTATTATTGAAGTTGAATTTGCTGAAATCTCCTCCACCGGGAATCTGGACTGGTTTTGAAGGTCTATTCCCCATGGTTGTCATAACTTCAATTAAGTTGTGATCTGAGTAACAGGTATTTGTAATCATTATGTTCCTGATCAATTCATCATTATTAGTGAAAATGAGGTCCAGCGTGTTCTCCTTCCTGGTTGGTTCTACTATTTGCTGGCTTAAGGCAAACCTGTCGCACATCCGTAGCAGGTCATTTGCATGTGCCTGTTCATTAAGGCTACTTCCTGGTATTCTTTCTGATATTACTGTATTAGCCAGGTGCTTCCATTTCAGGTGCCGTAGGTTGAAGTCCCCAAGCAGGATGATGTTCGGAGCTGGATTTGTGAGGTTTTCCAAGCAGTGTTCTACTTTCATTAGTTGGTCTTTAAACTGCTGAGGGTTTGCCTCCGGTGACTTATATACAAGGACAATACTACATTAAAGAATCTCTATTTTGATTATCAGCACTTCCACCATATCATTTGAGGTGTTTAGCAGCTCAGTACAGATGAGTGTGTCTTTGATGTATAGGCTGACCCCACCCTGAAGCCGGTGTTTCCTATCACATCTGAAAAGATTGTACTCTGAGATCCATATTTCACCATCATGGTAGTCCTTTGTGTGGGTTTCTGTTAGGGCTGCAAACACTGCATTTGCCTCATGAAGGAGACCATCTATAAAGTGAACTTTGTTGGATTTGCGTGTTTTTATACCTTGAATGTCGGCAAATATAAATGATGTTATCATGGTAGTGGAAGTGCTGGCTTAGTAAGTTAGTTAGTGGTGTTTCCTAATTTCGCCATTACCGGCTAGGTCATTGATGACGTTTTGTGTCCACAGAGGTGACGTCTGGGGGCAGCGGTACTGGAGATGGCAGTTCACCTTGGGCAGTCCACAGTCTCCCTACAGGGTCCTGGAAACGACCAAGTAAGCCGCCGCCGATGAAGCAGTGTGCTAGCTGCAAGTGCTTAAGTGTTGAAAAGAATCAGCGTACCTTTGGGACTGGCTTAAGGGAGAGACTGACGACAGTGAGGTGCCTGTTGAGTAGTGCTGCTAGCTGGTCGCTAGAGACTGCTGCCAGGGGATCGCTACCCCTGTATTGGTTTGTGACCCCGCTCAGCGTGTGGCTGAGGTACTTTGCCAGCGAGTAGCTGGAGAGCGGTTGTTGGGGTACAGGCACCTCATGACACTGTCAGTGGGCTGGCCCACGTATAGGTGAACTCGCTGGTGTTGTTCCCAGTAAGGTTGGATACGCTACTGGACAGCGAAGAAATACTGGGGATTGATGAACTCTGCACGTGAACACGTTTGATATCCTGAGCGAAAGGATTGTACATAGGAGTAGTAATGGCGTATCTGTTCTTTATATATTATTTATGGTGACAGTGTACATATATATACTTAACGGTGGTTATCTTCTTGAGGTTATCTTGAGATGATTTCGGGGATTTTTAGTGTCCCCGCGGCCCGGTCCTCGACCAGGCCTCCACCCCCAGGAAGCAGCCAGTGACAGCTGAATGACACCCAGGTACCTATTTTGCTGCTAGGTAACAGGGCCATAGGGTGAAAGAAACTCTGCCCATTGTTTCTCGCCGGTGCCTGGGATCGAACCCAGGACCACAGGATCACAAGTCCAGCGTGCTATCCGCTCGGCCGACCGGCTCCCCAAAGTGGAAAAAGTGGTGGAAAGAGATTTAATACATTGACGAAAGGTACAGTGTTTTGTTCATCCCCTCCTTTTTTTATGCACTACATAGCCACTCTCTTGAAAGCGTACTACTGACTTGGGGTCGGATACTATCATTTTGTTTCTACCATCAAAGAACCCGGTTGCGACCCAAACTGGCCGTAACAGTTTTGGTGGTGCTAGTGTGGTGGTATTGTGTGGTGCTAGTGTGTGGTGGTGATAGTGTGTGGTAGTAGTGTGTGGTGGTGGTGATAATGTGCGATAGTGGTGGTAGTGTGTAATATTGGTGGTTGCGTGAGGTGGTGGCAGTAGTGTGTGGTGGTGGAAGTGTATGGTGGTGGAGTTTTTGGTAGTGTGTGGTGGTGGTTGTTGTGTATTGTGGTAGTGTGAGGTGGTGGTGGCAATGTGTGGAGGGGGTGGTGGTAATGTGTGATGGTGGTGGTAGTGTGTGGAGGTGGTTGCAGTGTATAGTGGTGGTGGGGTTAGTGTGTGATTTTGATGGTTGAGGTAGTGTGTGGTGGTAGTGTGTGGTTGAGGTGGAAGTGTGTGGTGGTGTTTGGTGGTGGTGGTATTGTGTGGTGGTGGTAGTGTGTGGTGGTGGTATTGTGTGATACTGTGTAATATTGGTTGTAGTGTGAGGTGGTGGTTGTTGTGTATGGTGGTGGTAGTGTGTGGTGGTTGTTGTGTATGGTGGTGGTAGTGTGTGGTGGTGGTAGTGTGGTGGTGGTAGTATGAGGTGGTGGTAGTGTGTGTTGGTAGTGCATGGTAGTGGTGTTTGTGGTAGTTTGTGGTGGTGGTTGTTGGAATGTGAGGTGGTGGTTGTGTGTCATACTGGTGGTGGTAGTATGTGGGTGTGATAGTGTGTGGAAATGGTGGTCGTGTGGTGGAGGTGGAGGTAGTGTGTGTTGGTGGTGATGGCAGTTTGTGGAGGTGGTTGTAGTGGAGGTGGTGGTAGTGTAGTGTGTGGTGGTGGTGGCAGTATGTGGTGGCAGTGTGTGGTGGTAGTTTGTTTTGGTGGTAGTGTGTGGCGGTGGTGGTGGTGGTAGTTTGTGGAGGTGGTTGTAGTGTGTATTGGTGGTTGTGTATTGGTGGTAGTGTATGGTGGTGGTTGTACTGTTTGGTGGTTGTGTGTGGTGGTAGTTGCACTGTTTGGTGGTAGTGTGTGGTGATGGTAGTGTGTGGAAGTGGTGGTGTGAGGAGGTGGTTGTAGTGTGTGGTGGTGGTGGTGGAGGTAGTGTACTCACCTATTTGTACTCACCTATTTGTGCTTGCAGGAGTTGAGCTTTGGCTCTTTGGTCCCGCCTCCCAACTCTCAATCAACTGGTGTATAGATTCCTGAGCCTACTGGGCTCTATCATATCTACATTTGAAACTGTATATGGAGTCAGCCACCACCCACATCACTGCCTAATGCATTCCATCCGTTAACTACTCTGACACTGGAAAAGTTCCTTCTATCTTCTCTGTGGCTCATGTGGGTACTCAGTTTCCACCTGTGTCCCCTTGTTCGCGTCCCAAAAGTGTTGAATAATTTGTCCTTGTTTACCCGGTCGATTCCCCTGAGGATTTTGTAGGTTGTGATCATGTCTCCCCTTACTCTTCTGTCTTCCAGTGTCGTAATGTGGATTTCCCGCAGCCTTTCCTCGTAACTCATGCCTTTTAGTTATGGGACTAGTCTAGTGGCATACCTTTGGACTTTTTCCAGCTTCGTCTTGTGCTTGACAAGGTACGGGCTCCATGCTGGGGCCGCATACTCCAGGATTGGTCTTACATATGTGGTGTACAAGATTGTGAATGATTCCTTACACAGGTTCCTGAACGCTGTTCTGATGTTAGCCAACCTCGCATATGCCGCAGACCTTATTCTTTTTATGTGGGCTTCAGGAGACAGGTTTGGTGTGATATCAACTCCTAGATCTTTCTCTCTGTCCGTTTCATTAAGTTCTTCATCTCCTATTCTGTGTCTGGCCTCCTGTTTCCACAGCCTAGTTTCATTTCTTTGCATTTACTCGGGTTGAACTTCAAAAAGCCATTTATTGGACCATTCACTCAGTCTGTCTAGGTCATCTTGTAGCCTCCTACTATTATCCTCAGTTTCAATCCTCCTCAGAATTTTTGCATCATCGGCAAACATTGAGAGAAACGATTCTATACTCTCTGGGAGATCATTTACATATATCAGAAACAGTATAGGTCCAAGGACTGACGCCTGCGGGACTCCACTAGTAACGTCTCGCCAATATGAGACCTCACCCCTCACACTGACTCGTTTCTCCTGTTGCTTAGGTACTCCTTTATCCAATGGAGTACCTTACCTTTCACTCCAGCCTGCATCTCCAGCTTTTTCACTAGCCTCTTGTGTGGCACTGTATCAAAGGCTTTCTGACAATCCAAAATTATGCAATCTGCCCGCCCCTCTCTTTCTTGCCTTAGTTTTGTTGCCTGGTCATAGAATTCAAGTAACCCTGTGAGGCAGTACCTGCTATCCCTGAACTCATGTTGATGCTGTGTTACAAAGTTCTTTCGCTCCAGTTGCTCCACTAGCTTTCTTCGCACAATCTTCTCCATCAGCTTGCATGGAATGCTGGTTAGGGACACCCGGCCTGTAATTCAGTGCCTCCTGTCTATCCCCTTTCTTGTATAACGGGACTACGTTAGCTGCTTTCCAAATTTCTGGCAGTTCCCCTGTTGCCAGTGATTTGTTATACACTATGGAGAGTGGTAGGCACAGTTCTTCTGCTCCTTCCTTAAGTATCCAAGGGGAGATTCCATCTGGGCCTATAGCCTTTGTCACATCCAACTCTAATAAACACTTCCTTGCTTCCCCGCTGGTAATCTCAAACTCTTCCAGTGGTTCCTGGTTAGCTATTCCCTCTCTTATCTCTTGGATGTCTCCTTGCTCTAAGGTGAAGACCTCCTGGAATTTCTTATTCAGTTATACCACCACATTCGACCACTAACACCACCACAATACAACCACCAAACACCTACAACCACTACAAACTACCACACACTACCACGCCACACACTACCACCGCAACACTGACCACCATCACTGCACACAACTGGCCACCACCACCACACACTGCACTACCACCACCTCCACTACGAACCACCTACACAACTGCATCACCACCATCACACACACACTCACACACTCCACCACACGACTCACATCAACACTCTCACACCCACTACACCACCACCACATACACACAACCACACACCTCACATCCACAACCACCACCACACAACTACCACACCAACCATCCACACTACCACGCACCATACCCACACTACCACCACCTACCACCACCTCCCACTCTACCACTCACCACATCTACCACCACCACACACTGCTGGGCAGCCACACCAGGGCAGCCTCTGCTGCCTGTAGAAATAGATCCCACCTGCTTATTATGGGGACTTCAATCACGGAAGGATTGACTGGGAGAACAAGAAACCTCATGGAGGCGAGGATACGTGGAGAGCCAAATATTGGAGGTAGTGACTAGAAACTTTTTAACCCAGCATGTCAGAGAACCCACAAGGATGCGAGGAAATGAGGAACCAGAGAGACTCGACCTAGTCTTCACTCTGAACGACTTCGACCTAAGAGTAATCAGTTTTGAGGCCCCAGTAGGAATGAGCGACCACAGTGTACAGGTGTTTGAGTACCTAATTGAAAAAGGGTTATTGAACTCAAGGACGGATACAGAAACCAAAAGGTTAGCATACCGAAAGGGAAACTATGAGGAGATAAGAAAATTCCTAACAGAAATAGCATGGGTAAAAAGAGCTCAGGGGAAATACGGCCCAAGATATGATTGACTACATCACGCAGAAGTGCAAGGACGCAGCAAACAAGTTTGTCCAGTCCAAAAGGAAAACAGTGAAATGAAGATGAGAAACCCATGGTTTAATCAGAGATGTAAGCTAGCTAAGCAGCAAATTAAAAAGGGCATGGAGAAACTGTAGGAATAACAGGACAATGGAGAGCAGAGAAAGATACAAGAATGCCAGGAATAAATATGTCAGGATGAGAAGAGAGGCAGAAAGACAATACGAAAATGACATCGCAAGCAAGATAAAGATTCAGCCTATATTGCTGCATACCCACATCAGGAGAAAAACAATAATAAAGGAACAGGTTATGAAATTAGGATAGGGGCAGAAGTATTCACTACAAACGACAAGGAAGTGTGTGAGGAA
>WNGS01163555.1:22447973-22466160 GCA_020271785.1 Procambarus virginalis
AAGAAATGAAGGGAAGGAAGGAAGCACACTAGTAAAAGTGATGGGTTTACTCGATGATAGTCTACACTGGCGGTCGGCAAAAATCTCTCTGAATCCGTTAATGGCAACACTCCTGAAAATTAATGTCACATCTGGCAACTCTTCACTGTCTTCCAAAATCGCCCATATGAGGCTGTCTTGTATCACTGATATCACTTGATATAAATATATATTTATAACGCCTCTTGAATACTTTAAAGCCTTTAAACCTTCGTAATCAACTCCAAAATATAATCACTGGTACCTCATAATTAATATTATACTGTTTAAGTTAGTTCAAAGTCACATCACACGTAAATCATGGGTGTCACATTATTTATGTATAACCTTTCCAAACGCATGAGGGAAATGGAAGGGCAAAATTATCTACCTATCGACCAATACTGCTGTCTAGATCAGCATCGCGATGACTGGCTATTCGTAGATTCGGCGTAGAGGCGTCGAGTGGCTCCTAGTAGATCAATGAGGACCAAGTGCCTTCTCACCCATCGTGCCGCTAGTTGACAAGCTCCTCGTCGGGCGCCACTCCCACACCAGGTATTTCTTCCAGATGACAGGTTGTGACTGCTGTTGCCTGGCTCACCCAAGACTAACAAACTTGACACACTGTTCCACTGTCTCACACAGACTCGTCGGCTTCGTAAACGACTGTTGAATTTCAGAAGAGCAGGACTGCTACCGATTCAGCTCCACACAGCTGCCGACGTGCGCAGCCCACAAGAATGTCCAACACTCCTCCCAGTGCCGCTTCAGGAAATTACGCAAGACCCTGCAGGCACCGAGCTCTTGGTCTCCTCACGCCGAAAGTTCTGCCACAATAATCCCACGGGAGTCAACAGGTCTTCCTCTTCATTGGTACCCATTCAGTTTCCTATTTGCACCAGTTTTGAGGCCTATAGTTTCCAAGCTGCTGATCGCTGGAGCGCACCTCAGCTCAGACTCGAACTGGTAGCAGTGATCTCAGATTTCCTGCTTTCAGCAGAAGCGCATGCTGTCGTGCCTATGTCACGCCTGGGCGTTACGCCATAGGTCCGCTCGGCCAGACCCCCGCCGCCGACCAATCACGCCACGGCTGGCGCCGTACCCAGAATGCACCAGGGGCCTCGACCCTAGGTGGGATCCTGGCCTCCGCCCCCCTCCCTTTCTCGGCTCGCTCCACCTTATTTGTATGGAGAGACGCTGATAGCCTCATCCCAAATAAAATAAAGCCAATTTCACTCAAATGCAACATCATGCTTCCTCTCAAGTGTATAAAATCAACTAAAGCTTCTAATAAATATATACAAACAGGGAGTTATGACTCTTATATGCGGGAATAGAGGAATACAGGGCTGAGTTACGTAACAATATCCACTTATATATCCATAAAATCCATCCACCTATCCATCTGTCCATCCACCTTCCCTCCCCCATTAGTTCATCTCTTTGTCCATCTATCCATCAATTTGTGCAACCATTTATCCATCATTTGTTCACCATCTATCCATCAATCTATATACACCCATCTTTCTATCTCTCTAACTATATCTCCATCTATCTATCCATGCACCTACTGCTCTATCAGTCTTTCCATCTATCCATCCATCCAACTGTCTTTCCATCTACATATTCATTCAACTGACATGCCATCTATCTATCCATCCAACTGACATGCCATCTATCTATCCATCCAACTGTCTTGCCATCTATCTATCCATTCAACTGTCTTGCCATCTATCTATCCATCCAACTGTCTTTATATCTATCTATCCATCCAACTGTCTTGTCATCTATCTATCCATCCAACTGTCTTTCTATCTATCTGTCCATCCAACTCTTTTCTTCTATTTATCCATACAACTGTCCTTCCATCTATCTATCCATACAATTGTCTTTCATCTGTCTATGCAACTGTCTTTCAGTCTATCTATCCAACTGTTTTCAATCAATCTATTCATCCAACTGCCCTTCCATATATCTATCCATCCAACTGTCATTCCATCTATCTATTCGTCTATCCATCCATTTATTTATCCATCCATCTACTCATGTCTATTCATCTACCTATCCACCCTGCTTATCCATCTACCTATCTATCCCTCCATCTGTCTACTATCTGCCTTTGTTCTATTTGTCTCTTATACAAATATAATTGTTTAATGTGTGGTAATGGGCAGTGAGAGGAGCTCAGTGGTGTGATATACAACAAAAATATAGTTATACCTGGCTCTGGTAAAGAGCCGTTGATCGAGGATCCTTTGATGATGTGTAAGGAGTGTCTTTTTTGATGCACTACGGCAAATTATTGACAGCAGGAAACCGGCCAAGATCAGTGACTAATATTGCATATTACTATAAAAAATAAATTGGAAAGTTTTGAAAATATTTAGCCGTGTAGGTGGCGGATAATGAAAAATCGTCGTAGGGTGTATGTATCATGTATAGATGGTACCCTGGCACGCTTACATTTTTAATTTGTGCGACCGAGATCATTCTACGTTTATCCCATTCGCCAGACCATCCCTTCTGCCAATTTGGGTGAGGCAAGTCCCAACGTGTGGCCTCCGTCTTTTAACAGACAGACACACAGTCAGACCGGTAGGCATTCTTATAGATATTTACCTGGGAATGTGTGACCTGTTGTTCAAGATAAGTAACATGGTATTCATCATGGAAAATGTCCAGTGGGAGCACAGAAGGTCTTGCACCTCTGGAGGGCAAGACGAGTGACTGCGAGGAGCCTCGTCGCCCAGACCAGCAGGCGGCCCTTGAGGGACCACTGGGCGAAGGCGGCGAGGAAGGCGAGGTCGTCGCTCACCACCACCACCGTCCGCACCACGACACCTGCCTGCCAGCTGTTGACGTTAACATGGTAGATGTTATGTGGGAGTGACCTGCCCGCCTCAGTAGTGGTGTGGGAGTGACCTGCCGCCTCAGTAGTGATGTGAGAGTGACCTGCCCACCTCAGTTTGTGATGTGAGAGTGACCTGCCCACCTCAGTTGTGATGTGAGATGACCTGCCCCCTCAGTAGTGTGAGAGTGACCTGCCCACCTCAGTTGTGATGTGAGAGTGACTTATATTGAAAACAATTCATAATTTATTTTATATTCCTGAAAATAAAACATTTCGGTGCACATACATGTGACACTAATATGTGATAGTGTATTAATATATAACAGTTGTATTATAATACAACATCAAGTGAGCTTATATTGTACAATATCAGCGGAAAAAAATGGTTGAAAAATACACCATAGACACTGAAAATAATGCTGCAAAAATAAATTTTGCAGCAACTCGGGCTGCTTCAATGCTGTGCCTGACCCTCCCGGGACGCGCCGTGCTCCAGCGACGATGGTCTGTGACGTCATCGGCCAAGTTCTCCGCTCATGTACTTCATTGGTAGGTACAGTTAAATTTGTTTTTCCTGTGGTCAGGGAACACAAATGAGCACTTTTATGAGACAGAAAAAATGTGGAATATTTGTTGTTGTTGCACCTGACGGTGTTGCAGGCCAAACAGCTCTTAGAAGTTTAAGGGTTGAAAGGGCGAAGATGTTAGAGAGCTTCTTTTGATGCTCGAAAGATGTCTTAGAGAATAACTTTGATGCTTGAAGATGTCTTAGAAAGTTTCTTTGATGAACGAAGATGAGCTACAGATTACCTTGGATGAACGAAGGTGAGTTAGAGATTACCTTTCATGACTCTGAGAATAACTTTTGATGGTATGAAACGTATTTTTAATGTCTTTGTGTCTATTCTTAATATCTGATAATAACTTTGGATAGCATAAATAGTATTTTGTGTTGTCTTTGAGTGTGTTATTGATGTCTTAAAGACTATCCTTCACTACTTTTCGTACTTAACGATGCATAATGTTAGTTATAAACAGTGTTGAAAGTTTCCTTTTGAATATTTATAAAACGAAAGAAGAGTTATTTTAGTTACGAAATGACGGCAAGAAATTACACTTGACTATTATTTTTTACTCTTCGACACATAATGGTAGTTAAAAAACGGTTGAAAGAAGTTACACATGACTATTTTCTGATGAGTGAAGAGCGATTTTAGTTAAGCACAGTGTTGAAAGATCCCTTTGGCTATTTTTTCTCACTCCACGAAAAATAATGTCTGTAACAAAGTGTTGAAAGATGTTACGCTTGACTATTTTCAGTTGAAAGAAGGGTTATATTAGTTAAGAAATGATAAAATGATGGCGAAAGAGACTATTTTCAGTTGATTACGAATAATTTTAGTAAACAAAATAAACGTTAAGAAAAGATTGTCTTGGTAAATTTGTTATTGTATTGAGCATAGTTTTTTTAAAGAACAGTGTCGGTAAGAAATATTAAGTTGATAAACGAAATGCATTGACATTGTTGATTGTAAATAAAACTGGGTGACTGACTTAATAAATGAATACTTTGTAGTAATTTATTGGAGAACTGTAATGCTGTTGATAATATTTGATAAAGAACTAGTTACTGAAAGGAAGAAACAATTGTACAATTGATTTTTAGAACATGTAAGAATTTGCAATGAACACAGTGAATATGCAGGTATTTATGAACTGAACTTTTTCAGAGAACATAAAAACATAAAGAAAATATAGAGAGTATTCGAAGAATTAACAAAGAACTTTTGAAGACCATGCTAAGAACATTGAGAACATGACAAAGAACACATATAACAGTATTGGAATTGTAGAGAACATAAATGAGAATGGGAGAATAGGAATGAACACGGAGAAACAGGTGCAAAATATGATTTGAACTTGTAGAGAACATGAATAATGAGTATTACAGATGTACAGAGAATATGCTGTGAAGAATGGTGAGAACACAAAAATACAGTAAGAATGTTTAATAATAGCTACATTTAAAATTCTTGAGGGGAAGTTTGGATGAGATAGGTGTTACGAATCTTGTTAAGATCCTCTCATTACTCTTAATTATTATTACTATATTGTCTTATTCTTTAATCATTATAGCATCCAGTTGTGTAATGTGAGATTTGTATGTTATATGATATATATTATAGAATGTATAGTGTGCTTGAGTTGCATATTATTTGTATGAGGCTTTCGTGTTACAATTCTCATGTGTTTCTCTGTGGGGGTTGATCAGGTTGGATATGTGAGTAGCGTGGGAAAGTATTGTCAAGCGAGTGTTGGTGATTTGACCTTGATTTATAACTCCTAATTAATTGTCTGTGAATGCTGTAGTGTAGCTAATATAATGGTGTACTCTTATAATTAATAAATACTTGTTATTTTGTACTACCATTTATTATTGTAATTCCACAATGTTGTGTGGATGTTGGTTGTTTTGTTGGTAGACGCTTGGCCTGTGGAGAGACGCGTGGGGTTAGTCGCGTGGTGGTTGTTCGAGGGATAACATGTATTAAGTTAAGTCCTTGATTTGTATATTTAGTCATTCAAAGTTTTTATTTCCTGGTCAGATGATATTGTATTCTCTCATTTTAAGTGCTATTAATATTGCTCATTGCTCGAGAAGTATTTTATTTTAATTTGCATGCTGATAAATATTTCTGGCTATATTTACGTACCATTTAATTGTTATGTTTGTCCCCCTTAGCATAAATATATTGTTCCCCATTTTATGCAGTGTTTTACCTATACCCCTAGACAATATTTATTAAAGGCCTATATGAAATAATTTATGTACACTGCTGGGAGAAGAACCTTATTTAGTCTCGAGGGTGGTAACAAATGGAGGCCTGTGTCCGGGATCTTATACCATTAATTCCCTGTAATGTTTGTACAATTAACAGTGCTAATTATTAATAGCAATTGCCTTCCTAGGTACTCTGTGATTATCTAGTGACGCCTAATCAAGCCTGTGTAATTATCTGTTCAATCTGAGCTGCTGTGAAAACTTCAACGCTTCACGATTTGAGGTAAGTGTTCAGCTTGTGCCAGGGGCCAAGCATAATTTTCAGTGTTGTTTCAAGTGTAAGTTGTGATTATTGAGCCAACCATGGAGGATCAGGTTGTTGCGCTGGTAGATCAGCCAAATTTTGGTAAAATTAAAGACTTAAAGAAGTCTGGTTTGTTGTTGCTGGCTGATAAATTGAACCTAGCAGTTTCCAGTAAAATGTTGAAAGCTCAAGTGTTAAGAGTTATTGTCACACACTTGGTGGAAGAGGAGAGACTTGACGAAGAGTGTTTGGGAGAGTTAGACGAAGAGTCAAGTGACAAGGTGGCAATCTTAAAGTTGGAGTTGGAGACTAAATTAGAAATGGCTAGGCTGGAAGCAGACAAGCAGAGGCTGGAAGCAGATAAGGAGAGGTTGGAGTTGCAGAACCAGCAAAAACAACTTGAGTTGGTAACTCAACAGCAGATGTTGGAGGCTCGAGTACAACTGGCAGAGCAGGAGACTAAACAACTCGAAATTCAGCAGAGTATGGCTGAAAATAATAACAGGTTAGAACAGCAGAGGATTGCGGCAGGTTTGGGTGACACTAGTAATAATCCAGAGAGTACAAATAGTTCTTCTAAGTACAGTAAACGTGTAGATTTGCCTAAGTTTAATGAAGAAGATCCAGAAATATTTTTCTTGCATTTTGAGAAACTAGCAGTCAGCATGAATTGGCCTGAAGATCAATGGGTTAGCATATTACAAGGACAATTTAAGGGTAAAGCTCAAGAGGTATTTGCATCATTGCCTGCTGAGAATTCTTTCGATTTTAAATTTGTTCAGCAAAGTATTTTAAATGCTTACCAGCAGATCCCAGAGGCACATAGAATAAAATTCAGAAGTTTAAAAAGAGCACAGGACCAGACTATTTCTGATTTTGTAAGAGTAAAATTAAATCACTTTAATAGATGGATTAAAGCACTTAATATTTCAGAGTTTGAGACTTTGAGAGACCTCATAGTAACTGAGGAAGTAATGGGATGTCTACCAGAGAAATTAGCTTTGTTTATGGCTGAAAATAAGCAAACCAATGATCTTATAAAATTAGCCAAGCTAGCTGATGAGCATGAACTACTTACTAAAGTGCCTTTTAGAGCACCCATTAATCATTTCAATGTTAAAACTAATCATTATGCTCATAAACATGTTTTCCAGACTCGACCAGCTACTTCACCTTCTCCCCTTAACCCTTCTCCTGTAAAGCCTAAATCTGAGAAACAACCGACAGGGTTGTCAACCTTAAGTAATGTAGTGAATAAGCCTGCAGTGGGTTCGGCTATTCCGACCACTAGCAGGTATTGCACGCATTGCAGGAGAAGAGGTCATGTGGTAAATTCATGTTATGCTTTGCACCCAGAGTTGAGACCAACTGGTCTAATATTGAGTAGGGGTTTGCAAACCATTAATGCCAATGTTGCTTCAGTCATGCCCAAGTGGATGACTAATTTTGATCCATACCTACATTCGGGAACCCTATTATGTACTAGTGGAACCTGGAAACCAGTCCAGTTGTTAAGGGACACTGGTGCTTCCCAGTCTTTAATTTCTCGCCGTGTTCTTACTGATGTTAGCACAGAAGACACTGGAGAGGTAGTGTTATTGCAGGGACTTGGAGGGCTCATCCAGCGTGTACCATTAATTAAGGTTAACCTGAATTCTTCTATTACACCAGGTTGGTGCACTGTAGCAGTCAGTGAGCAGTTGCCCATTCCTGGGATTGATATAATTGTAGGTAATGATTTCGATAAATGTAAATTTAGTGGGACCGATTGTCCTGTTATGTATACTAAACCTAATGCAGTACTGGCTCAACCAGATGAGGATGATGGTGTCATTTATCCAGCCTGTGTTGTGACCAGATCCATGGGTAAGCAGAATGTGGTAAGTCCTGCTACTACCAAGGTGGATGTTCTCGAGGCCAGGACCCCTTCAGACAGGGAGGTGGAGGTGGACCTTGAAGATACATTTATAGCTCACGTGGATGTCGAGAGTGAGGCCGGTGCCAAAGCCCTAATTTATTCTGACCCAGATGGTCTGGAAGATGTGGCCCAGGTACCACTTCCTTGCCCGCTCGCTCCAGTTGTAGAGTTCCAGACCTTGCGTAAGTTACAGAGTACTGATCCCAGTCTAGCTGAGTGTTATGCAGAAGCAGCCGACTCCATCGATACTTTGGAGGAGAGTACGGGTTGTTATTTCAAGGATCAATGTCTGATGAGAAGATGGAGACCATCAGGAACTCCCTCATCAGAGGATTGTGAGTTTAACACCCAGCTCGTTGTGCCAACAGAGTATCGGGAGCAGGTATTGCAAGCTGCTCATGATGACCTGATGGGAGGCCATCAAGGTATTACCAGTATGTATCATAAGATCTGTAAACTTTTTTATTGGCCGAAACTTAAAAAAGATGTGGTCAGATATTGCCACAACTGTGTTGTGTGTCAGACTGTTGGTAAGCCTAATCAGACTGTGCCACGAGCACCATTATATCCTATTGTAGTGCCAGAGGAGCCATTTACTCATGTGGTACTGGATTGTGTCGGACCTTTACCCCGTACAAAATCCGGAAATATGTATATGTTCACTATCTTATGTATGACCACCAGGTTCCCTGAAGCGTATGCTTTACGTAATATTAGAGCTTCTACTATTATCAGGCAGTTGGAACGATTTTTTTCACTTTTTGGGATGCCCCGTGTAATTCAAACTGATAATGGGAGTAATTTTTGTTCCACCATCTTTAAAAATTTCTGTAGCAGTTTTGGTATAAAACACAATTTTTCAAGTCCTTACCATCCTCAGAGTCAAGGGGGAATCGAGCGGTTCCACCAAACTCTCAAGAAAATGTTGAAGGCGACTGGGGAAGATTCACCCAGACATTGGGATGAGAATCTGCCATTTGTTTTATTTGCGGCTAGAGATGGATTGCACAGTGCACTAGGTTGTTCTCCATTCGAACTTGTATTCGGACATCAGGTGAGAGGACCTTTAAAGATGTTATTTGAACACATGTTAGGAGATGTTACAGCCAGGCAGAGTGAGCGTTACCTGACGGATGTCAAGAGCAAGCTGTCCAGAACGAGGGAGTTGGCCTTACGACATCTAGGTGAACAACAGCAGGTAATGAAGCAGAAACATGACCAGAGGTTCAAGGCCAAACTCAGAGTTTTTGAGCCAGGAGATTTGGTATTGGTTTTGAAGCCTCGTATGGGTACGTCTATGTCTAACAAATTCGCAGGACCGTATCAAGTAGTCAAACGTCTTGG
Source organism: Procambarus virginalis (assembly GCA_020271785.1). Lineage (NCBI taxonomy): Eukaryota > Metazoa > Arthropoda > Malacostraca > Decapoda > Cambaridae > Procambarus > Procambarus virginalis. The sequence continues at coordinate 22,457,194 of WNGS01163555.1, forward strand.
GGAGGTTACTTACAAGGTTTGCCATCCCAAGCAGAAACGACAGACCATGAGTGTACATGTAAACCGGTTGAAGGCTTATTGTGGGCCTAGTATTGTGGCTTGTTGTGTTGCTGAGGAGGAAATTCCTGAAGAGTCGAGTGTTGCTGAGGAAGATAGTAATATTTGTTTGTCTAATTCCAGTAGTTCCGGGGAAGAATTGTTGAGTCATTTGCAGGAGGAGGAGAGAGCAGAGTTCCAGGATCTTTTGGAGGTGTCTTCTAGCTTGTTTGGGGAGGTCCCCACTCAAACTTCTCTCATTACTCATGATATCACCCTGACAAATGTGACTCCAATTCGGTTGCACCCTTATCGAGTGACACCCGAGAAACGTCGTATCATCCAGGAGGAGGTTGATTATCTTCTTCGACATGGGTTCATTAGACCCAGTCAGAGTTCCTGGAGTTCGCCATGCCTATTAGTACCAAAGCCAGAAGACAAGTGGAGATTAGTAGTGGATTATAGAAAACTCAACCAGGTAACTACAGTTGATGTTTATCCGTTACCTTTATTAGAAGAATGTGTTGATACTATAGGTCATGCCAATTTTGTATCTAAATTAGATTTATCTAAGGGGTATCATCAGATACCTCTTACAGATTTTGCTAGGGAAGTGACAGCATTTATCACTCCTGATGGAGCTTACGAGTATAACGTGATGCCGTTTGGCCTAAGGAATGCCCCAGCCACGTTTCAGAAATTAATGAACTCTTTGTTGAAGGATGTGCCAGACTGTAGGGCATATCTGGATGACATTGTGATTTTCAGTAAGAATTGGGTAGATCATATGTCTAGTTTAAAGAAATTGTTTCATATATTGCAACATGCTAATTTGACTGTCAATATGAAGAAATGTAGTTGGGCTAAAGGAACCATAGTGTATTTAGGACATGAGGTCGGACAAGGAAGGATAGTCCCATTGCACGATAAGATTCAGGCAATTGTGGAGTACCCAGTCCTAACTAATAAGAAGTCTGTGCAAAGATTTATTGGAATGTGTGCGTATTATAGGAGGTATTGTAAAAACTTTTCTATTGTTGCTGCACCCATAACAAATCTTTTAAGGAAACAGGTAAAATTTAAGTGGACGCAGGAGTGTCAGAACTCTTTTCAGAAGTTGAAAGGAATTCTCTCTACTTCACCTGTGTTAGCTAGTCCACAGTATAATAAACCTTTTATTCTTCACATAGACGCTTCAGATGTAGGAGCAGGTGCTGTTTTGTTCCAAGTAGGACCAGATGAGTTAGAACATCCTGTTTATTATTTTTCACGTAAGTTTGACAGAACACAAATTAATTACTCTGTAGTTGAGAAAGAAGCACTTTGTTTAATACTAGCAGTGAAGAAATTTGAGACATATTTGTCAGGAAATGAAGTAGTAGTATATACAGATCATAATCCATTGACATTCATCAACTCTATGAAGTGTAAAAACCAGAGAATCTTAAGATGGTCTCTAATTCTGCAAGAATTCAATATTGTAATTCGTCATATTCCTGGGAGGCAAAATGTAATTGCTGACGCCTTATCCAGAGGTTTTCCTGTTGCAGTGCCATAATCTGTAGTGTTCTTTATTCATAAGATGTATGTAATTTTGTATTTTTTTTTCTGTATGAAATTTCATTGCTTGTACTTGATTTAGTTTAAGTATTTTCATGTGGTGGAAATTTTTCATGTGTTAATTCATGCAGTCAAAAAATGAAATCAACCTTCAGTTAATTTCATTTTTTCTTAGGGGACGGGAGGGATGTTACGAATCTTGTTAAGATCCTCTCATTACTCTTAATTATTATTACTGTATTGTCTTATTCTTTAATCATTATAGCATCCAGTTGTGTAATGTGAGATTTGTATGTTATATGATATATATTATAGAATGTATAGTGTGCTTGAGTTGCATATTATTTGTATGAGGCTTTCGTGTTACAATTCTCATGTGTTTCTCTGTGGGGGTTGATCAGGTTGGATATGTGAGTAGCGTGGGAAAGTATTGTCAAGCGAGTGTTTATGATTTAACCTTGATTTATAACTCCTATTTAATTGTCTGTGAATGCTGTAGTGTACTAATGTAATGGTGTACTCTTATAATTAATAATACTTGTTATTTGTACTACCATTTATTATTGTAATTCCACAATGTTGTGTGGATGTTGGTTGTTTTGTTGGTAGACGCTTGGCCTGTGGAGAGACGCGTGGGGTTAGTCGCGTGGTGTTGTTCGAGGGATAACATGTATTAAGTTAAGTCCTTGATTTGTATATTTAGTCATTCAAAGTTTTTATTTCCTGGTCAGATGATATTGTATTCTCTCATTTTAAGTGCTATTAATATTGCTCATTGCTCGAGAAGTATTTTATTTTAATTTGCATGCTGATAAATATTTCTGGCTATATTTACGTACCATTTAATTGTTATGTTTGTCCCCCTTAGCATAAATATATTGTTCCCCATTTTATGCAGTGTTTTGACCTATACCCCTAGACAATATTATTAAAGGCCTATATGAAATAATTTATGTACACTGCTGGGAGAAGAACCTTATTTAGTCTCGAGGGTGGTAACAATAGGGAAGAGAAGAGATGCAAGGGAAGTAGGGGGTGCTGGGTTAGAGGGTGGGGAGGAAGATATTGAGGAAGGCAGGAGAGAGGGATAAGGATCTTTACACAGATGGGGTTAGACTTGTGCTTACTTTGATAAGACAAGGCAAGGCAACATAAGGGATGAGAGTTACTTGTTCTGGAGTAAATAATTAACCAAGTTTGATGAATAGTTAATTAGTAATGTGAGAGCGAACTACCCACGTCAGCAGTAATGTGAGAGTGACCTACCCACGTCAACAGTAACGTGAGACTGACCTACCCACGTCAGCAGTAATGTGAGAGTGAACTACTCACGTCAGCAGTAATGTGAGACTGACCTAACCATATCAGCAGTAATGTGAGAGTGACCTACGCACGTCGACAGTAATGTGAGAGTGACCTACCCACGTCAACAGTAATGTGAGAGTGACCAGCCCACGTCAACAGTAATGTGAGAGTGACCAGCCCACGTCAACAGTAATGTGAGAGTGACCAGCCCACGTCAACAGTAATGTGAGAGTGACCTTCCTACGTCAACAGCAATCTGAGAGTGACCTACGCTCTTCAGCAGTATTGTGAGAGTGACCTACCCACGTCGATAGTAATGTGAGAGTCACCTACCCATGTCAACAGTAATGTGAGTGACCTACCCACGTCAACAGTAATGTGAGAGAATGTGAGTGACCTACCCACGTCAGCAGTAATGTGAGAGTGCCCTACCCACGTCAGAAGTAATAGTGACCTACCCACAACAACAGTAATAGGAGAGTGACCTACTCACGTCAGCAGTAACGTAAGAGTGACCTACCCACCAAAGCAGTAATGTGAGAGTGACCTACTCACGTGAACAGTAATGTGAAGGTGACATACCCACTTCAGCAATAATGTAAGAGTGACCAAACCACGTCAACAATAACCGGAGAGTGACCTACCCACGTTAGCAGTAATGTGAGAGTGACCTACCCACGTCAACAGTAATGTGAGAGTGACGTACCACGTCAATAGGTAATGTGAGAGTGACCTACCCGGCGTCAACAGTAATGTGAGAATTACCTACCCACATTAGCAGTAATGTGAGAGTGACCTACCCAGGTCAGCAGTAATTTGAGAGAGATACCTACCCACATGAGCAGTAAAGTGAGAGTGTTGGAAATAACCAACAGTGTCATACACCTCTTGTATTTTTATACAACTTTTGTATTAACCACAAGTAGTTACTAAATCACTAACTTGTAGATTTAATCATCATCATGATTTATATAAACATATTGCCAGATTCTTCCTAGTCAGAGTGACGACGCGAGGAACGACAGGCAGAAACATGAATTCTTTCCACATTTAGTTGGATTTATAAAAGAGTCCAATTTATCATTTCTTTTATTAAAAATAGTTACTTTCTAATAAGTTTAATTTAGTAGCATACTACTGCTTACTGGAACTCCTTTATTTAGTTGATACTAAACATTCTAGAGGAAATTATTTAATGTAAATGATTTCATTTTAATTTCCTCGATTAGCTGCGTGACTTTAATCAATCCTATTTATGTTACGCGAAGTTACATTTTAACACGGAAGAATTAGATGTGACATCAATACTCGTCACCATCTATTCTTTCCTTAGTTAATTCCGATATATATATATATATATATATATATATATATATATATATATATATATATATATATATATATATATATATATATAGCATATATATATATATATATATATATATATATATATATATATATATATATATATATATATATATAATATATATATATTATATATATATATATATATATATATATATATATATATATATATATATATATATATATATATATTGTGACGATAATCTCTTTCAAGAGAGATTGAGCCTGCTTTTCCCTACATTTGTCACGACATAAGCTATATTCAAGATACGTTCAGCAGTAGCAAAACGTTTTGTGCAGACAGCAGACGCACCTGCATACCCACCTTCACCCCCCACCCACTCCTCTCTAGCCGGCTCACTGCCTGTACTTCAACGAGCCAACTACCCTTCTCTGCCTGCCTGCATTTTGATTGGCTGGTCCCGTCCGCACCACTCCTGCTACCTCGCCGAGTCGACGTCTGGATCGCCCAGCAGATTCTCCTCAGAATATCCTCTGTGCTCTCTGAGTTGACATCTCTCTTGGTATATTAAGCTCTGGCTGACGTGTATTAAGGGAGATAGCAGCTAATAGCCAGTATTCTCAGCACCACTTATATTATACCACTTATATTAATCATTGCATTCTTGTTAACGTAACCATTCACTTAATAATTTTTATGTAATACTTTTTCCACTTGTTATTTTTGCACTTTTCATCGCCAAGGGAATGTCATTGTTTAAATTTGTTTTCTAGAGTAATTAAATTTCATTGTTTATACTTTGTGTTTTGTGTGTCTTCCCCTTACCTTACCACAAACAGCCAAGCAGTCTCTTTTTTTTTGTTATATGTGACCAGGCTTTGACACCTGCCATTGGAGGACTGCCGAACATCAATACTCCACTACTTTACCGTCACAATATATATATATATATATATATATATATATATATATATATATATATATACACTATATATATCACTTTATATATCACTATACCTATATATCACTATATATCACTATACGATCACTATATATATATATATATCTATATATATATATATATATATATATATATATATATATATACATATATTGTGGTGGTTTGGGTGGTGTTACCGCTGACAGACCACCCAAACCACAACTCGACAAATGCTCATATTTCACTAGGATATCACACTAGGCACTTCTGGCTCTTGGAGAGGGGCTCAACGTCACACGTTTAGGGGATGTGGCTCCAACACGCAGCTTTGTTGTCACGTGCACACACCCACTCGAGCCGCTGTGACTCCCCACTCTCTCCTTATGGAATATGACCTCCTCAATCCCCTTTGTCTTACTAGACTTCTGTCTTACCTGTCCACAGCAGTGGTTCCTGTTTCTTGCTCTCTCTCTCCTTCTTTACTATTTCCTGGGAAGCCTCACTGGGACAAGTGCAAACACCAGCAAATTTGGATACATTTACTGGACGACGTACATATACAATACACGCATACATATAATAATAATGATGAATCCTATACTCTGTACTATTATAATCAGGTTGCACTCCAACACCATCAGAACTCTATCCTCAGCTTGCTAAGAGGTATCCTATCTCTTGGTATTACCTAATATTATCAACCTCCTCAAGTAGATTAAGTCTTACAATATAATGTTACACTACCATCAAGAGAATGTATACATATATATATATACCTATAAACACATATAAGGCAAATCAGCATTTGAATGCAATAACATACATATATATATATATATATATCAGTATAAATGATCCGTGCCACACAACGAATCAATCGACCATTCTATCAGTCTTAGAATACATATATATCTGTAGGTACTCCTGCCTACGTCTGTAGCTCTAAACTTCAATATACACTTCTTGGCACATAAATGGCAAACGATCACTCACCTCTCACTGCGTCGTTCACGCTAATGACAAATACTCTCACCTCCATACAAGTGAGAAATGTGAGCAGAAATGTGAGAGTGACCTACTATTACGACCCCTGGGTTCTTAGTTGGAACCAGAGGTCAAATTGAGCTCTAAACATATACATTAATTGATGGGATTGGATCATGTGAGGATAGTTAATTAACAATAACATTTATACTCAGGGGCTTCTTTCACCTCTGATGCGATTTGTTCCTATCTTCCTTGCCAGACGGAAGACGAATCTTGTTTATCACAGAGCATTAAGATACTGTGCTTGTTGATTATTAAATATAATATTGAACTAATTATCAGCTTTTTTATAATTATTAAAGTAACCAGTAATGAATGTCTGAGTAAACTTGTGATGATTACTGCTGCATGATCAGCTGAGTGTCCATCCTGGTTGCATACTTAAATGAGCTCGGGCGGCTGTGCTGGGTCTCTTCTCTCTGGCTGGCAGCTGTGGCGTCCTGACTTTCCCTGTGGGGCTCTGTCTTCCTCCTCCTCCTTTTTCCTCTCCCTTAATCTATGTCCAAGATAAGTACCATCTTTGTACATTTACCGTGCTACCTAGTTAGGTATAGTTATAGTTATTGTGTATTCTAAGCCAGTGTTTTGGCACCATTAAGTGTACTCCATTGTGACTAGTGTACAACGTGGGTCAAAGCTACACAGGCTGCTTCAAACCTTACATGTGCTTTTCTCCAAGAAGACTTTACCCTAGTTTTGTAATTGTAAACCTTGCATCCTGCCTATGTGGACCAAGATGTTTAACGTAAGGTAGAGTGGTAAAGAAAATAGTTGTATTAATGTATATGGGGGGTTATTAGAGGTTTAAAAAATAAAGTTTAAGATAGAAGTTTTCTTTTCCTCTGGTTGAGTGTGGAATAGGGGATTACCTTAGACTACAGACATTTATTCTAACCAAACTATTATTCTTTACTGGGAATATTCTTCCATGGGGGGCCGGGGTCTCCCTATTGCCACTATTTTTGGAACTCCTTTGTCTTTTAATATTGGCCCTTTAAGTACAATCACCTGCCTCCCCCATAACACCTACCCACGTCAACAATACTGTGAGAGTGACCTACCCACGTCAGCAGTAATGTGAGTGACCTCACATCAGCAGTAATGTGAGAGTGACCTAACCACGTCAGCAGTTTTGTAAGAGTGACCTACCCACGTAACCAGTAATGTTAGAATGACCTACCCAAGTCAGTAGTAATGTGAGTGACCTACCCACATGAGCAGGTATGTCAGAGTGACTTACCCACATGAGCAGGTGTGTGAGAGTGACCTATCCACATCAACAGTAATGTGAGTGTGACCTACCCACATCAACTGTATTGTGGGAGTGACCTACCCACGTCAACAGTGATGTGAGACTGACCTACCCAAGTCAGCAGTAATGTAAGAGTGACCTACCCACTTCAATAGTAATGTGTGAGTGACCTACGCACGTCAGCAGTATTGTGAGAGTGACCTACCCACGTCTGCAGTAATGTGAGAGTGACCTACCCTCACCAACAGTAATGTGAGTGACTTACTCACATCATTAGTAATGTGAGTGACCTACCCACATCAACAATAATGTGAGAGTGACATACCCACGTCAACAGTAATGCGAGATTGACCTACCCACGTCAACAGTAATGTGAGAGTGACCTACCCACGTCAGCAGTAATGTGAGAGTGACCTACCCACATCAACAGTAATGAGAGAGTGACCTACCAACATCAACAGTAATGTGAGAGTGACCTACCCACGTCAACAGTAATGTGAGAGTGACCAACACACATCAACAGTAATGTGAGAGTGACCTACCCACGTCAGCAGTAACGTGAGAGTGACCTACCCACGTCAACAGTAATGTGAGAGTGACCTACCCACGTCAACAGAAATGTGAGAGTGACCTACCCACGTCAACAGTAACGTGAGAGTGACCTACCCACGTCAACAGTAACGTGAGAGTTACCTACCCACGTCAACAGTAATGTGAGAGTGACCTACCCGCCGAGCCTGGTCGACCACGTGGGGGAGCTGCGTCACGTTAGCGTCCTGGCCGTCCGCTGCCACCTCCCACACTGATATTCCTGAAGGAGCCACTAGCTGACCGACGCCCATGTAAAATAATAATAATACATATATGTTTCTTATTTACATTCACAGATGAGTAACTAAACATTCACTGAAAACTATATTTCTGATAATACTACATCCATTGTAATAAATTTTTTTTATCTTTATTAAGAAAATACAATATAAATCATATATACATAAGTTTTACAAAGCAAGACTACATTATAATTCTCATTTCTCATTGAACAAGTGTTTCATTATCACAGAACGTGATCTTTAAAACCACTGAATGTTATACTTTTATTCTTTAAATTAGACATAAATTAATTCATTTGGCTCCCAATGAGTATATTTATAATTTGATTTCTAGCTGAATTATAGATTGATGAAGATCATTCCCGTGCCACCAAGAGCACGGGAATGAATAGCCCGTAACTGAATTGTAGGTTGATGGACTGATAAAGATTAAGGAAGAAATCGAGGACGCCTGAAGTGCTGCACCTCTGGACGGCTACACTGAGCCACTGAAACAGAAAGCTGGCAGCTCTGGGGAATCTTGTAGAGTCAATGTGCCTAGAACCCAATACCTTGAGAAAGCTCATTGCCCTCTTGCCCCAGTGGCCAAGTGTCTTAGATGCTACAGCAACAAATGTGTACAGATTTTCCAGATGCCTATACTTGTTTGGTTTTACTGCTTCCCTGT
>WNGS01163555.1:22521241-22532956 GCA_020271785.1 Procambarus virginalis
TCAAGGTTCATACACTGAGGATGACAAAGAAATTAGTGAAATCCTAAAAAAGCAGTATGAAGACATGTTTAGCACTCCGATACTCAGCGTGAAAGTGGAAGATTCGGACAATTTCTTTTATGAATGATACTCAAACACCTGTAAATATAACTGATATCAACATTTTGATTTTGATTTTGATTTGAAAGAGAAATTGACAATATGCCCATGCACTCAGCCCCGGGTCCAGACTCATGGATTTCAATATTTATAAAGAAATGCACAGGCACTCAGTATAGTGTGGAGGAAGAGCTTGGACACAGGGAAGATACCAGATGCGCTTAAAGCAGCAGACATTGCCCCTCTACACAAGGGTGGTAACAAAGCATTGGCAAAGAATTATAGACCAGTTGCACTAACGTCCCACATAATAAAAGTATTTGAAAGAGTGATCAGGAGTCAGGTCACTAGATTCATGGAAACCAATGACCTCCACAATCCAGGCCAACATGGATTTAGAGCAGGAATATCATGCCTCTCACAGCTACTTGATCACTATGACAAAATCACTAAGGCATTAGAGGAAAAACATAATGCAGATGTCGTTTACACAGATTTTGCAAAGGGATTCGACAAATGTGACCATGGAGTGATTGCACACAAAATGAGGTCAATGGGTATAACTAGTAAAGTAGGACGCTGGATACTCAATTTCCTGTCGAACAGAACACAAACAGTAACAGTCAATCAAGTCAAATCGAGTCCGAGCGCAGTTAAAAGCTCTGTACGTCAAGGCACAATCCTTGCACCACTGCTGATCCTTATTCTCATATCAGATATAGACAAAACACAAGTCACAGCTTCGTGTCATCCTTTGCAGATGATACAAAAATCAGCATGAAAATTACCTCTGCTGAAAACATTGATAAACTACAAACAGATATTAACAAAGTTTTCGATTGGGAAGCAGAAAATAACATGATGTTAATGGTGATAAATTCCAGGTACTGAGATACGGAAAAAATGAGGATCTTAAACATAATACAGGGTACAAAACAATCGAATATGCCCATAGTAGGAAAACAGCATGTCAAGGATTTGGGAATAATGATGTCCGACGACCTAACGTTTAGGGAACATAACCAAGGAAGTATTGCGTCAGCCAGAAAAATGCAACCCGTCCTCGCAAATTCGTATAGTCAATATTGACTTATTAAATAAGTGCATAGGTGACATACTTAACATAATAGTTTCCCTTGAAAAGCTTCATAGACAACACCGACCTTACCTAACCTACTTAGCATGTTAAGATAAGCATCTTATTGCTTCGTAATTACAATTATTACCTAACCTATACCTATAATAGGTTAAGTAACAATTGTAATTACGAAGCTATAAGATGCTTATTTTAACATACTAAGTAGGTTAGGTAAGGTCGGTGTTTTCTATGAAGCTTTTCAAAGGAAACTATTATGTTTAGTATGTCACCTATGCACGTAACTAATTAGTATGTCACCTATGCACGTAACTAATATTGCCTATACGAATTTGCGAGGACGGGTTGGAAAAATGATAGGATGGGTTACGAGAACCTTCAAGTCCAGAGATCCCATCACAGTGGTTGTACTCTTCAAATCATTTGTGTTGTCCCGTCTTGAGTACTGCTCAGTACTCACTTCCCCCTTCAGAGCAGGAGGGATTGCTGAAATTGAGGGAATACAGAGAACATATACGGCACGCATAGACGAGATAATGCATCTAAGTTATTGGGATCGTCTCAAAGCTCTCCAAATGTACTCACTAGAAAGGAGACGAGAGAGATACCAATTAATATACACATGGAAAATACTGGAGGGACAGGTCCCAAATCTGCACAGTAAAATAACAACGTACTGGAGAGAACGACATGGAAGAAAATGCAGAATAGAACCGGTGAAGAGCAGAGGTGCCATGGGCACAATTAGAGAACACTGTATGAACATCAGAGGCCCACGGTTGTTCAACGTCCTACCAGCGAGCATCAGAAATATTACAGGAACAACCGTGGACATCTTCAAGAGGAAACTAGATTGTTTCCTTCAAGGAGTGCCGGACCAGCTGGGCTGTGGTGGGTATGTGGGCCTGCGGGCCGCTCCGAGCAACAGCCTGGTGGATCAAACTCTCACAAGTCAAGTCTGGCCCCGGGCCGGGCTTGGGGAGTAGAAGAACTCCCAGAACCCCATCAACCAGGTATCAACCAGGTATAACCCATTATAATTGGTCCGAAATGAGGGTCCTCAAGGTAGCACTGCAATGACACTAATAGGCACCATTCCTATAGCTGGGGACAGTTTTCTCAGGAGCCTATCTCGGCTCGGTGGTGTGTCTCGTTGCTGCATCAACTTCTTCTCCATATTGAAGTACCAATCAGTCATGTTATTCTGAGGTAAACCAAGGAGACTGCCCAGAGACCCCATGCAATACCCGACGCTGTAGTTGATGGCTGTTACGGCAATGCTAAAGTCAACCATGGCTCGGCCAACAAAGCTGTCTTTGGGGGCCATTTCCTAAACTCGGTGGTGTAGAGACTCATTTGGATTCGGAGTCTTCCCCTTCAGGCCCTTCTTCATGATTTTCTCAGATACAAGGTTGTAGTATATCTTCCAGACTTCAGTCATGTGGTTGCTCGGTAGCTGGAAGTGAACACAAATCTTGCTGTGTGATCGAAGTGTCTTTTCATTTACAATGTCCTCTTGGATGAAACACCAAGCGTCTTTGCCTTTATGGCAGTGTATGTGCATTGGCTTTTTATCAGTAGACGTTACATGGAATGGTCTGGACAGGCAGGCATCCCTCAATTTTTTTTCTAGTCCGTGTTGATGTTGTCCCCAGATGACTTTTGTGAAGTATCCTGACAGCTTCAGAATGGCCATGTCACTGAGTTTTCCTTTTCCTTTGACCACTGACATTCGTCTGCTCCTCCCTTTTGGACTCCTTCACTTCGACAGCTAATTTCTGGAAATTGCGTAGCAGTGTTGCAAGTCTCTTACTAAAGTGATTTATACATTCATCTTTTTCCACCTTAACTTGTTCATATGAACCAGCACCATTGTTCATTGCACAAACTTTGTTGTACGCAAAAGAGTCACCATCACCCACGAAGGTCGTATACCTGAGACTGATGTTTTTTGATCGACTCCACATCAACACCGCAGCATCTGCTTCCATATTTTGGCATTGTCATCACAGTTCTTATCGCACTTTGGTAAATGTTTCGTTGCCTTTCTGTCAAACTTGGCCTGGGTTATTTTTCCATTTCGCTTCATAAGTTGCATCACTTTACACTGCTTGCAATTTTTGCAGAAAACATTGAGGTCCACAACCAACCCTGTGTGTATTTCCACAACATAAGCAGTGCCAATTTGTGAATGATGGCCCCCTCGTATACCAAGATCCGTCAAAGGACATATCAATGTTGAACCCATACTGGGGGGTTCTAAGTAACTATATAAAGTAATGGGAAATTATCTTATCGCATGTGTTTTCTTGTACCTCCAATCGTTTCACATTTGCAGCATCTCTTATTTTCTTCTAGCAAATGGTATACAGAAGCTGTGACACACATTGCATTCTATTCATAGAACAACAAGTCTTGTAAAATGAATATCCGTGGCCATTTAGCATGTTGGAGTACAATAATGATATCAAATTATGTTGATTTTTCATCAATGGTCGTGAAATGATAATATAACAATGACTACACATTTTGGTCACTGACACATCATGTTGCATAACCGTAACTTTATGACGTTGTGTAGAAAATAAACAAAACTTACATGCATAATTCTTATCAAGGTAGTTTTTAAGCATCCTATCGGTCACAATTAGCACTGTCTCACGTGCATTTTCTCTTCTTTTCTTATTTTTCTGTTCACTGTCATCTGAGTCTTCTCTAAATAATTTCAATCTTTTTGTTGCACTGCTCTCGGTAGATTTACGCTTCGCAAAACACTGAGAGTCGCCAAAACGTCAAGTGAGGTTGTGGGCACTTCCCCATGGTCAATGGTAGTAACTGGCACTATCGAGGCAGCTCTGGAGGTTGTGGGCAGTTCCATATCACCATTGGCAGGAACATAGGTACTGAGATTGGCAAACTTGCAGATCGCGTTCCATTAGTTTCAATTGTTTTCGAAAGCCGCACTTGATACTATAATAGGCCGCACTCGATACCATAATAGGCCGCACTCAATACCATAATAGGCTGAACTCAGTACTATAATAGGCCGCACTCAGTACCATAATAGGCTGAACTCAGTACTATAATAGGCCGCACTCAGTACCATAATAGGCCGCACTCAGTACCATAATAGGCCGCACTCAGTACCATAATAGGCCACACTCAGTACCTTAATAGGCTGAACTCAGTACCATAATAGGCTGAACTCAGTACTATAATAGGCCGCACTCAGTACCATAATAGGCCACACTCAGTACCATAATAGGCCGCACTCAGTACCATAATAGGCCACACTTAGTACCATAATAGGCCGCACTCAGTACCATAATAGGCCACACTCAGTACCATAATAGGCCGCACTCAGTACCATAATAGGCCGCACTCAGTACCACAATAGGCCGCACTCAGTACCACAATAGGCCGCACTCAGTACCACAATAGGCCGCACTCAGTACCACAATAGGCCGCACTCAGTACCATAATAGGCCACACTCAGTACCATAATAGGCCACACTCAGTACCATAATAGGCCGCACTCAGTAACATAATAGGCCACAGTTTTCTCTTTTTCAAGAGAAACTCGAAAATCATCAGCTGAGAGATATTTATAAATATGGGAAACATGATTATAAACATGTGGTAATGACTACTTCATGCAGGAGTCATACTTAAAAAGGGAACAAAGGGAATCCTTTGTTCTAGTGACTAATTACATACAGATCCACCGTCAACCCCTGTTCTCCAGACTCAAAAACATAAAGTCTTTACTTAACTTGTTGCTAATCGTTACTGATAATCATTTACGCCCAGGCTCGACTGTTCAAAACAGGAATGTAACCCAGGGCATCAAAACACCAGTAAATCATTTGTTACGAAATCTGCAACATTCGTCGTGTGTTGAACACAGGAAAGTGAACACTGAACACAGGAAGTGACTGAAGCACTCGGTCAAGAATCTTCCATAATGGTTTCTGACCCAAAACATTGGTCGCTATAGGCAGGTCTTGATAGCCGGAGCCTCAAACAATATCCCTAAAACTTGACTAGTCTGTCCTCAGGTCCCATTAGATAACACACCATCTTCGGTGGCGTTGGTATTATGTATGTGGAGTTGTATAGCTGAACAAGCACTTCAACATGCAGGAAAGAATAACAGTGAAGGACTATCATAACGTTGTGTAACTAAGAGACACACGTGCCACAGAGATCTGGGAAGACACACTACGTCGGTAGCAAATACAATATTTTTTTAGTTAGTAATACTTGACGATTATTATTGGTATTATGAGCAATAGTAGTGAAAAAATCCGAAGGAGCCGTGATGAGGATTCAAACCTATGCAGCGGGTGTTCCCACGCACTTTGGGAATATTTTCTTATTGATATATCACGTAAGTGTGATTACACTCTGTGTAGCAATAGTAGTAGTAGTAGTTGTTGCAGTAGTAGCAGATGTATTCATAGCAATAGTAGCAGTAGTTGTTGCAACAATAGCAGATGTAGTCATAGCAATAATAGCAGTAGATGTCGTAGCGATAGAAGCAGTAACAGCGTTATTTAATAAGGGTTTAAAAAAGAATATATGAATGAAATAATGTTAACATTCAGTGTAATTAAATTATAAGACACATTATGTAGTTAATCTTCCTAAAAGAGTGTTTCTGAAGAGTCTTCCTAATGGAGTCTCTCTGGCCACTGTTCCTGAAGGAGTGTCTCTGGACAGTCTTCCTGATGGAGTCTCTCTGGCCACTGTTCCTGAAGGAGTGTCTCTGGACAGTCTTCCTGATGGAGTCTCTCTGGCCACTGTTCCTTAAGGAGTATCTCCGGACAGTCTTCCTGATAGAGTCTCTCTGGCCACTGTTCCTGAAGGAGTATCTCCGGACAGTCTTCCTGATGGAGTCTCTCTGTGTATTCTTCCTAACAGACAGTCTCATGATGCTCTAGATTCGTCCTGAAGGAGAGTCTCTAAGCATTCTTGACGCCCTGAAGAAAAGTCTCGGAACACAACCACTATCAGTGGTTGTGTTCCGAGATACAACACCGTCACAACACTATCATTGTTGTAGGTAGGGCGGTAAATACCTGGCAGCTGTAGTTTGCCTTACGTACATTAAAAAACAAAAGGTAAAACAAAGTCAATAAAACTGCTAAAATCCTTTGCTGTGTGATAGTTGCAGGAGTAAACAAACACTTCCACTGTCACTTCCGCTGTTACATCAGCCGTCCAGTTTCTATGAGAATTAAGGATTTATATAAATCGAATTAAACCCAGTCTAACCTTTGTTTAATTTACTAGGTAATATAAATGGAAAATTGATTTAATTCAATAAAGCAACTTCTATCTCCGTTTTTAGGTAGCAATTCCACAGCCGTGATCAGCTGATTCCGGCTGGATAAAAGTCACGAACTGAATATTATCTACACATATATGTTGTTTGTCTAACGCCTCTTCGGTTCAATAATACATACAACGAAAAACCATCTGTTGATACCTGAAGTGCATTATTCTGACGTAAAATAATGCCGGTAATGTTTTAATTAGATCGTAAACCAGAATAAAATATCGTGACTTATATACCGAGATTGCATAGATAGGAGGTAGGGGACGCGCACGTCACTTGTTACCAGACTCGTCGAGACATGGCTGAGAAGAAGCCATCTTTGATTGGTATCCCGAACCTCGCCATTAGCATCGCACATTAGAGGGATCATCCTATATTATCGTATTCCAGACGTTGCTGCCTGCTTCATCTATGATTGAGGACACCACCACACCACGTTGGATGAGGAACCTTTTCACGTTTTATAGCAATAATTCCATGTGATAGGTTGTCCAATCGTTAGGACGTTAGATTATCAAAAAAAACTAGTAAGTGTATTCTCCTAAATCAGTCGACCCCTTTCAATGAAAATAAGTGGATAGACTCGTAATTATTTAAAAATTACATTGTATGATTTTCACAGAGTGGAGTTTCTCTACAAGAGAGGATCTTTTTGTTTGGTGAATCACGTGCTCACAACGCCATCACTTCCAGACTGGATTAAACTGGTTACGGAAGGTTGTCTGATGCATTTCACATTAATTAGCTGCTCGACATCTAAGACGATGTTTACTTAGTTATAATATTGTAGTTAGTCTACTAACTCTATAACTATGATTTATTGGTAAACTTTATTATTGAAATTATTCAACATTTATATGCAATAGGTAGTTCTAACATAATTAGTTCTACCCCCGAAAAAGTGTGTAGTGGAAATAATCCAAGTAACGATTAGAATTTATACGCTCCACTTCTCTAATGTTTATTTAGATCAATTAATAAATTTATGATTATGTTAAATTATATGTTGGAGAATTTCTCCCACAGTATCTGCCTGCAGAGTTGCTGGCCAGAGCTATATATACACCTGCAGGTAACGTCACGCTGGCGGCAAGGTGAGGTGTAAATGTAAGCCGGCGAGGTAATGGAGCATTTGAGTGTGCTTGACAAGTCACCGGCGAACGTTACAACCTCACCATAGCCGTGCTACTTGGATTTTTCTTTTTCTGAGTAGCTGAACCTAAAACAACAACAACAACCTGCGAACACCTGGCGTGGGCTCTCGGGACAGGGTAGGGGGTCCGTGGTTGAGCTCTCCAGACGTCTGGCAGGGGGTGGCTGTCTGGTTTTGCTGTTGTAGAGGAGGAATCATTGCATGATGGTTTTGAGGGTGGTAAGAAGAGGCAGCTTTCCACTGTTATGCAGGGGAATTACATAACAGTGTTAATGGATATATTTGTAATTTGCCTTTAGGTTTCTAACTTTATATCTTGACATCTTGATTCTATAGAAATATGTTTACCTTTAAAGTGATGTAAGCTGCAAGAGAGGGCTTACATTCTCCCGTTGGCCTCGAAAAGAAAAATACATTAATTTAAATAATGAACACATTATCTCAAAAGAAAAAGAAAATTTCTTTGAATCTTTGAATAATGAATACTGTCAAAATATTGTAAATATTTGTTGTATATTGTTGTATATGTTGTATTGAAGTTGTAAAACAGCTAGACAACAGAGAAGCCAGATGACCTGACCCTGAAGCAGGAACGGGTCAGCAGACAGTTGGTCCTAGAAGTCAGACGGCTTGAAGCAACAAAAGGAGTCGGTGTACAGCATGTCCTAAGAGAAACCGAATGGCGTGAACCTTATGCATGCCTGGAGGCTGGTCCACACGGGCTGTAGCCAGGGAGATGAAGGCTCTCCTGGTGACCATCCAAGACTCAGCACCACTCTCACGGCGATATATATACTCATGAAAAATTCTATGGTTATTTTAGATTATCAGAATAATCGATTATCTAAATTATCTAAATAATTTAACAGTTCGAATAGAAGACGTAGAGTGGGAAAATATGATGGCATTTAGTGGGTGGCATTACTGGACCCAAAAAAATACTCACTACTCACTGTACCTTTATGGGCACAAATGTCTCCCAACCAGCTGTATAAGACTTATAAGGGTTTTATGAGGAGTCTCGAGATACAAATTTAATCCAGTACAATGCATACGGGTTATTCATGCCCATGCCACCTTTTGGGTGGCTTAATCTTTATCAATAAGTACAATGATTCAGTATTTTATCAAGCAATGTCCCCCTCCCTGTCCGGCCCGTTGTTGCCATGAGGGGGCTTGGTGGGCGGCTGCCGGAGTGTGATGCTCCATGAGACAGTCCTCTGTCCTTTTGTGGCCTTATGCTCCTGCTGTCCTCACGAATTCTGCTGGACGGCTTTTTCTTTCCCTTATGTTTCGTTTTTCTCCCCCCCCCCTCTTCTCCTTTCTAATTGTCATTTCCCACCTACCTGTTGCCTGTTTTGATTATTTTTTCGGCCTTCTTTTGTTTTGACGCCCAGGTGTTTGAGGAGGCATACTCTTGCACCCGTAGAACTGTAGTACCCAACGTCTCGAGCGAGGGGACCCTTTTATTGTCAATACTCCTCTCGTCACTGAACTCGATCTCAACGGACTGACGGCTTTTAAGGTGGCGTTTGTGGGGCGTATACTCACGACACACCCCTAGGGGGCCCCGGCAAGATTTGCAACATGTCCCTTGTCCGTGGTGGGTATGGAGGCACATTCATGAATGAAAGTCTTTCCTCTAGTCTTTATGTCCAATTTTGTTCCTTTTGTACCTTCTTGGGCTCGTTGGGTGGGCGACCAAGCCCCGAGTCGGACTGTGTTGGAAGACCGGGCTCTGTAACCCGCGCTGCATTGGGCCCCGACCTTGCTCCTCCATTGACTCTCTTGACTACTTCCCTTGGCTCCCCTTCCTCCTCTGTGGTTGGGTCGAGCCACAAGCCTCTAGTGGTGACCACCTCGTCTCCTGGCACGGCTCAGTCTCACATTGTGACTACTGTGCCTTTTAACCCCTCTCTCTCTAGGGGTTCTCAACGCCGTCCACGCCACAGCCGCACTCGCTCGATCCCTTCCCATACTGATGCGTACCTAGCCTTGTTTGGTCCCGCTTCCTGGGCCAAATACTTTGATCTCCCTTCCCTCTGGATTCTACACCTCCTGACGATTTCTCCCTCCGTAGGCACCTTGTAGATTCCATAGATGCCTCTGTTACTTTCAACCCCACCCGTCTCGGGACACGTGTCGTTGCTGCTCCTTCTCAGCATGCGGCCATCCGCTTGGCCACCTTATCCTGCCTTGGCGAGACCTTTGTTCGGGTCGCCAAGAACCCTCGGTTTAATGCCAGTGTTGGCACTGTTCTCCTCTCACCCCATGTTGTAACTGGTGTTAGGAATCTACTGGACTGCCACGAAAATATTCAGCATCACACGGGTGCATTCAGTGCACTCGTC
Organism: Procambarus virginalis; assembly: GCA_020271785.1. Lineage (NCBI taxonomy): Eukaryota > Metazoa > Arthropoda > Malacostraca > Decapoda > Cambaridae > Procambarus > Procambarus virginalis. Next base: position 22,531,282 of record WNGS01163555.1, read on the forward strand.
CCCCTCATGGTCGTCGCCGTCAGCCCCTTCAGGTTGTAAAGATTTCCTTAGATGGTAGGACCCTTCTGCCCTCTGTCATTCTTGCTGGTACCTGGTGCTCTGTCCAGGAGTACATTCCCTCTCCTTGGCTTTGTAATAAGTGCTGGAGGTTTGGTCATGGTGCTTTCCGATGCTCCAGTACTGTCTCTCTCTGTCCCTTGTGTGAGGACGAAGGTCATTCTAAGTCGGAGTACACTTCTCCCAAAGCTCACTGCCTCAATTGTGGTGAGGCCACCCAACCTTCTCCCGCGCATATGTCCATTACAAACTTGAGGTGCGTCCTCACCTTGAATCACCAGGAACGTTTGTCTTCTACGTTCTGTTCCGAAGGTCCCCATCATGGTTCTCTGTCTGGGGTTTCCCCTTCTTTCTACCTGTCTGTCTTGTCTCATCGTGTCTTCTTGCTCGTCTCCCTTCGATCCTCCTTCCCATCCATCTCCTTCGTCTCTTAGCTCTCCACGCTGCCTGTCTGTGCGGGCTGATGTCCATCACACTCCCAGCGGCCATCGTGTTGTTTGCTCTCCTTCTTCTCCTGTTGAGACGCTTGAATCCGTTGCCCAGTACGTAGTTGCTGGGACGCCTGTCTCTTTGAGTCAGAAGCGAAAGCCTGGCTCATCTCCTTCCTCTTCCCCAACGGGTAAGAAGGCTTTGCTTTCTTCCTCGCCCTCTACCTCTGGCTCTCTCGCTCCATCCCCTCCCGTTTCGGTGGTTCCGTCCCCTGTTCCTGCTATGGAGGTTTCTTTGGCCCCGCTTCCCTCTTGGTTGCTGCCCTTGCTGAGGTGCACTCCCTGGTTTCTGCCCCTCCTGCTGCTGTCCTTGACCCTCGGTTGTCCCTCCCCCCTCCTCCTCTTCCTCCTTCTCCGACCCTGCTCGTCCACCTCTGGTCTTTCCTTCCGCTCCCTTCCCTCCATCCTTACTCAGTTTATGCATGCCCCCTAACCAGGACTTCGCTGATCCTGATCCTGAGCTTCTTTAACGTGCTGTGTTCCTTTTTCACCTTTGTTTCTTCATTGTCCTCTGTTGCTGTCCTTTCTCTTCTTGTCGATGTCTACTCTTCAGTGGAATATTTGAGCTTATTACGCTAATTTCCATGAACTCCAACTTCTGATTTCACAGTTTTCGCTCCTTTGTGTTTGTCTCCAGGAGCCACTGCTTCGTGCTCGTCCTGGTCGCTTCCGTGGCTATTCCTTTCTCTCCCCTCCCCCGACTTTTGCTGGGGCCCGTTCCTCTTCTGCTCTCTTGATTCGTTCTGATGTTCCCTTCATCCCCCTACTTTTCCGTCGCTTGCCCAACGACTTGGGTTAGACGGTAGAGCAACGGTCTCGCTTCATGCAGGTTGGCGTTCAATCCCCTACCATCCAAGTGATTGGACACCATTCCTTCCCCTCGTCCCATCCCAAATCCTTATCCTGATCCCTTCCCAGTGTTTTATATTCCCGATCTTAAACACCTACTGGACTCTTTGCTGGAGCCTGTGCTCCTGATGGGTGATTCAATTGTCGACATACCTATTGTGGTGATGTTTTGACAAACACCCAGGGTCGCCTTCTCGAACTATTCCTCCTCTCTTCTTCCCTGTCTCTTCTGAATTCTAGTGAGCCCACTCATTTGGACTCTCAGACTCGCACCCTTCCTG
>WNGS01163555.1:22533956-22544614 GCA_020271785.1 Procambarus virginalis
CAACATAACCACACCAACATGACCACACCAACATGCCCACACCATCATGACCACACCAACATGACCACACCAACATGACCACACCCACATGACCACACCACATGACCACACTAATATGACCACACCAACATGACACACCAACATGACCACACCAACATGACCACACCAACATGCCCACACCAACATGACCACATCAACATGACCACACCAACATGACCACACCCACATGACCACACCAACATGACCACACTAATATGACCACACCAACATGACCACACCACATGACCACACCAACATGACCACACAACATGCCCACACCAACATGACCACACCAACATGACCACAACAACATGACCACACCCACATGACCACACCCACATGACCACACCCACATGACCACACCAACATGACCACACTAATATGACCACACCAACATGACCACACCAACATGACCACACCAACATGACCACATCAACATGACCACACCCACATGACCACACTAACATGACCACACTACATGACCACACCAACATGAACACACCAACATGACCACACCAACATGACCACATCAACATGACCACACGAACATGACCACACGAACATGACCACCCTAACATACCACATCACATGACCACACCAACATGACCACACTAACGTGACCACACCAACATAACCACACCAACATGACCACACCAACATGACCACACCAACATGACCACACCAACATGACCACACCACATGACCACATCAACATGACCACACGAACATGACACACCAACATGACCACACCAACATGACCACACCAACATGACCACACCAACATACCACACCAACATGACCACACCCACCTAATGCTTCACCAGCTTTATTGGCGTTGTCGCCCAAACGGCGATAAAACCAGCAATAAAACAATAAAGCCAATGATAAAGCCAGCGATAAAGCAATAAAGCCAGCAATAAAGCCAGCGATATAGCAATAAATCCAGCGATAAAGCAATAATCCAGCGATAAAGCAATAAAGCCAGCAATAAAGCCAGCGAAAAAGCAATAAATCCAGCGATAAAGCACTAAATCCAGCGATAAAGCAATAAAGCCAGAAATAAAGCAATAAATCAAGCGATAAAGTTATAAATCCAGCGATAAAGCCAGCAATAAGCTAACAATAAAGGCCAGCAATAAAGCCAGCAATAAAGCCAGCAATAAAGCCAGCGATAAAGCAATAAAGCAAGCGATAAAGTAATAAAACCAGCAATAAAGTGATAAATCCAGCGGTAAAGCAATAAAGCCAGCGATAAAGCAATAAATCCAGTGATAAAACAATAAAACCAACAATAAAGCCAGCAATAAAGCAATAAAGCCAGCGATAAAGCAATAAAGCCAGCGATAAAACTTAAAGCCAGTGATAAAACAATAAGGCTATCGATAAAGCAATAAAGCCAGCGAAAAAGCAATACAGTCAGCAATAAAACAATAAAGCCAGCGATAAGGCAATAAACCAGAGATACAACATAAAGCCAGCGAAAAGCAATAAAACCAGCAATAAAACAATAAAGCCAGCGATAAAGCAATAAAGCCAGAGATAAAACAATAAAGCCAGACATAAAGCAATCAAGCCAGCGATATAGCAATAAAGCCAGCGACCAAAACAATAAAGTCAGCGATAAAGCAATAAAGCCAGCTATAAAGTAATAAAGTCATCGATAAAGCAATAAAGCCAGTTCATTCACGCTGCCTTTATTAACCCACCCGAGATTCAACAACAAAACGCCTTTGTGTCCTCTGGTCACTTGCGTCACGCTTCCCTTTGTTATCATATATTATTGTTTTCCTGCTCCGATACAAACAAAATGTCACCGTCAATTCCGGACTAATTTTCAACTTGTTACATGAGTGAGAGCGGAGGGTGTGACCGCGCCGGGGAGGTAATGACCCGTGGCGTCAGTCTTGGGGAATACCAACCCCTTGTTTGTGGCTACTGGTCGTCCCCACCACCGTCTCGGGTTCTCCAGTAATGTTATGGCTCCGTCCTCAGTGCTGGCAGGTGTCCAGAGTCACAGGTGTGTCTGATGCTGAGAGTCACAAGTGTGCCTTATGCTGAGAGTCACAAGTGTGCCTGATGCTGAGAGTCACAAGTGTGCCTGATGCTGAGAGTCACAAGTGTGCCTGATGCTGAGAGTCACAAGTGTGCCTGATGCTGAGAGTCACAAGTGTGCCTGATGCTGAGAGTCACAAGTGTGCATGATGCTGAGAGTCACAAGTGTGCATGATGCTGAGAGTCACAAGTGTGCCTGATGCTGAGAGTCACAAGTGTGCCTGATGCTGAGAGTCACAAGTGTGCATGATGCTGAGAGTCACAAGTGTGCCTGATACTGAGAGTCACAAGTGTGCCTGATGCTGAGAGTCACAAGTGTGCCTGATGCTGAGAGTCACAAGTGTGCCTGATACTGAGAGTCACAAGTGTGCCTGATGCTGAGAGTCACAAGTGTGCCTGATACTGAGAGTCACAAGTGTGCCTGATGCTGAGAGTCACAAGTGTGCCTGATGCTGAGAGTCACAAGTGTGCCTCATACTGAGAGTCACAAGTGCATGTGACTGAGAGGTCTAGGGGCTAGGTGACTACCACTGAATTATTCATCACCTGTCTTAATGATAATAATAATGTTATTAGAATAATACATTAAAAGTATCAATTTCAATATCAATTTTTGTTAGTTATTTGTGTAATATAAGAATTTACTTTATAATATTGTCAAAAATTATTATCTTTTTGAACATATGAAAGCACTTAAATTATTTAATAATTATATAATTATGAAAATTTTATTAAAAATGTTAGCAAAATTTATATAAGATATATTTGTATGGAATAATAATTCAGACAGTAATAATCTATATAAATAAAAATGGAAATATTCGTTTGTTCAAAATCGCTAGTCACCGAATGTTCGTCACCGATTGCTTTGACATTTTTACAAAACGTTCCATTTGCATCAGAGCGGATTTTTATATGCATACCATATAGATGTTCCATCTGTGACGGGAAAAAAAACATGCTTGTTTGAAAGACTGTGTTTTTCATGAAAGGGAAATCTTCGAAACCTCTTTACCGATTGCTTTGAAATTTTGACACAACGTTGCATTCGAATAGGTGCGTGTTTTTTTATACCTACTATATATATATTCCTCACCTGTGACTGAAAAAAACCCAGCTTTTTTGAAAAACAGTGCCATCTGTTGGACGTAAGAACAACACGCACTGTAATCTCTGAAAGTTCTTCACCGATTGCCTTTGAATTTTAACACAACGTTTAATTCGAATACATGTGTGTTTTTATATATCTACTATACAAATGCCACACCTGTGACAGGTATAAACATGCTGCTCTTGAAAAACTGCGCCATCTGTTGTAATGCACACAATACTCAATAGCAATACACACTAAACTAAATATGTTACGATTCCATTTCTATGTTTCCGATTGCATTGACAAATTGAATTTTCATTGATTTTGATTTATTTTCATTTTGATATAATTATTTTGTGTGACATTGCGTTGAAATGGAGCTGTGTTGTTTACCATACAATTCATTTTGTGAATATAAGTATAGATGCCACACCTGTGACAGGTAAAGACATGCATTTTTGAAATACAGTGCCATTTGTTGCACGTAAGAGCAACATATGCTATACTAAATATGTTACGATTACATTTCAATGCTTCCGATTCCATTGATAAATTGAATTTTCATAGATTTCGACTTATTTTCATTTTGATTTAATTATTATGCTTGACATTGCATTGGAGTTGAGCTGTGCTGTTTACCATACTGTTCATTTTGTGAGTATAGTTTATTTGTTTATTTTTCATTTTTTCATTTAATGTTTTAACTGTTTTACTTATATTTCAGTAATGGGAACATCAGATCATTTGATGTTCCCAATTTTCTGATGGGAACATCAGATCATTTGATGTTCCCAATTTTCTGATGGGAACATCAGATCATTTCGGAAGCATCAGACAGAGGGAGTGGGGAATGGTAGGGAGGATGAGTGGACAGGGGTGGGGAGGGTGAGGAGGAAGAGGGGACAGGGGACGGGGTAATGGTGGGGAGCACGGGTGAGTTGGGGATGCTGGGGACGAGGGGACAGGGGAATGGTGTGTAGGACAAGGGGACAAAAGAGTGGGGGATGGTGGGGAGGACGAGCGGATGGGAGAGGGGGCAATGGTAGGGAGGAAGAGGGGACGGGGGAGTGGGAGATGGTGAGGAGGACGAGGGGATGATGGATTGGGAAATGTCAGGAGGACGAGGGGATGGTGGAGTGGGGGGATGGTAGAGAGGACAATGGGATGGGATGGGAGACAGGGGAAGGTTGCCGTGTCTCAGCAACGCACATGCGTTTCTGAGCCACAGCAACGCATGGCCGGGTACAGCTAGTCTATAAAAATAAAAATGTAAATGTTCGTTTGTTCAAAATCGCAAATCTCTGAAAGTTCTTCACCGATTGCTTTGAAACTTTCACACAACTTTCCTTTCACATCCGAACGGGTTTTATATACATACTATATTGATGTCTCGTCTGTGACGGGAAAAATCATGCCTTTTTGAAAAACTGTGTATTTCATGTGAGGGAAATCTTCAAAACATTTTTACCAATTGCCTTTAAATTTTGACACAACACTGCATTCGAACATGAGCGTGTTTTTATTTATGCACTATATACATGCCTCCCCTGTGACAGGAAAAAACATGTTTTTTTATAGCGCCATCTGTTGCACATAATAGCAACACATGCTATACTAAATATGTTACAATTCTGTTGTAATGTTTCCGATTGCATTGATAAATTGAATTTTCATAGATTTCTATTATATTCTCATTTTGATTTCATTATTTTGTGTGACATTGCACTTGAATTGAGCTGTGTTGTTTACTTACCATTTATTTCCTAAGCATGAGTATAGATGCCACACCTGTGACAGGTAAAAACATTTCTTTTTTAAGACACAGTGCCAGCTGTTGCACGTAAGAGCAACACACATGCTATACTAAATATGTTATGATTCCATTTCAATGTTTCCGATGCACTGAAAATAGAATTTTCATAGATTTCGATTTTGTTTTCATTTTGATTTAATTATTTTGTGTGAAATTGCGTTGGACTTGCGCTGTGTTGTTTACCATACCGTTCATTTCGTGAGCAGAGTTTTTTATTTTTTATCTTTTTTTTTCATTTCGTTTCTTTAACTGTTCTTATTTTTCAGTGATGGGGAGCATCAGATCATTTGATGTTCCCAATATTCTGATGGGAACATCAGATAATTTGGGAATGCATCAGACGAGGGAGTGAAGAATAGTGGGAAGGACAAGGGACGGAAGTGGTGAATGGCAGGGGGGGGGGCAAGGGGACAGGGAAAAAGGGTAGTGGTGTGGAGGACGAGGGGGGGGGGGGAGTTGGAGATGGTGGGGACGAGGGGATGGGGGAATGGAGAATGGTGGGGAGGACGAGGAGACAGGGGAGAAGGGGATGCTGGGGCAGAAGAGGGGACAGGGAAGGGGGGAATGGAAGGGAGGACGAGGGGTTGGGGGAGATAGGAGGACAAGGGGATGGTGGAGTGTGTGATTGTGGGAGGACAAGGGGACGAAGGAGACGGGATGGTGGGGAGGACAAGGGGATGGAGTAGTGGGGAATTATTGGGAGGACGAGGGGATCGTGGAGTGAGGAATGTTTGGGAGGACGAGGGATGAGTGAGAAGGTAATTTTGGGGAGACTGGGGGTGTGGAGAATGGTGGGGAGGACGAGGGGTCAGGGGTGTGGAGGATGGTGGGAGGATGAGAGGACGGGGGAGGGGGAAATGGTGAAGAGGACGAGAGGACTGGGAAGGGGGAATGGTGGGGGAGGATGGGGGGACAGGGGAGGGTTGCTGAGGCTCAGCAACGCATGGCCAGGTACAGCTAGTCCATATAAATTAAAATGTAAATGTTCGTTTGTTCAAAATTGCTAATCTCTGAAAGTTCTTCACCAATTGCTTTGAAATTTTCACACAACGTTCCATTTGCATGTGAGCGGCTTTTTATATACATACTAAATAGATGTCATGTTTGTAACGGGGAAAAACATGCATTTTTGAAAAACTGTGTTTTTCATGTGAGGGGAAATCTTCGAAACCTCTTTATTAACGATTGCTCTGAAATTTTGACACAATGTTGCACATGAATAGACACGTGTTTTTATATACCTACTATATACATGCCTCACCTGTGACAGGAAAAAACATGTTTTTTTTTAAACAGCACCATCTGTTGGATGTAAGAGCAACACACATTGTAATCTCCAAAAGTTCTTCACTGATTGCATTGAAATTTTGACACAACATTCCCTTCGAATATGCATGTGTTTTATATACTTATTATATTGATACCACACCTATGACAGGTAAACACATGATTTAAAAAAAAAGCCATATGTTGCACGTAATAGCAACACACGCTATTCTAAATGTGTTATGATTCCATTTCAATGTTTCCGATTGCATTGATAAATTGAATTTTCATAGATTTCGATTTATTTTCATTTTGATTTAAATATTTTGTGTGACATTGCATTGAAATTGAGCTGTGTTGTTTACCATACCGTTCATTTCGTGAGTATGGTTTAATTTTAATTTTTTCATTGTTTTTCATTTCTTTTTTATAACTGTTCTTCTTATTTTTCAGTGATAGGAACATCAGATCATTTGATGTTCCCAATTTTCTGAGGGGAACATCAGAAAATTCAATATATTTCCATGTATTTGGGAATACATTGGAGGAGGGAGTGGGGAACGGTGGGGAGGACAAGGGGAGGGGAGTGAGGGATGATGGGAAGGACGAGGGGACAGAGAAAGGGGGTAATGGTGGGGAGGGCGAGGGGTGAGGGGAGTTGGGGATGGTGGGGACAAGAGGACAAGGGAATTGAGAATGGTTAGGACTAGGGGACAGAGTTGGGGATGGTGGGGAGAACGAGGGGATGAGGGAGGGGGGGGGGAATGGTTGGGAGGTCGAGGGGACGTGGGAGAGGTAGATGGTGGGGAGGACGAGGGGATGGTGGAGTGGGGAATGGTTAGGAGGACTAGGGGAATGGTAGAGTGGGGGACGATGGGGAAAACGAGAGGAAGGGGGAGTGGGGAATGGTTGGGAGGACAGGGGACGGGGAGTGAGGAATAGTTGGGAGGATGAGGGGACTGGGGAAGGGAGAATGGTGGGGAGGACTGGGAGACAGGTGAAGGTTGCTGAGCCACAGCAACGTGTGGCCAGGTGCAGCTAGTTAATAATAAAAATATTAATGTTATTATTATTGATATTGTTATTAATATTATTAATAATAATATTATCTATATAAATAATAATGGAAATGTTCGTTTGCTCAAAATCGTTAATCTCCGAAAGTTCTTCACCGATTGCTTTGAAATTTTCACACACCTTTTCATTCGCATCCGGGCAGGTTTTTATATACATACTATATAGATGTCACGTCTGTGACGACAAAAAACAAGGTTTTTCTGAAAAAACTGTGTTTTTCATGTGAGGGAAATTTTGGAAACCTTTTTACCAATTGCCTTGAAATTTTGACAAAACGTTGCAGTCGAATAGGCGCGTCTTTTTATATATTTACTATATACATGCCTCAACTGTGGCAGGGAAAACATGTTTTTTTTTTTTTAAATAGCATCATCTGTTGGACATAAGGGCAACACACGCTGTAATCTCCGAAAGTTCTTCACCGATTGCTTTGAAATTTGGCACAGCGTTGCATTCGACTATGCGCATCTTTTTATATACCTACTATCTAGATACCATCCATGTGACAGGTAAAAACTTGCATTGTTTGGAAAACAATGCCATCTGTTGAATATAATAGCAACATGTACGCTATACTAAACATGTCACGAATTCCATTTCAATGTTTCCGATTGCATTCATAAATTTTATTTTCATAGATTTCGATTTATTTTATTTTGTATTGAATTATTTTGTGTTACATTGTGTTGGAATTGGGCTGTGTTGCTTACTATACAGTTCATTTCATAAGTATATGTATAGATGCCTACCCGTGACAGGTAAAACTATACTTTTCTTGAAAAACAGCGCCATCTGCTGCATGTATGAGCAACACACATGCTCTTACATGCAACATGTAAGAGCATGTAAGTAAATATGTTACAATTCCATTTCAATGTTTCTGATTGCATTGATAAATTGAATTTTCGTAGATTTTGATTTATTTTCATTTTGATTTAATTATTTTGTGTGAATTGCGTTGGAATTGAGCTGTGTTGTTTACCATACCGTTTATTTCATGAGTATAGTTTATTTTTTTATGTTTTCATATTTTCATTTCATTTCTAACTGTTTTTCTTATATTTGAGAGATGGGAACATCAGATCACTTGATGTTCCCAATTTTCTGATGGGATCATCAGACCATTTGGGAAGGCATTGGGCGAGGGAGTGTGGAATGATGGGGATGACGAGGGGACGGAAGTGAGAGATGGTGGGGAGGACGAGGGGACGGGGTAATTTGGGATGGTGTGGATGAGGGAATGGAGAACAGTGGGGAGGACAAAGGGAGAGGGGAGTGGGGCATGGTGGGAAGGAAGAGGGATGGTGAAGTGGGGAATGGTGGGGTGGACAAGGTGCCGGTGGAGTGGAATTGTTGGGAGGCCGAAGAGACAGGTCAGGGGGAATCGTGGGGTGGACTGGGGGACACAGAAGGTTGCTGTGGCTCAGCAACGCACATGCGTTGCTGAGCCACAGCAACGCGTGGCCGGGTACTGCTAGTTATTAATAAAAATATGAGTGTCAGTGAAAGTCGAAAATTCTAGCTTGGCAGCAGTATTTGCTTCTGGAATGTTTCCTTATTAAAACCATCCCGTCCTCGATTCATGTCCATTATATGTATTGGTCGACCCCAAAGACGCATTCAAAATTTTAACATTCATTCAAAACAATGTTCTTTTGTTCATTTTAATTTTCATTAAAAATAGGAATTTTTTCAAATATAAATTAATATTACAATATATTAGCATGGTTCTAATGCTAATAAAAATATAATATATTAGTTTAGGTTCTTTTGGCTATTATTTGTATTTGTAAATACAATTAAGTAAATAAAATAAAATACAAGACGTGGGTGAAGCATTTACAGCGTTGTGGTTCGAACAAAATTCGTCAGTGAAGAACTTGTTCCAGCCCGTCCACCGAAAAAAGACCCGAAAGTGATTCCATCCACCCGCGAAACCCCCTGTTAATGAATGAAAATCGGTTTACACACGACTTACAACTGATTTCGGTCAAACACTTCTGGAACAAATGCTTCACTAACGAATTTTTGTCGAAGCACAACGCCGTAAATGTTTCAACCACGTACTACAAATACAAATAATCGCCAACAGAACCTAAGCACTTAACCTAACCTAACCTATTCCTATATATCTACAATATGCTAACATATTATAATATTAATTTATATTTGAGAAAATTCCCGTTTTGAGTGAACAGCATGTAAAAATTTATGAATGCGTCTGTGGGGTCGACCGCTGGAAGAAATGGACTTGAGTTGAGGACTGGTAGCTTGTTCTGGAAGTGTTCGAACGAAATCAGCAGTGAGCCGTGTGTATACCGTTTTTCATTCGTAAACAGGGGGTTTGGTGGACGCATGGAATAGACTTTGGGTCTTTGTTTAGAGGACAGGCTGATTAAAACTGCTTATAGTTCAGTTTATATAGCTTTGGCCTCAAACGCATGAGGTCCGGGGTTCGAGCCCCCTAGAGCCAGGTGAAACAGTATTAAACGAAGAGGGGTGGAAGACCAACATTGTTTCACAAAGGGGTCAAGACCAACAGTGTTTCACGAGGGGGGCCAGACCAAAGCTGTTACACGGGGGGGGGGGGGGGGGAGGGCACACCAAAGGTGTTATGCAAGGAGAGGCACACCTACTGTGTTACACGAAGGGGGCCAAGACCAATAAAGTTACACAAGGGGGGCCCAGGACAGACAGTGTTACATGAGGGGGACCACGACCAACAGTGTTACACGAGAGGGGGGGGAAGACCAACTGTGTTACACGAGAGGGGGCAAGACCAACTGTTTACACAGGGGGGCAAGACCATCAATGTTACACGAGGGGGCAAGACCATCAATGTTACACGGGGGGCAAGACCATCAGTGTTACACGGGGGGGCAAGACCATCAGTATTACACGGGGGGCAAACCATCAGTGTTACAAAGGGGGGGCAAGACCATCAGTGTTACATGGGGGGGGGTAAGACCATCAGTGTTACACGAGGGCAAAACCATCAGTGTTACACGGGGGGCAAGACCATCAGTGTTACACGGGGGCAAGACATCATGTTACACGGGGGGGGCAAGACCATCAGTATTACACGGGGGGGGGGCAAAACCATCAGTGTTACAAAGGGGGGGCAAGACCATCAGTGTTACATGGGGGGGGGTAAGACCATCAGTGTTACACAGGGGGACAAACCATCAGTGTTACACGGGGGCAAGACCATCAGTGTTACACGGGGGCAGACCATCAGTGTTACACGGGGGCAAGACCATCAGTGTTACACGGGGGGGCAAGACCATCAGTATTACACGGGGGGGCAAGACCATCAGT
>WNGS01163555.1:22554931-22572445 GCA_020271785.1 Procambarus virginalis
TAATAATAATGAGAAAATCCATAGGCAGTGATGAGGGTTCGAACCTGTGTGGTGGGTGTTGCCACTCACACGCTTCTAGCCACTAGACCACGACATGGTACAAGGATTGCAACCTGGAGTTCTAATGAACACACAAGGATTACACAAAATATAAATTAATAGAACTATGGCAAACCATAGCTGGGAAAAGGATCACAATATTGATTTTAAGAAATGTGAAATAATCTATAAAAGTAATGATATTAGAAGTATAATGGTAGTTGAAGGGGTTCCAATAAGTACTCTAAATACTTTTGCTGGCAACAAAAGCTATACTTCCGAGGCTAGATTCATCTGGAAAATGGTTCTGAGTGATAAAGTAAATCTCAATAAATTGATGAATGAAAGCAGTCCCATTAACCGCGTTCCATGGGGTATGGAGAGTTACGAGGGATAACATCCAGATGAACACCTCTATTAATAACAACTCCAGTTCCCAGAACAGCAGAATTACAGAAAGGACACATGACCATAATTTCGTAGAAGACATTACCTCAGGTACCTCAGCAGGCGGGAATAGAAGTGCCCTGGTCAGGAGATCAAGAAGGATAAGAGGACGGGCCCCAGGATAGCGGCCTCACTAGACGTTAAAATGTAAGTCTCGTCCTCACCACACACTCAGACCCTGACAAAGCACTCAGGAAAGTGTGAAAGACTTTGTGTAAATGCCTTACATAAATGTCACAAATATATATGTGGGTTTTTATCCAAATAATAATATTATTATTATTTATAATAATAATAATAATAATAATAATAATAATAACAAAATAATAATAATAATAAAAAATAATAATAATAATAATAATAATAATAATAATAATAATAATAATAATAATAATAATAATAATATAATAATAATAATAATAATAATAATAATAACAACAATAATAATAATAATAATAAAAATAATAATAATAAACTGGTACCCACACTTCCGTGGAAATCAACATTTCATTCACCTGGGCTCTAGGAGACTCGAACCCCGGACCCCAACGAGTGTAAGGCAGAGGCTTTACCCACTCAGCTGTGAGTAGTTTCAGCCCGTCCTCCAAACAAAGATCCAAAAGTGATTCCATGCACCCGCCAAACCCCCTGTTTATGAATGAAAAGCGGTTTACACACGACTCACAACTGCTGACGTTCGAACATATCCGGAACAAGTGCTTCACTGACGAATTTTGTTCGAATCACAACGCTATAAATGCTTCACCCACGTACTACAAATACAAATAATCGCCAACAGAACCTAAACACCTAACCTAACCTAACCTATGCCTATATATACACAATATACCAATATATTATAATATTAATTTATACTTGAGAAAATTCCCGTTTTGAATGAACAGCATGTAAAATTTATGAATGCGTCTGTGGGGTTGACCGCTGAATGTAATGGACTTGAGTCGAGGACGGGTTGGTAGTTTTTATAAGGGAAGACTGGTAGTCTAGTGGTAGAGTACGCAGCTTGGTAATGCCAGGATTGTATGTACGAGCCCAGTGCACAACCACAGCGGATTTTCTCAATAACAAAAATAATAATAATATTTACAAAAAAATAATAATAAAAGTACTACTAATAATAATTACAATAATATTAATTATAATAAAATAATAAAACTATTAATAATAATAACAACAATAACAAAAATAACGACCCCATGCTGGTGGTGTGTTACAGAACTGTGTCTCCAGATGTTCCACCAGCCTTGGTCACCAGCTGGTGTTGTGGTGGTCGTCATGGTCACCAGCTGGTGTTGTGGTGGTCGTCATGGTCACCAGCTGGTGTTGTGGTGGTCGTCATGGTCACCAGCTGGTGTTGTGGTGGTCGTCATGGTCACCAGCTGGTGTTGTGGTGGTCGTCATGGTCAACAGCTGGTGTTGTGGTGGTCGTCATGGTCACCAGCTGGTGGGTGTTGTGGTGGTCGTCATGGTCACCAGCTGGTGTTGTGGTGGTCGTCATGGTCACCAGCTGGTGTTGTGGTGGTCGTCATGGTCACCAGCTGGTGTTGTGGTGGTCGTCATGGTCACCAGCTGGTGGGTGTGTGGTGGTCGTCATGGTCACCAGCTGGTGTTGTGGTGGTCGTCATGGTCACCAGCTGGTGTTGTGGTGGTCGTCATGGTCACCAGCTGGTGTTGTGGTGGTCGTCATGGTCATCAGCTGGTGGGTGTGGTGGTCGTCATGGCCACCAGCTGGTGTGTGGTGGTCGTCATGGTCACCAGCTGGTGGGTGTGTGGTGGTCGTCATGATCACCAGCTGGTGTGTGGTGGTCGTCATGGTCACCAGCTGGTGGGTGTGTGGTAGTCGTCATGGTCACCAGCTGGTGGGTGGTGGTCGTCATGGTCACCAGCTGGTGGTGTGGTGGTCGTCATGGTCACCAGCTGGTGGGTGTGTGGTGGTCGTCATGGTCACCAGCTGGTGGTGTGTGGTGGTCGTCATGGTCATCAGCTGGTGGGTGTGGTGGTCGTCATGGTCACCAGCTGGTGGTGTGGTGGTCGTCATGGTCACCAGCTGGTGTGTGGTGGTCGTCATGGTCACCAGCTGGTGGGTGTGGTGGTCGTCATGGTCACCAGCTGGTGGGTGTGTGGTGGTCGTCATGGTCACCAACTGGTGGGTGTGTTGTGGTCGTCATGGTCACCAGCTGGTGGGTGTGTGGTGGTCGTCATGGTCACCAGCTGGTGGTGTGCAGTGGTCGTCATGGTCACCAGCTGGTGGGTGTGGTGGTCGTCATGGTCACCAGCTGGTGGGTGTGTGGTGGTCATGGTCACCAGCTGGTGGGTGTGTGGTGGTCGTCATGGTCACCAGCTGGTGGTGTGGTGGTCGTCATGGTCACCAGCTGGTGGGTGTGTGGTGTTCGTCATGGTCACCAGCTGGTGGGTGTGTGGTGGTCGTCATGGTCACCAGCTGGTGGGTGTGTGGTGGTCGTCATGGTCACCAGCTGGTGGGTGTGTGGTGGTCGTCATGGTCACCAGCTGGTGTGTGGTGGTCGTCATGGTCACCAGCTGGTGGGTGTGTAGTGGTCGTCATGGTCACCAGCTGGTGGGTGTGGTGGTCGTCATGGTCACCAGCTGGTGTTTGGTGGTCGTCATGGTCACCAGCTGGTGGGTGTGTGGTGGTCGTCATGGTCACCAGCTGGTGGGTGTGTAGTGGTCGTCATGATCATCAGCTGGAGAGTGAGTGTGCGGCTCTGTGACGATATCAACACCATCTGTGGAGTGAGGCGTGACGATATCGACGTCATCTGTGGAAGTGAACCACTACTCCCAGGCTTTTAGTTGTGACGAAGAAACGCCATGTACTGGCGTAGGTGTGGCATGATCAACTCCATCTGTGAAAAGCTTCTCAGCATACCGTAGTTAGGTGGTGGGTTGAAGACGATGCCCTGTGGTGAGGGAAGTAACGATATCAACGCATATAGAGTGTTCATCCAATCGTATTTAATGTTCCCCGGGGAAAGGCTGTCATCGTATGTTCTCGTTGTGATCTTTCTGTTTGGCTTGTGACTATTATGTCACCAAAGGTGACGAGGAGGTTCTCTTGCACTCTCAAAGGCAGTTCACATAGGGCATTCCAGAATTCCTGACTTGTTCCTGCGAGGACAAGTGGGCGCATCTGGTAGAAGACAGTGTTTTGGCTGTTGTACTTGTGCAGTGTTATTATGTGGACACACGTACCCGGAATTGGCCAAGAGACGTTATAGATGAAAATACTGGCCGTCTGTTTGGAAGTTCTTCTAGCGTGTTGCTGCATACTTCTGCCAGGGTGTTAGTAGAGACCGCTGGAGGTATATATTTGTGACCCCCTGTCAGCGTGTTGCTGAAGACCTGTCAGTGTGTTTCTGGAGAGCAGACGTGGGGTATTGGGACATCGTGACGATACGGTGTAGGACTGGCCCATGTTGTGTAGGGTGAATTCGCCGGTGTTTTGACCATTGGACGTGGATGACTTATATTTGAAGATAGTGGACTCGCCAGGAATGGAAGAACACAGCAGATATATTAAGTGTCCTGTGTGAAAGTGACACTCTGTGTACAAAAGTGTATATATTTAAGAACAATTATTTTGGTGAAGGGGTTTTTTTTCTTGTTTACCCCCCCCCCTTTTATTTCTTGCACGATTACTTGCTATCGCCAATTCTTGATAACTTACCCATGACTTGGGGTGGGATCAATGGAGAGGAGGCACTAAGGCCCCCATAATAAGTGATTGAAATAAGAACCCGGTTACTGGCTCAGTGAGGCCGTAACAGGTTCCCATAATATTCAGACACTGAAACCACAAATGTAACGTTGCTTGATAAGTAATTATTATAAGAAGGCACCAAACCGGAAAGGCTATGTAGCACCATCAAATGTACGGAATAATCAGAGGGCGCTAAATATCACCAAGGATGCCAATACGAGAACAGAAACGCATAAGGCGAACGATATTAAAAGTATCCGATTCGCCAAGAATTCTATCAAGGGACGAGTGACCGTGAGGTACAGTCGGGAAGCAAAACACACGCTCGTCCTGGAAGTCAGGACATTCATCAAGGATATACACGACTGTAAGAGGGACAATGCAATTTGGACAATAAGGAGCAGGACGGCGCTCCATTAAGTGACCGTGAGTTAGGCATGTA
Source organism: Procambarus virginalis (assembly GCA_020271785.1). Classification (NCBI taxonomy): domain Eukaryota; kingdom Metazoa; phylum Arthropoda; class Malacostraca; order Decapoda; family Cambaridae; genus Procambarus; species Procambarus virginalis. Next base: position 22,559,599 of record WNGS01163555.1, read on the forward strand.
TGGCCAATACGCAACCTCGCCAGAGCCGTTTCCCATCGCCGGTTATGGTGGTAGGAGGAAGGCCATGAGGACTGGCTACTCTTAAGAGTATGCAGTTTGTTACCAGTAACAGATGACCAACAACCCAGCCAACGGGTAGGGATTTAGGAACGAATAACTGGCTAAAAGACGGAATAAGGAATAACTTTACTGGAGGTAAAGGTATGGGTCAAGATCGAACAGCTTCCCTAGCAGCAGCGTCCGCACACTCATTTAAAGGGACACCAATATAGCTGGGAACCCAGCAAAACTCAACTGACTTAAATTTACTGGAAATAAGAAACAGCCAATATTAAATCTCGACGACCACTGGATGGACTGAATTTAAGGACCCAAGAGCTATGAGGGCACTACGAGAATCAACGACAATCACAAAGAAAGAATGACAACGAGAAAGCAGGACGAAGAGCATAGAGCATAGCATAAAGTTCAGCTGTGAGGATGCTAGTCTCCGGAGGAAGGCGACACATATAAGCATGGTCAGGAAAAACAACAGAGTAGCCTACATCGTCTACAGACTTAGACCCATCGGTGAAGATGGAAACGGAGAGAGAGTGCGAAGAAAAGTGCTCAAGGAAAAGGTGTTTCAGAACCGTAGGAGGGATAAAAGCTATATTTTGTGAAAAAGTGATGTGAATCAAGGATGTACAAAACTTCGGAAGCGGGACTCTCCAAGGGGGGCAAGGAAGGAACAATACGAGGAGAAATATTAGAAATACGAACTGAAAGAGAATCCTGTAAGCGAGATAACCGAACAGAAAGAGGGAGGTGGTGAAGAGGAAACGGAACTACAGGAGGGGTAAAAGTTAAAGCACGACAGAGGCGAGAGGAAGGATGTTGCAAGGACCGCACAAGAAAGCAAGTACTAGAGTGCGCCTATCCGCTCCCCAAGAAGTATGGGACAAAACCTTAAGGAGGGTAAGTGTCTTAGAACATTCAACTCGTAGGTAAGAGATATGAGGAGACCAAGAGAAACGAGTGCCAAAGATTAACCCCAAAAGCTTAGCAGAATCCTTGAACACAAGGAATTGATCATAAAGCGACAAAGAGGGAAAAAGAACGACACGCTTCTGAGTAAAAGTCATAGCACAAGTCTTAAGAATAGAGAACCTGAAGCCATGAACGGTGGCTCAAGACGACACGGCATCAATCGCAAGTTGAAGCCGCCGTTGAAGAAGAGGCGAATCATCACCCCGACAGCAAAGGGTAAGATCGTCGACATAGAGAGCGGAGAAGACGCCAGAAGGAAGAGAGGAAAGAAGACCATTGAGGGCAACCAGAAAAAGAGTAGTGCTCAGATCAATACCTAGGGGCACACCCTCATATTGCTGAAAAGAGGCAGAGAGAGTGGCACCAAGCCTCACTCAAAAGGAACGATATGAGAGGAATCTTTTGAGAAAGAGAGGGAGATTACCACGAAGGCCAAAAGAATGAAGTTGGGACAGAATATGATATCGCCAAGTGGTGTCGTAAGCCTTTTCCAGGTCAAAAAGGACGGCAACAACGGAGGTCTTCGCAGCAAAAGCAGTACGAAAAATAAACCTCCAAGTTCACCAAGACCATCTGTTGTGCTGCGGCACTTACGAAAACCAAATTAAGGAGACAGGTGGTGATAGTATTCTAAGAACCACATCAGACTAACGTTAAACATACGTTTAAAGAGTTTGCAGACACATTTCATGAGGGCAATAGGGTGGAAGTCCAGAGGGGTTTGTCGCGAGAGACCCTGGTTTCCAAACAGGGAGGACAACAGCATCGTGCCAGTCCTCAGGGACTGACGACGACTCCCAGACCCAATTATACAGACTCAGTAAACACTGAGACATGCATGGAGGGAGATGGCGATGCATCTCCTAATGAATGTCATCGGAGCCCACTGTCGTAGAACCGCAGAGGGCCAGGGCAGACTGAAGTTCAGAGAGAGAGAAGGGATCATTATAGGGAAGTCTGAGAAGAGTGCAGAAATCTCTAGGACGAGATTCAAGGACAGGTTTACTAAGAAGGAAAGATTGAGGAAGATGAGAACCAGAACTAACGGAAGAAAAGTGAGAACCCAGTTCGGTCACGACCTGCAACGGGTCTGTCACAAGAGTTCCATGGAGGTGAAGGACCGGCGAGACATCGGGAACGAACTTACCAGCTATCTTGCGGACATGCTTCCAGATCTGTGGCAGGTGGAAACATAAGACTTCAAACATTCCCGTTTAGCTGTACAGATGGCACTACGGGCCANCCCTCGGTCACGTAACTCCTGGTGACATCACGGCACTACCAACCGGCGCTGGTACCAGCAATAAGACCATTGGATCACATAAGGTTGATCACAAGGTCGCCAATTTGACTCACCTTCCCTAGCGGTCAAGTAATACCTCAACACAGTCGAATGTCACCCCTCCTAGGCTAGTGCTTCTTCAACAGTAGTATGGTGTACAGTAAACTCCACAACAACACATAAACAAATGAAGAGGAGGAAGGAAACTGTAGTAAAATATAGTTTGTTTACTCACAATAGGCTACAGTACACTGGTGTCAGAGGGTGGATTTCCAGCTCCCTTGTGCTCTGTTGTGTGAGAGAACACAACAGGAGAGGCCAGTGCAGAAAGTGTTTGCACGGGGCCTAAGTTTGAGAGAAAGACTTGTTCTACACCAGCTTGTTGGGAGTCTACGGAAAGCTTATGTTATGACTTTCCATTACTACTACAGGAGTTGCTCTGGCAAGTCTGTAAGGAAAGATATAGTCTTGAATATGTTTCTGGTAAGTTTGGTGTAGCAAGGTGGGGAGATTAGGGGGTTTGGAAGTAACGGTCGTGGACTGCACCTCAAACAGCAGGTAGAAGTTTGCCGTTTTTGCCACCAGGGGTGGTGGTGTCTCCACCCTCCCTGCTGTCCCTGCCTGGTGTTGACGTGGCGCCTTTGCGATGAGCGGCCATCTTCCTGCTGTCGAGAGGGTGCACTCCGTGGGGTTGGAGTTTACCTGCCGTGCGGGGTATCCTCTAGTTGAGCAGGTCATGTGTGACATGTTACATGTCCCGGTCATGGAGATCTACGGGGTTGAGCTGGTGACTGCTCGCCGGGTGATCATCAAGTTTGTGGGTGAGGAGGTGTACCGTGGATTTCTCCGGCGGTACAAAGGCCGTATTTTGCAGTTGTTGGATGGCACTGGTTCTGCGGCCGTTTCTGATCGGAGTGGTGCCGTGACGTATGTGAGCGTCCATGGGGCCCCCATGGAATTCCCTGAGTCCCTTCTCCGGCGATTCTTCCAGAGATTTGGATCCGTCGTCAGTGTGAGGATGCACAAGCTATCTTCTGGGAAATATGCGGGGGTGAAGACGAACATTCGTACCCTCGGGATGCGCCTGAGGTCGGACATTCCATCTTCTGTCCGGCTTTTAGGGTACTACGTGCGGGTGTATTATGCCCGGCAACCCGTACTTGTTTCCGGTGTGGCATGTTGGGGCATCAGGCTGCCGGATGCAATGCTGATCCGGTTACTCCAGTCAACTTGTTCCGGGAAGAGGATTTCCCACCGCTCCCCCTGGAGGAGGTCTCCAGGGATGAGGTGGTGGGTGTCCCGTTCGCGGCTGAGGCTCCCCCAGCGTCGCCCGACGTTCCCCTGATTGTCGCGGACCCTCCTCGGGTGTTGCGGTGACGTCGGATGTTCCTCCTGACCATGTCTCTGGCCATGCAGCTCCCGTGGACTTCCTGGTACTCCCTGTGTGGCGTCGCCGTCTGATCCCTCGTCTTTGGCTGCTGACCCTGGCCCTGCATCCTCACCTCGGTCCCTACTGTTTGGCTGCGCTGGGTGCTGGGGGGCTGCGGAGCGTCCTGTTGTGTGCGGCCCGGTTCCCCCAGCGGTTGAGGCTGCTGCCGTCATGAGACGGGCATTGGTTCGCACGGCTTGTGATGCCCGTGGTTATGGGTCCGCCTCCGGCTCTGAGGATGTGCGCCCGGTGCCCAAGCGGTCCCGGCGTTCTTCTACTGCTTGGGCTGATGTGGAGGATTTCGACGCCGGTGGGTCTTCGGGCGATGATGTGGTGGATCCGGGTGCTTCACGCTCTGTGTCGATGGTGGTCGCTGACGTCCATGTGCCTGCTGATGACGACGATTGTGATTATGAATCACCTCCTGTTTCTTCTGCAGACGGTTCTCCGCAGTGGGAGGTGGTAGCTCCTCCGGACGTAGGTGGTGTGGGTGCTGGTGCAGGCCGCGACCTCGTGTTGTTGCTGAAGAAGGATGTTCGGCGTGGGGAGCCCCTGCAGGTGTCACGTCCGGTGGTTGCCGCGGAGCCCTGTGGGGCTGCCAAGGAGGTTACAAGTGCGCTGCCCGTTGTCCGGGCCTGTAGGGGGAAGCCCGTCCCAATCATCGTGGCCTCCGGCGTGGCGTATGATAAGACGAACAACCCTTTGGCTTTTTACTTTAGTGACCGAGTGCGGCCTGTTCCGTGGTGCCCCTCGACTGTCTGGGTTCCACAGGCTCGGGTTTTTGTTGAGGGTGTGCCGGAATTGATGCCTGATCCTCGTACGGCCCATGATCACCCTGTTCCGGACGACATCCTGTTGCTTTGGGAGGCGTATTGTGTTCGTTTCCCGGCGGCAGAGTGGCCGGATAAGTATGCGCACTCTTGATAGTTTGTGTGATTGCTGTGTGTCTCGTGTATGTATAGGACTTGTGGTATGTTCTGATATGTGATGTATTTATTGTGCGCCCTTCAGGCCGGTGTAATGTTTAGTTTCTCAATGTCCCTGTTTATTGTGGTCCTTATGTTTTTTAACGTAATTAGTGTGTGGCTATACCATTTCATGATTATCTGTTTCTTTGATTCTGTTGTATTATGTGCCCCTCTGGCTATGCTGTTTGCCCTCTTACGTTCTGTGCTTGTGCCTCTCCTTATGGTTTTTGCACTGTGAGTGTTGTGCATGTTTTTGTTTATTGTTTGTGTTGTTATTGTGCCATGTGTGGCTTTTGTTATGTTTTTTGGATTGTTGTATGTTTTATGATTTTATATTTTACATAATTTTTCTTGTTCTCCTATGCTTTCTCTGTGTATTATGATCTTGTTTTATGTGTTATTGTGTTTTGGGTATTGTTTGCCTGTTTGCGCTATTTGTTTTATTGATGTTGGTTGTGTTTGTACTGTGCTGTGGTCCTTCTGGCCGGTGTTTTTTGTTTTGCTTAATTGGTTTCTTCTGTTATTTTTATTGTATTTATTGCCTTATACTTGCATGCTTGCATGTAAAATAAATTAAAAAAAAAAACAGCAGGTCTCAACTCCGTGACGTCACAGAGCCGCGTGGTAAGTGAGAGCCCTGTGATTCGTCGACGCACCATAGCACTGTCTCCCTCCTGTTCGATGGGTTTGAGCACAGAGGGGTTCTACTCGAGGCTGGCCCCGCTTGACGCAAAAATGCATTCTCGCTTGGCTTGTTGCTGAAGACTGAACGTATTTTCCGTGTTATGCCAGCTTCGGAAATACTGTCTGCAACACCACCTAAGTCACTTTAAATCCATTGTACCATCTTCGCGGGTCCGATAAGGAGAATCCGGAGCCAAGGGGAGGGGTATTCGATTTGTTTGATGGAAGTGTACTTATTAGTAGATTCATCGACCACGTGATTCACCTACAGAGGCAACGGACTGTGGGGTCATAACCGAGAATTGTTTTGACATCGATCGTCATCGGTGCCTTAGTTTGAAGGTATTTGTTAGAGACGAATCTGGGGGAAGGCTTTCCAGTGTTGTGGAAACTTTCCGTTGGTAATTCTAGGAATTACGGTCCAAACGCTCAGGATAATAACTTTTGTCATCCGTGTCGTAATTCCGTTTCACACCGCCTCGCTTCCACCATCATCCCTGGTGCTGCTACATGAGGGTCGTGACCTTCAGCTTTAGATACTCCAGTGACGACTGGGGCATGAATGAGGGAGTGTGAATGTGTTGAGACCAGTCTGGTGAAAGTAAGTACCCTGTTTTGTTTTAGTGAATATTCTCAGAAACAGGCTTCGATGCCAGGGATCCGTTATTGCAACTGTCTATAAACACCTGTGAGGTGACTGGAAGTGCTGACGCGTGAGATCACCAGGATTAACGTCATTTACAAGTAGAGGTTGAGGGGCCCGGCTGTGTGTGGAACAGGACGTGAATTTGAGTATGTTTTACACTGGTAAATACATTTAGTGTGTGTCATTGAGAAGGTTCATCACCGTCAAGGTTACAGTAATTTTCCTTCGTGGAATACAGTGTTGATGTTATGTATTTCATGCTTTATGTACTGTACGTATTGTGATCTCTTTCAAGAAGAAAGCAGTTCCGGCCGTGTAATGTACGGTTAAGGTATTTGGGAATTTTCCCAGTGGGGTTTACTGTATTATATATGTGCCAAGTGATTTACTTTATACAAAGAATGTGTTGTGTGAATTTTTGACGGTGAATATATATTTTATTTCACTGTGGGAGTGTGACACTCAGTGCAGGGGACTGCAAGGTGTACTGTGAAGTGTTATTTGTAAGTATGACAAGACCTTGGGTGTAATCTTTTATTGTGGGACACATGAAGGATTCATTCATCACGTAGTTTCCGATTATTACCTTATTTGTTTATAGCACCTTTCCTATCACACGTGGAAAAATTAGAGGGCAATTTAACTACCTTATAGATCGTAGACCCAGTAAATCGTGGGCATGCAGCGAAGCTCACCGACCCACGACGTTGAGACTATCCTCGTGTGGCTGAATGACTCCTACCTCAGCTCCAACCGTTGCTTATACTCCTCCTCGAGCGTCGCTCACTCCACAAGATGTTCATCAACGGATGGAAGGTTGAAACTGATCTCGCCTACCCTAACCAGAGTAATAAACTTTCACATACTGGTCCATCGTCTCATATATAGCTTCGTCGTGTGAATTCTTCTCCCGTGGAAACGGTTTGTTGCACTGCATCGGACCAGGGCTACTACCAAATCTTCTTCACACAGCTCCACCGTCGTGCACGGCCCGCGGGATGTACCACAACCCCTCAGTAGGTGTGGGGAAATACAGATACAGTCGACAGGTGTGGGGAAAATCTCCTATCAGGAACTATTGATTTATTTAATGATTTAATAATTATTTATTTTATTAAATTATTTCTATTACTGCTTTAAGTTCAAATTAAAGCTGTCTGTATATTCATAGTTTTCCTGCTAATAATTTCCCTCACAATCTCGGGGTTATTTAATAATAACTTAATCGAAAGTAATCGATTAGCTCAAATTTGTTAGTAATGGTTAATCTACTATGTCTATTAATAATTATAATACAAGGTACAGCTTAGTTATTATGTTGAATGTGGCACGGTAATAAGCAATGGACACGCCTCCGTCACGTGACCTGAAACTAGTGGGGTCAGACTCCAATGGCGACGTGGTATGTCTCGTGTTACACCAGGGAATCTGGAACTCAAGGAATGGAACGACACCTGGCGAACACAGCGGCGTACCACCGGATCACTCACCAAGACGGTGCTCTGAAGAACGCCCAGACAAGGAGCATGAATCTAGTCCTCAAGCATTTTGAAAATAAAGCCTGAAACGGGAATGGTGGGCTCATGCAGGCAAGGACAAAGGACTTCTACATAGCTCTTGAGTCTGCCATCCCACATCTTTATCTTCTACCAAAGATTCACAAACCACCAAACGAGATCACAGAAACGTGACAAGAAAGACCAGTGCTGGCCTTCAAGATACAACAGACTTCCTAAACGAGATAGCTAACATCAGAGGTCCAGTTCAACGAGGAGCCTGCCTCTTCTCAATTGATGTGGTATCACTCTACCCGAGCATACCACAGAGGGAGGCAGCCAAAGTGGTAGTGTTATGACCCCAGCTACCTAAAGAACGAGTCTACCCCAGTGAGAGCTATTCGGCGATCTGGACGTGATTAAGAGGTCAGAAGAAGTGTAGATATATAAATATATACTAAATACATGACAAATGTTGGTGGATGGTTTAAAGGCATGAACAGGGGATGAACATGTAAATAAGTGACCTGACATGAGATGTCGATACTTTGTGGACATGATGAGGCTCGCGGCACATCTCGACCTTATTTGAGCAACAGAGGTCGTGAGAGGGGGTAGTGCTGTGCTGAGCTCCTGGCAGAGGAGAAAACCCCCTAGTTGTGTGCTCCTACAAAAGGAGGTAATCAAGCGTTTATGTGTGAAGCCGTAGGATGATTTAAAGTGCTCAAGTCAGGACTAGAAGAAGCCTTGTGAGGCAGTCCTATAGCGATTTTGTGGGCGACCTGTTTTGGCGCCATTGTGATGATCAGGACCTGAGCGCCTCGATACACAAATTCTGTGGTTTGTTTGGGGGAGCAGTTGATGGAAAAACTTCGAGCCACGAAAGACGTTAATGGAGGAAACTTCGAGGCTGGAGAAGTGTATGCTGAAATCTGTGGGAGAGCAGAACTCCATAGTGAGGAGTTGACCTCAAGCAGTGTAAAGGAGCAGTGAGGAGGAGTTTCATGTCTCTCCGTGGAATCAATGGTGAAGCATTACAGATGTTTGAAGAAGACTTCATTGTGCAGTGGTTTTGGGAGAACTGCAGGAGAGCCTTTTGAGTAGTTTGGAGGACCTAGAGATATGTATGGTAGTGAGCCTCCAGGAGCAGAGCAGAGGTTTATGGTGGATACACAGGAATGTATAAGGGGAGAGCTTCAATGCATCTTGGCTTGTAAGACGCAGTGTAAGGTGAGAGATTGATCTCTACATGTGTTGGGGAATATTTATTTAGATGTTTCTGGCATTTCAGTCATAGGCTGAGTTTTACGTACTTCTAGGACTGAGTGTATAATATTTTTATGACGAGATTTCACCCCCCCCCCCTCGAAGGACGCCTCACAGGCAGTTATTAGATTAAGCCATACTCCATGTAATGATGGATACACTCCTTCAATTTGATGGTAAGGCATATAGACAGACGAAGGGCACTGCCATAGGAGCGTTCAGTAGTGTAGTTATTGCTGAAATCTTTATGCATGAAGTATTTGAAAGGGACTGATCCCACAGAGAGGATGCCCCGGCAGTGTGCTACAGTTATATAGACGATATCTTTGGAGTCATTGTAGGCGGACTCCCACGTCTAGAGGATTTCATTGCTTGGGCGAACACAGTCCACGGAAACAAAATTTACACTAGAACTAGAATACGACGACACCATAGTAAATTTCCAGGACACCACGGTGTATGTGGACGACACAACCCATCACCTGAACACGAAGGCATATTAATTACAAACCTACAAACCTTCACACATACCTGAAGTTCAACTCATGCCATCCGCTAGCCCTGAAGAAACATTTACCCTTCTCCCTAGGATTACGTTTTAAAAGAATAAACAGCAAGGACGAAACCCTCTACCCCCAGCTAGACGACCTATCGGAGATGTTTAGGCGCAGAGGTTACCCTGAGGAAAGGCTGAACCACGCCCAGGAGAAACTCCGCGGGAAGACCAGAGAACAACTTCTCAGGTACCCGTCCCCACGGTTGGAGGATAGGAGATGGATCCTCCCTACCCTGTTCTTTCCTGGTTTCCCGGGGAAACTAAAAAAAGAAACTCACAGACGTAGATGAGGGACACATATAGTGAACATCCTTCTTGGGAGAATTTCCTGCAAAATCCACCAATGATTGCACGGAGGCGAGGTAAGTCCATCAAGGACCACCTCGTACGAGCTGGTCTACAGCCCTGCACCTGCGACCTGACAAGGGAGGAGGACAACCATGCCGAAGAAACCCGTCGAAACCCACCAGGAGGAGGGAGAGTGGTTAGGAGGGACCTACATGAAAACAACCTTCCCCTTGGAATTCACCTGTCAAAGATTTACAGAGTAGTAAACTGCAACTAATATATGTAACATATAACAAGAAAAACTATGGTGAGTGTTGAATAAAACTTACCCGTTCTGGGTGACTTGCTCCACATCCTAATCAATTAACACTAAACATACACATAAATGGCCAACTATGATATATACTATGTTAGTTAATCGGAAATAGAATACTTCCCAATGCTCTCTAGCCTGTACTGTTGATCGGAGACTCTGTGGTTCCTTTGTAGCGCGACTTGTGGGAAGTTTCTCTGTTAACTTGTGCGCATTTGTTGTTTGGGGCAAGCTTGTCTTTATAATGGCGTCTCTCCTCACACCCCCACCCCCCACTCAAGGGTACACGTCCTCTCGGACGGTTCCATTTCTGTCCTTTGTCGTCAACGGGAAAGAGTCTTAGATTTTATTCATTATTTAATTATGTCCGGTAATGGGTAACACTTTTTTACTTCATTTGATCACCAGACTGGTAGTGTAAAGATTATTTAATATAAGTATTATGAGTGAATAGAAATTCAGGTGACGTGGTAATAGTCCCATTTTCTAAGAGAAGCCAAAAAATCCAACTTTTCTTTGAATGATTGACTAAGCTATTTAGGGCTAATTAGTGTTAATATTTGCCTAACATAACAGGAATTGCTTAGTATTGCTAGGAGTTAGTATTTAGTGTCTAATTAGTGTTAGTATTAAGAATTTCAGACAACAGGCCTCCCTCTTCGTTAGTACACGGTAACTGATAGAATTTACACTCTCTAGAGACCTGTACCTCTTCAGAATGGGTAAACTCTTGAGGGCACCTCCACTCAGCACGACCTTTGGCAGTGTATGATTCAGATATTGTACCTTCCTTGCCGAGGCGCCTGACGTCATACTAAGTCACGCCCGGGGCGCGACACCATTGGCCAACCTGGCCAAGCCCCGCTGCTGACCAATCACGCCTCAGCTGACGCTGTACCCAGCATGTACTGGGAGTTTGCCTCAAACAGGAAAACTCTCCTCTCACGTGAGCTGCACCGCCATATTCATGATGGAGTCGTCTCCTAGCCTCAGCCCAAATAAACTTAAATTAGAAAATTCTTCTAACTACATCCTCTACCTTCCTTTAAAGTGTTATATAATAAAATATTTTTTTTTTATTTACAGATAGGGAAGTATGAGTTTTATATGCGGGAATAGGGGAATACAGGCTGAACTCTGTAACAACTGCCACAGGATAGTCATCAAGTGGTCAATTGTACACTGACACAGGACTATCATCAAGTGGTCCATTGTACACTGACACAGGACTGCAATTAAAGGTCCCTTACCATACACTGATATAGCTCTGTCACTAAAAGCGTCACACCAGCAATGCCACTGAACTCTCACTAAATGTTCCTCACCCTACACTGACACTAAACTCTCAGTAAATGTTCCTCACCCTACACTGACACTAAACTGTCACTAAATGTTCCTCACCCTACACTGACACTAAACTGTCACTAAATGTTCCTCACCCTACACTGACACTAAACTGTCACTAAATGTTCCTCACCCTACACTGACACTAAACTGTCACTAAATGTTCCTCACCCTACACTGACACTAAACTGTCACTAAATGTTCCTCACCCTACACTGACACTAAACTGTCACTAAATGTTCCTCACCCTATACTGACACTAAACTGTCATTAAATGTTCCTCACCCTACACTGACACTTAACTCTCACTAAATGTTCCTCACCCTACACTGACACTAAACTCTCACTAAATGTTCCTCACCCTACACTGACACTAAACTCTCACTAAATGTTCCTCACCCTACACTGACACTAAACTCTCACTAAATGTTCCTCACCCTATACTGACACTAAACTGTCATTAAGTGTTCGCAACGAACCGTGACACATGATTTTCACCAAGTACTCCATCCCTTACACTGACACAGGACTGTCATCACTTACTCAACAGCCTACACTGACACATAAGTATTAAAGTGTCACTACACTGACACTTTAACTGAACTGTCTCATTCAACACTGACTCAGAATTATCACCATGTACTCCACACTGTCACTGGACTTTCTCCAAGTGTTCCACATCCTATACTGACACAGGACTGTCACTGAGTGCTCAACACCCTAAACTGACACTGTACTATCACAAATACTTCACACCCAACAAATGGAATACGCTAAATGAGACAGCTTCCATACCAGCTTTAAATATATCAACGACAGTGGTCAATACCTTCTGCATCCTACACACCTGTCGACTACCGGATGAGAGGCGGGTCCCAAGAGTCGTAGCTCAGGCCGTGCAGAGCAGAGTAAGAGCAGGTTGCGGGCAGAGCTCGGTGACATTGCCAGCAGCGACAGCATCGTTGATTACTTCAGAACACACGACCAAGTTTTCACGGAGAGTGACACGACCATTTATTTACTGTGATCAGAGTCGACACGTGTGAGAACGCTGACATTAACCCCTTCCTGCCCTCTAAGGCTTTTTGGACAATAAAATATATTTTCCTCTTTGTCTCGCGAGATCAATACCGGCACAGGTACACTTTTGAGCAAAATTTTAGAAAATTTAAATGATAGAAATAGAACTAAAAGTATATATTACGAAAATAGTAATATTTCTAAAAACAATATAAAATTAACAAATAATGTGACAGGTAAATACAGAATTGTGATAGAGTATTACTAATTATGTCGAGAATAATATATATAATAACAATAATTATGAGATATTTATTAATGTATATGTATTAATGTATAATGTATATGTATATTTATTAATTATATAATATGTAACTATGCAATATAATTAACTATGTAATAGATATGTAATATGTATGTATTACATAATAACTAGTAACAATAGTTATTATAATATATTATAAATATTACATATATCATAATAACTATAGACTTATTGAATGTTTCAATTAAATTAGCTTTCAAA
>WNGS01163555.1:22575365-22598471 GCA_020271785.1 Procambarus virginalis
AACAGTTGATTGACAGTTGAGAGGCGGGCTGAAAGAGCAAACTCAACCCCCCGCAAACACACAGGTGAATACAACTAGGTGAATACACCACCACACACACACACACACACCACACACACACACACACAAACACACACACACACACGGGACAAGCTGCAGGAATGGTCGAACAAATGGCTGTTAGAGTTTAACCCAAGCAAATGTAATGTAATGAAGATAGGGGTAGGAAGCAGGAGACCAGATACAAGGTATCATTTGGGAGATGAAATACTTCAAGAGTCAGAGAGAGAGAAAGACCTGGGGGTTGATATCACGCCAGACCTGTCCCCTGAAGCTCATATCAAGAGGATAACATCAGCAGCATATGCCAGGTTGGCTAACATAAGAACGGCCTTTAGAAACTTGTATAAGGAATCTTTCAGAACATTATATACCACATAAGTCAGACCAATCCTGGAGTATGCGGCTCCAGCGTGGAGTCCATATCTAGTCAAGCATAAGACTAAACTGGAAAAGGTTCAAAGGTTTGCCACCAGACTAGTACCCGAGCTGAGAGGTATGAGCTACGAGGAAGGACTACGGGAATTAAACCTCACTTCGTTGGAAGACAGAAGAGTTAAGGGGGACATGATCACCACATTCAAGATTCTCAAGGGAATCGACAGGGTTGATAAAGACAGGCTATTTAACACAAGGGGCACACACACTAGGGGACACAGGTGGAAACTGAGTGCCCAAATGAGCCACAGAGATATTAGAAAGAACTTTTTTAGTGTCAGAGTGGTTGAAAAACGGAATGCATTAGGAAGTAATATGGTGGAGGCTGACTCCATACACAGTTTCAAGTGTAGATATGATAGAGCCCAATAGGCTCAGGAACCTGTACACCTGTTGATTGACGGTTGAGAGGCGGGACGAAAGAGCCAGAGCTCAACCCCCGCAAGCACAACTAGGTGAGTACACACACACACACACACACACACACACACACACACACACACACACACACACACACACACACACACACACACACACACACACACAAATGTGGTTTGTGGTTGACAAATGGAATGCATTAGGAAGCGATGTGGTGGAGGCTGACTCCATACACAGTTTCAAGTGTAGATATGATAGAGCCCAATAGGCTCAGGAAACTGTACACCTGTTGATTGACGGTTGAGAGGCGGGACCAAAGAGCCAGAGCTCAACCCCCGCAAGCACAACTAGGTGAGTACAACTAGGTGAGTACACACACACGGGGTGGTGCGGCTAAGTCTAGCAGTGTTAGATATCAGGCTTACACGACTAGCGTGGATAGTTCGAACACACACACACATACACACACACACACACACACACGCACACACACACACACACACATACACACACACACACACACACACACACACACACACACACACACACACACACACACACACACACACACACACACACACACACACACACACACGAGTGTGAATGCTGCTGCACAATGTGTGATAGCGTAAGACGGGGTGGCACGGTCGGCGGGAATCAATGTCCACTCAAGTGGCGTAAATTGCACTCCATTACCCAAAGAAGCTTCTATGCAACACTGAAACACTTTATTTACTCATACATCAGGTATCTTAATCATAAGAACGGATGACTAATGGATGCCGACAATAAACACGGATCACCAATGCCGTCCAGTTGCCCCGGCTGAGATCACATGAGGACGACTCTACTTTATTTATCTAAAAAATCTCAAATTAATTTCCCAATACTCGCGCAATTGCATTCTGATGGCAATTCACTATAGAAGGAATCGAAACGGATGATAAGATGGATGTTGACGCTGCGATGACGGAAATTGTTGTGGTTGGCCGACCACACAACCTTACACGTCTTGTCAAGACAATCACGGCGCCCAGAATGGCGGACTGAAGTAAAGCGGGAAACGGCGGCACGCTGTCCCCTCTGTCTTTGTATCCATCAATTACACGAGAGCATACCAACTCAGCCTATGGTGCCTCAACGAATTACCAGGCTTCCCTCGGTCACGTAACTCCTGGTGACATCACGGCACTACCAACCGGCGCTGGTACCAGCAATAAGACCATTGGATCACATAAGGTTAATCACAAGGTCGCCAATTTGACTCACCTTCCCTAGCGGTCAAGTAATACCTCAACACAGTCGAATGTCACCCCTCCTAGGCTAGTGCTTCTTCAACAGTAGTATGGTGTACAGTAAACTCCACAACAACACATAAACAAATGAAGAGGAGGAAGGAAACTGTAGTAAAATATAGTTTGTTTACTCACAATAGGCTACAGTACACTGGTGTCAGAGGGTGGATTTCCAGCTCCCTTGTGCTCTGTTGTGTGAGAGAACACAACAGGAGAGGCCAGTGCAGAAAGTGTTTGCACGGGGCCTAAGTTTGAGAGAAAGACTTGTTCTACACCAGCTTGTTGGGAGTCTACGGAAAGCTTATGTTATGACCTTTCCATTACTACTACAGGAGTTGCTCTGGCAAGTCTGCAAGGAAAGATATAGTCTTGAATATGTTTCTGGTAAGTTTGGTGTAGCAAGGTGTGGGAGATTAGGGGGGTTTGGAAGTAACGGTCGTGGACTGCACCTCAAACAGCAGGTAGAAGTTTGCCGTTTTTGCCACCAGGGGGTGGTGGTGTCTCCACCCTCCCTGCTGTCCCTGCCTGGTGTTGACGTGGCGCCTTTGCGATGAGCGGCCATCTTCCTGCTGTCGAGAGGGTGCACTCCGTGGGGTTGGAGTTTACCTGCCGTGCGGGGTATCCTCTAGTTGAGCAGGTCATGTGTCACATGTTACATGTCCCGGTCATGGAGATCTACGGGGTTGAGCTGGTGACTGCTCGCCGGGTGATCATCAAGTTTGTGGGTGAGGAGGTGTACCGTGGATTTCTCCGGCGGTACAAAGGCCGTATTTTGCAGTTGTTGGATGGCACTGGTTCTGCGGCCGTTTCTGATCGGAGTGGTGCCGTGACGTATGTGAGCGTCCATGGGGCCCCCATGGAATTCCCTGAGTCCCTTCTCCGGCGATTCCTCCAGAGATTTGGATCCGTCGTCAGTGTGAGGATGCACAAGCTATCTTCTGGGAAATATGCGGGGGTGAAGACGAACATTCGTACCCTCGGGATGCGCCTGAGGTCGGACATTCCATCTTCTGTCCGGCTTTTAGGGTACTACGTGCGGGTGTATTATGCCCGGCAACCCCGTACTTGTTTCCGGTGTGGCATGTTAGGGCATCAGGCTGCCGGATGCACTGCTGATCCGGTTGCTCCAGTCAACTTGTTCCGGGAAGAGGATTTCCCACAGCTCCCCCTGGAGGAGGTCTCCAGGAATGAGGTGGTGGGTGTCCCGTTCGCGGCTGAGGCTCCCCCAGCGTCGCCCGACGTTCCCCTGATTGTCGCGGACCCTCCTCCGGGTGTTGCGGTGACGTCGGATGTTCCTCCTGACCATGTCTCTGGCCATGCAGCTCCCGTGGACTTTCCTGGTACTCCCTGTGTGGCGTCGCCATCTGATCTCTCGTCTTTGGCTGCTGACCCTGGCCCTGCATCCTCACCTCGGGTCCCTACTGTATTGGCTGCGCTGGGTGCTGGGGGGGCTGCGGAGCGTCTTGTTTTGTGCGGCCCGGTTCCCCCAGCGGTTGAGGCTGCTGCCGTCATGAGACGGGCATTGGTTCGCATGGCTTGTGATGCCCGTGGTTATGGGTCCGCCTCCGGCTCTGAGGATGTGCGCCCGGTGCCCAAGCGGTCCCGGCGTTCTTCTACTGCTTGGGCTGATGTGGAGGATTTCGACGCCGGTGGGTCTTCGGGCGATGATGTGGTGGTTCCGGGTGCTTCATGCTCTGTGTCGATGGTGGTCGCTGACGTCCATGTGCCTGCTGATGACGACGATTGTGATTATGATTCACCTCCTGTTTCTTCTGCAGACGGTTCTCCGCAGTGGGAGGTGGTAGCTCCTCCTGACGTAGGTGGTATGGGTGCTGGTGCAGGCCGCGACCTCGTGTTGTTGCTGAAGAAGGATGTTCGGCGTGGGGAGCCCTTGCAGGTGTCACGTCCGGTGGTTGCCGCGGAGCCCTGTGGGGCTACCAAGGAGGTTACAAGTGCGCTGCCCGTTGTCCGGGCCTGTAGGGGGAAGCCCGTCCCAATCATCTTGGCCTCCGGCGTGGCATATGATAAGACGAACAACCCTTTAGCTTTTTACTTTAGTGACCGAGTGCGGCCTGTTCCGTGGTGCCCCTCGACTGTCTGGGTTCCACAGGCTCGGATTTTTGTTGAGGGTGTGCCAGAATTGATGCCTGATCCTCGTACGACCCATGATCACCCTGTTCCGGACGACATCCTGTTGCTTTGGGAGGCATATTGTGTTCGTTTCCCGGTGGCAGAGTGGCCGGATAAGTATGCGCACTCTTGATAGTTTGTGTGATTGCTGTGTGTCTCGTGTATGTATAGGACTTGTGGTATGTTCTGATATGTGATGTATTTATTGTGTGCCCTTCAGGCCGGTGTAATGTTTAGTTTCTCAATGTCCCTGTTTATTGTGGTCCTTATGTTTTTTAACGTAATTAGTGTGTGGCTATGTCATTTCATGATTATCTGTTTCCTTGATTCTGTTGTATTATGTGCCCCTCTGGCTATGCTGTTTGCCCTCTTACGTTCTGTGCTTGTGCCTCTCCTTATGGTTTTTGCACTGTGAGTGTTTGTGCATGTTTTTGTTTATTGTTTGTGTTGTTATTGTGCCATGTGTGGCTTTTGTTATGTTTTTTTGGATTGTTGTATGTTTTATGATTTTATTATTTTACAAAATTTTTCTTGTTCTCCTATGCTTTCTCTGTGTATTATGATCTTGTTTTATGTGTTATTGTGTTTTGGGTATTGTTTGCCTGTTTGCGCTATTTGTTTTATTGATGTTGGTTGTGTTTGTACTGTGCTGTTGGTTTTCTGGCCGGTGTTTTTTTGTTTGCTTAATTGGTTTCTTCTGTTATTTTTATTGTATTTATTGCCTTATACTTGCATGCTTGCATGTAAAAATAAATAAAAAAAAAAAAACAGCAGGTTCAATCCGTGAGCGTCACAGAGCCGCGTGGTAAGTGAGAGCCCTGTGATTCGTCGACGCACCATAGCACTGTCTCCCTCTNGAAGTACAACAATGAACTAATTGAACAATGGTGTAACTCAGACTCAATTCATTAACCCTTGAAATTTGCAAAACAAACTGACAAATCACAATCGAAACAAAGTCAGACTTGTCACTAATGGTAATCTGTAATAATCAATTACTTTAATTACATTAAATAATTATGTTAACACACGTCCCTTGGACTCCAATCAAATCAAACAGTTAACAGATTACGTTAATGGTTCTATCACACAGACAGGATTACTCGAATACAATAAATCTAATAATTTAATTTATTACATTAATTATTAAGGTAATAAATATGTTAATTGATTACGTTAATTACTGCCCCTCAGACTGCTAATCAAACAAGACAGTGATTCTTCTCTATAAGTACAATCTGAGTTACGATGGGGGTCCCCCTCCCACCAGTACTGCGGGCTCAGTCTGTGGGCCTGGAATTTTCCAGCCGGGCTGGGTACCCAGAGATTGCACGGGTGTGTGAGCAGCTGCAGGTCCCTGTGATGGATATATACGGTGTCGAGCTGGTGACGGCCCGTCGGGTGATCCTGAAATTCACTGAAGAAATGGCGTATCGCGAATTTCTCCGTCGATACGAGGGGCGGACTCTGCCTCTACAGGATGGTGCGGGCTCTGTTTCCATATCGGATCGGAGTGGTGCCCTCACCTACGTCAGCGTCCATGGGGCTCCGTTGGAATTTCCGGAGGGTCTGCTCCGGCGGTACTTCGGCCGTTTTGGCGCCGTCGTTAGTGTGAGGGTGAATGTGGTTTCTTCGAGCCCACTGAAGGGTGTCCGGACGAACATTCGTACCCTGGGCATGAGGCTACGGGAGGATATTCCGTCCTCTGTGCGTCTGATGGGGTACACAGTTCGTGTGTTTTACGCCCGCCAGCCTCGGACATGTTATCGTTGTGGCCTGTCGGGCCATCAGGCTGCTGACTGTTCTGCGCCGGCCTCTGCGCCTGTGAATCTCTTCAGTGAGGAGGACTTTCCACCGCTTCCTGTGGAGGAGGTTTCTGTGGCTCTGGACGCCTCTCTGGACGCGGCTAAGCCCCCTGTGTCGCCTGATGCCCCCCCTGTGGTGGACGTTCCCCCGGATGTCGCCGACCCTCTTCAGGATGTTGCGATGCCCTCGGTGGATACTCCTGCTCCTGTCCCTGCTGCTCCCGTGGGCCTTCCTGATGCTCCCTCCTCGCTGTCTGCTCACCTGTCTGCTCACCCGTCTTCAGGTGCTGCACCTGGCCCTGCATGCTCGCCTGCATACTCGCCTCAGGTCCCGGCTGTGCTGGGTGCTGGGGTGGCTGTGGGGCCTCCTGTTGTGTGTGGTCCGGTTCCCCCTGCGGTTGAGGCTGCTGCCGTCATGAGGCGAGCGTTGGTTCGCACGGCTTGTGATGCCCGTGGTTCTGGGTCCGCCTCCGGCTCTGAGGATGTGCGCCCGGTGCCCAAGCGGTCCCGGCGTTCTTCTACTGCATGGGCTGATGTGGAGGGTTTCGACGCCGATGGGTCTTCGGGAGATGATGTGGTGGTCGCTGACGTCCATGTGCCTGCTGATGCCGGCGATTGTGTTTATAATTCACCTCCTGTTTCTTCTGCAGGCGGTTCTCCGCAGTGGGAGGTGGTGGCTCCTCCGGACGTAGGTGAGGTGGGTGCTGGTGCAGGCCGCGACCTCGTGTTGTTGCTGAAGAAGGATGTTCGGCCCCTGCAGATGTCACGTCCGGTGGTTGCTGCGGAGCCCTGTGGGGCTGACAAGGTTACAAGTGCGCTGCCCGTTGCCCGCGCCTGTAGGGGGAAGCCCGTCCCGATCATCTTGGCCTCCGGCGTGGCGTACGATCAGAAGACCAACCCTTTGGAATTTGGCTTTCATGACCGAGTGCTGCCTGTTCCGTGGTGCCCCTCGACTATCTGGGTTCCACAGGCTCAGGTTTTTGTTGAGGGTGTGCCGACTTTGATGCCCGATCCTCGTACGGCCCATAGTCACTCTGACGACATCATGTTGCTTTGGGAGGCGTATTGTATTCGTTTCCCGGCAGCTGAGTGGCCGGATAAGTATGCGAACTCTTGATAGTTTGTGTGCTTGCTGAGTATTTCGCGTATGTAGTGGATTTAGTATGTTCTGTGGTATTTATTGTGTGCCCTTCAGGCCGGTGTCGTATTTAGTTTTCTCAATGTCCCTGTTTATTGTAATTAGTGTATTGTGTGCCCTTCAGGCCGATGTCGTGTTTAGTTTTCTCAATGTCCCTGTTTATTGTAATTAGGCTATACCTTTTCATGATTATCTGTTTCTTTGATTCTGATGTATTATGTGCTCCTATGGCTATGCTGTTTGCCCTCTTACGTGAGTGGTTGTGCATGTTTTTTTATTGTTTGTTTATTGGTTTGTTTGTTATTGTGCCATGTTTATGGTTTTTTGTTTTATGATTTTATTATTTATTTTTGTATTTTTTTATTTTTTCTTGTTCTCCTCTGCTTTCTATGTGTATTATGACCTTGTTTTATGTGTTATTGTAATTTGGGTATTGTTTGCCTGTTTGCGCTATTTGTTTATTGATGTTTTTGTACTGTGCTGTCGGTCCTTCTGGCCGGTGGTTTGTTTGTTTTTGCTCATTTTGTTTTCTTATGTTAATTTTATTGTATTTATTGCTTATACTTGCATGCTTGCATGTAAAAAAAAAAAAAAAAAAAAAAAAAAATCTGTCAACGAGACAATGAACATTTAGTGAGTAATTACTCTAAGAGGCTGCCACACAGACAGTTAATCAAACAAGACGAATCACAGATTACCCTTTACCTAGCTGGTGATTACTGGAATCATCTGCAATGAGATAAACACATACAAGGGAAGGTTCTTGACACGGAACGGTAAATATTTTACAGACAATTCATGGTAATAAGGTACACAGAGCGGTATAATTGAACCGTACTTCTTAACACACAGTAGTACACTGACTATATTCAAATGTGTTTCCTTGTGTATTTCATACACACATTAGCGACATAACTGACGGCTGTTTCCTCAGAATGCTGTATCGCTTTCAACAACAGGTACATCTCCCCGCATCCTTGCTTCCCTCACCTGTCACAGGTGTTCAGGACAACTACAGCTGGAACCCTGATTTTACATCAGTCTCGAGACATTAGCACCAAATAATAATAGAGTACTCACGTTAAGACAGGTCTCCTCTCATTTACACATAACACATTCATTAAGGCCTGTAACTGCAGTACTGAAGATTCGCCCAAACTGCCTCCACGTGTTCATGGGGAACCACAGAGTGAGACCCAGTGTTGCCACGGGGTGCTGAACGACGGGGTGACCGCGAGGTCACACACACACGCACACACGTAGGCCGCCGACGGTAGGAGATACACACGATTAGTGAGGTCCGCGGAAATTCGTCAATTTCTCGGGACATTGAAGAAGTATTGAGCCTAAATCATAGTTTTTGGCCTCTCGCAGTGTGTGGCTAGCAGGGTGCTACATAGCATAGTCATATCGCTAGCGATAGTGCGAAGAAATCAAAGTGGAGCTAGTGGATCACCGGTGCATATACAGTGTGGAGGACCGCGTAGAGCGACCTGACCTGACGGCCAGGTGGGTCGACCCGCTGTGGAACTGTTGATTGTGTTTGTTGGGTGGTGATTGTGATCAGTGGTACAGTAAATTAGTGAACTGTAACACAACGATACAATGACTGACTCCAGAGATTTGTGTAGATAGAGAAGAACCGCCATCATCAATCTACTAGCACTTAGTGAATCACCAAGTAGAAGGCGACATCGAAGCACCATCGTCAACCATACAACGTCATTACTCATCTAGTTGTGTGAGCGGAAAGGAGACTGGTATGTACCCCTCTCTGGTCAATTAATCATGTGTACAGTGTGAGGTAAAATATTATCAAATTCTTGTTCAGGATAGCATATATATTTAAAATCTCAAAGTGGCTCATTTCGGTAGCAGTTAACGCTTGCGGGACCTCGTGACACACGCACGCACGCGCACGTACACACACACGCGCACACAAGCGCACAAACACACACACACGCATGCACGCCCACGTACGTATGCACGCACACACACACGCAGGCTAGAAGGTATTAGCACCTTTCGTGGAAAGGGGATAAAACCTCTCATAATCCACCCCCTCTCTTACCTGCCATAATCTGCAACACCACACCTCCTCTCGAACCTCTCTCTCTCTCTCTCTCTCTCTCTCTCCTCTCTCTCTCTCTCTCTCTCTCCTCTCTCTTGCTCTCTCTCGCTCTCTCTCTTGCTCTCTGTCTTGCTCTCTCTCTTGCTCTCTCACTTGCTCTCTCTCGTGCTCTCTTTCTTGGTCTCTCTCTCTCTCTCTTGGTCTCTCTCTCTCTCTTGCTCTCTCTCTCTCTCTCTTGCTCTCTGTCTCTCTCTTGCTCTCTGTCTCTCTCTTGCTCTCTCTCTTGACAAGGGGCAAAATGGCAGGAGGCCGCAACAGGGACACAGGAAGCAGCGGAGNTTCATGCTAGGGCTTATTGTGCATCTTTGTGATGTGACTCATAGTTGAAAGCCAGGTTGCTGTGGAGCCTTACACCCATCTGTTAATGATAACCAATATTTATCCCTATATTGGGGGCAGCTTTTGTGACTTTGCAAAACAACAACAACGGGTCTTATTACTGTAGGATGTATTTGTTTGTTTATTATAGGTAAGGTTAGGTTAGGTTGGTTTGATAGGGCTGATGAATTGGATAACATAAAAATATGAGCAATGAGCGAAAATACGAGCAAACGGCATTAGGAAAATCTCACAAGACATCAGAGCGGAGCCTATGATGACATAGAGTATAGTTAAGGTACTGAGAGAGATTAAGAGAGAACGCACTAATGTCTACCCCATCTTGGAACCACATGTGCGACGTTGACTAAAAGAAATGCATCCTATTGGTGAGCAGACCGCATTGGGGATGAGTTAAGATCAGAATAAAGGTAACTGCAGAAGGCCTATTTTCAAAACATACAAAGCAGCTTCTTCTGAATCTAGTTCACTTATATGTACACTGAATGAGTATTTTGATTTGTTATATGCTACAGTAGGGTGTGGGGGGGGGAAGAGAATGTTTTTGAGCTATTGAAAGATGTACATAGGACTAGTAGTGAAGGAGGAATTAAATAAAAATGTCTGAGTGTTGGTGTAGCCTATTTTGAAAAATTATATAATTACATATATTTGGAGTGCTACTGAATTCCTGTTGAAGTCTCCATGTCTGGAAGTCTGTTTTATATGAATGGGTGATATTGGATTTACATTTTATTCGCCCTATGCTTGATAAGTGATCCTTGAAGAAAGATTTACAAAGCTTAAGTTACATTCTCTAGAAAGGCGAAGAATTAGGGATGACATGATAGAGG
The DNA here is from genome assembly GCA_020271785.1 of Procambarus virginalis. Lineage (NCBI taxonomy): Eukaryota > Metazoa > Arthropoda > Malacostraca > Decapoda > Cambaridae > Procambarus > Procambarus virginalis. The sequence goes on from WNGS01163555.1 coordinate 22,585,913, forward strand.
TGTGAGTGAATGGACATGACAAAGGGAGATATTAATTGCCTAGTAAAAGTATCAACACGAGACAGAATACGAAACAATGGGTATAAATTGGATAAGTTGTAGATTTAGGTAAAAGACCTGGGTAAATACTGGTTTGGTAACAGGGATGTACACTGAGATACATGTTAGTTCACGTTCTGTGTTGCTCACCTTTGTTACATGCAAATGGCTGACGGTGGATTTCATTCATTTCCTATGGTTATTATACCATCTTTTGAATGAGCACTATAAATATAAAACTTCCAGATAAGTATGGGTTGGGAATAAATACACCACAACAGAACACGGTCTTATACAGGGAAGAAGAAGACTGGGTGACGTCATTGACCATTAGCGATCACGTTCACCGAGGTATAGCAAAACACACGAGACATAACGTGTCCTTTTATTCCCCGAGAACAAAATGGACGGGGTCTAAGAGAGAACCTTTAAATCTCACATTTTGGAAAATTATATATAATTGAACTGAGAGGACGATAAATGAATGAAAATATTAGGAGACTATGAAGTATTAACAAATAAAATTTGAAAACATACCCTGAGACTAGAAGCAGCCGACGGAAAATTTGAAAACACCTGCGCCATACCTGTCCCTCGAAAAAAAAGCAAAACGGACATGTTATGGGGCCATTTCAACTACTGACACGGGCTCTTGGAACCCTTGACACGGGCTCTTGGAACCCTGGACACGGGCTCTTGGCACCCTGAACACGGGCTCTTGGAACCCTGAACACGGGCTCTTGGAACCCTGAACACGGGCTCTTGGAACCCTTGACACGGGCTCTTGGAACCCTGAACACGGGCTCTTGGAACCCTTGACACGGGCTCTTGGAATCCTGGACACGGGCTCTTGGAACCCTGGACACGGGCTCTTGGAACCCTGGACACGGGCTCTTGGAACCCTGGACACGGGCTCTTGGAACCCTGGACACGGGCTCTTGGAACCCTGGACACGGGCTCTTGGAACCCTGGACACGGGCTCTTGGAACCCTGGACACGGGCTCTTGGAACCCTGAACACGGGCTTTTGGAACCCTGGACACGGGCTCTTGGAACCCTGGACACGGGCTCTCAGAACCCTGGACACAGGCTCTTGGAACCCTGGACACGGGCTCTTGGAACCTTGAACACGGGCTCTCAGAACCCTGGACAAGGGCTCTTGGAACCCTGAACACGGGCTCTTGGAACCCTGGACACGGGCACTTGGAACCCTGGACACGGGCTCTTGGACCCACTGACACGGGTTTCTCGGAACCCTAGTTTGGAATTGCTGCCCTACACAGACCTATCACCAAGTGCTTCACAATCAACACTGTCACAAGACTATCACCAAGTGCCCCACAATCAACACTGACTCAGACAATCGCCAAGTGCTCCACAATCAACACTGACACAGGCCTATCATTAAGTGTCCTTAGTCAACACTGACACAGGACTATCACCAGATGCTCCACAATCAACACTGACACTCACGGCTATCACCAAGTGCCCCACAATCAACACTGACACAGGACTATCACCAAGTGCCCCACAATCAACACTGACACAGGACTATCACCAAGTGCCCCACAATCAACACTGACACAAGGACTATCACCAAGTGCCCCACAATCAACACTGACACTCATGACTATCACCAAGTGCCCCACAATCAACACTGACACAAGGACTATCACCAAGTGCCCCACAATCAACACTGACACAAGGACTATCACCAAGTGCGCCACAATCAACACTGACACTCATGACTATCACCAAGTGCCCCACAATCAACACTGACACAGGACTATCACCAAGTGCCCCACAATCAACACTGACACAAGGACTATCACCAAGTGCCCCACAATCAACACTGACACAAGGACTATCACCAAGTGCCTCACAATCAACACTGACACAGATCTATCACCAAGTGCCTAAAAACTTACACAAACACCGAACAGTCACCAAGTGTTCCTCACCCTACAGTGACACTGGATCCTCACTGAGTAGACAACACCCTCCACTCCTCATGTAACGTACAGGACTGATACAGGACTGATACAGAATACAATGATACAGAAACTACTAACTCACGTTTTCTATACTGTCACTGAAACCATAAGGTGTTCGACACTAACGTTGACACTAGAATGTCACGAAACATTCCATGTTAAACACTGTCAAAAATCTGTCACTAAGTGCTCAACATTCTATATTGATACAAAAGTGCTTCATAGTATTCCACACTGTTCACTGAAACACAGGACTCTTACAAAGTGTTCAACGCTGTTCAATGGTACTGGATTGGCACCAAAAAATCCACACTCTGCAGGCTTACACAGACACAAGACGTTCACCAGTGCCCCGCACTCTACACTGACAATGGACTGTCAGTGTCGCCAAGTACTCAACTTCTTACGCTGACATTTGCTTATCACCAAGTCCTTGGCACCCTACATTGACACTGCATTTCCTCCAAATGTTCAAAACCCTACACTGACACAATCTGTTGTGTGATACACTAAACGACTTACCGAACGACTGCCTTTTGTGCGATGCACTAAACGACTTACTGAACGACAGCATTTTGTGCGATGCACTAAACGGCATGCATTTACGACTTACTGAACGACGGCCTTTTGTACGATGCACTAAACGACTTACTGAACGATGGCCTTTTGTGCGATGCACTAAAGTACTTAATGAACGACTGGCTTTTGTGCGATGCACTAAACGAATTCCTGAACGACTGCCAGTGGCGCGATGCACTAAACAATTTACTGAATGACTGCCTATGATACGATGCACTAAACGAATTCCTGAACGACTGCCAATGGTGCGATGCACTAAACAACTTACTGAGTAGATGGCTGTTGTGACTACATACAGGAATAACAACATTTGGGAACATTGAGACACGCAGTAGCAGGGATTTACAGCCCCTCACTATACAACAGAAGGCGAGGGAAGAATATGATGAATGTAATAAGACTTGCCTTAAGGTAAAAGCTATAACAACAGTCACAGTGGCAGGGGAGGAGGAGTAAGTAAGTAATTATCAAAAGAAGGCACCAAAGCGGAAAGGCTATGTGGCACCATAAGGGAGGGGGAGAGGTAATGAGCTACGATTATAATACTTGGGGAATTCAATCACAGACAAATTGATAAGTAAAGAAGTAGAAAAATAAGGACACCCATAGGAGTGATGAGACGTGGAGAGCAATACGAGTAAACACAGCGGACAAGCACTTCCAGGAACAGTATATTACACACCCAAGAACAATAAAGGAGAGGACTCCACCAGCAACGCTAGATTTGAAGGTTACGTTAAATGAGGCAGGTGTAGAGAAGATGAGGCAGGTGTAGAGAAGATGAGGCAGGTGTAGAGAAGATGAGGCAGGTGTAAAGAAGATGAGGCAGGTGTAGAGAAGATGAGGCAGGTGTAAAGAAGATGAGGCAGGTGTAGAGAAGATGAGGCAGGTGTAAAGAAAATGAGGCAGGTGTAGAGAAGATGAGGCAGGTGTAGAGAAGATGAGGCAACTGCAGAGAAGATGAGGTAAGTATAGAGAAGAAAGAGTATGAGAGGCCCCTTGGGGAACGTGACCTCTGTGTTATCGTGTTTCACTACATAATGGAACTACAGGGATTGGGAAAGACCAAGAAACACGCTGAGCAAGGTAAAAGACCACAGACGTGTGATTAAAATAAAGGTGAGGGATTTTCTGAGTTCGCGTCGTCGTCCCTTCCAGCTCTCTCCTAGTGAGTATGGGGGGGGGGGGCTGGATGGAACGACGACAAATGAAATAATGGAAGTTATTTTGCTTAGAAATGTACAGATGCACGGGAGCTGTACATCACATTCAAGAAGTTTATGGATATGAGAGGTGAAGTAAACACCTGGTTTAATAGGTAGCAAAGGTGAGGACCAAAAACATGGAAAGTTTACATCGAGCTAGAAACAGAGGAAAATAAATTTGCACTAACGAGAGCCTGAAATTAATGGACCCAAGTCAGTAAAACAGATAAGAGACAATTTGAAAGCTACATAGCAGCAAATTCTAAGGGCCAACAGAAGCTTTATTCTCTTTATATGACTATAAAGAGAATAACAAGAAAAAGAGACATGATGAGGTTAACGAGATAAGAGAGAAGTGTCATGGATAATAACACAGTATATTGGCAGATGGAATTTAATTGGTAATAAAGGGTTCAGTGAGAGTTAATTATGGGTAATTAACGTCATCAAGTGAAGTGACAGTTTTGTTTGGCATCTGTCGTGAGTGACTGCAATGAGTGACAGCAACACGTAATTTGTTCTCAATTAAGTATCTGTCTGTTTGACAGTAATTAATGTAATTACTCACTGAGCATTTAATAGGTCTGAGTGACAAGAGTAATTATGGTTTGCCAATTATTGTTTTGATTTGTTTGATTGTCTGACAAATAGGAATGTGATTAACGTAGATTGCATTTATTACTGACTGCCTGGTTGATAGTAAAATAACATAATTAATCACCTATACTAATTAGTGTAGTTGATTAGACTATTGTTTTGACTGTCATCTTTAGAGACGTGTTAACGTAATTGAGAGGGTTACCAAAGACTTTCTCATTGACCCGCCAAGCTTTGTTTCATTGTTATTAACTGCATTTTGCTGCAATGGCTTAAGTTACATCTTGAGTCCTAAGTGAACACCAGTATTGTTCAGTGTGTTCATTATATCAGCCTGAAGCAGCACAGATTGGAGTCTGTGCTAAACTAAGAGAAGCAAAGGAGAGGACTCCATGCTAAACTGCTGTCTGGATAACTGTCTTTAAAGTGGCACATAAGGATTTTAACGTAACTTCAAGAGTATTGTGCCTTGTATTAGATTTAGTTCTTTATGAATAAATTATTACTGTTGCCAAAAGAAAAGTGTCTCTATGTCAATACCTTCCAGTATTATTGACACACCCATACTGCAATGTACTGAACTGTTCCTGCTAACTTTAATGAAGGCCTGCTTCTGGATTCGAACCCGATTCATAGCTGCACAAATCAAATTAAATTTGGTATGAGAACTCGTGAGCTACCCTTATCATTGCACTTAGCATTTGAGAAGCTCAACGACCTAGTGGATAAGGGTCTCATTGTTTTGGAACTATGGCAGTTGCTCCTGCCATTTATTTCAGTTTTAAAATATTTAATATGTCTTGTATTTAACGTGCTGGCTCATATAGTCCTTTCTAACTGAGGACATTTGCATTAGTGTCCAAACCAAAATAAATAAATCTTACAGATATTTGGAGTAACTGGCGTTAATTTCACTTTGCCTCAAGTCTACGAGATATTGTTGATATTCCTGGAATATTACTGCCCAAAGGTTACTCAAAGACAGTCCAAGATGGTTATCAATTCCCTTTTTATGGGCAAAAGTTTTGGCTAACTCATCAGTTCTATCATGCATTCGGAGACCAATATGGGAAGGCATCCAAAGGAGACAAACTCTGACTCCATCATTAATTATTTCATTATATCTGTCTCTAGCTTCAGACACAAGCATGTCACATTTAAGCCTTGGGGAGCCGAGTGCAGTCAAGGAGTCACTTACAATTAGCGCGTCAACTTTGGATTGATATATGCACTCGAGTGCAAGGATTATGGCAACCAATCCTGTTTGAAGAGTGGAGGCCCAGTTTTTATACGCGCTCCACGCATAGGAGAAGGAACCATCTCTTGCTGCCACAACAACTGCACTTCCAGCTCCATCACATGACTGGTGCATTACATCAGTGTAAATAATGTGGGAAAGGATGAGTTCTCTGACAAGAGCACCAACTTGGCTTAAGGCATTGTACTTTGCTTCTTGTCGAAGCAAAGGTTGCTCTTAATCATCTAATCAGCTCACAAGTCAAGCCTAGCCTCGGGCCGGGCTTGGAAAGTAGAAGAACTCCCAGAACCCCATCAAGCTGTCAAGCAGGTTGGGTGGGAAATTGGGAACAATAATTTAGAAAAGGGTGATCTCCAGGGAAGGAAAGTGTCGTTGTTGTCTCACTTGAGCAAGCTTGGTAGCGGTGATGAATATTATACATTCTGAGCACAACGACGGTGTTGGTAGTCCAATTGGAGGGATGCTGCCCTTCAAAAAAGAAGGTATGGAGGGCTTTCGTGCAGGGATTAGAGTGGGTTAGTCTAAGCATCTTGATACAGATTAAAGCCTTTATTTTAGTGATACGATCACTTACATGTGGAATATTTACTCCTTCCAAATGTTTAGTAATTTAGTTGTAATGGGGTTTCCGAGGATAATCCTCATGGCTTCGTTTTGCATCTTTACAAGCATCCCAAGCGGTCTTTCAGGCACTAGAGCAAGCATGGGTGCAGCATAATCGAGCATAGATCTAATATATGAGAGATACATTATTTTGACAATTCTCATATTTGCGCCATGGCTGGGATGGAAGCCTACCACAGCCTTGAGAGCACGGATCCTCTCTCTACATTGACGACTCAGTCTGGCTACAACATTTTGGTACAGTGGAACCTCAAGATCAGGTATTTGTATATGGTTACATAGTCGAGCAGAGGACCATCATGCAGCTGCATCTTGAGTACCGCCCCACCCCGTCTGGGTGGGCGTCGGCTCAGGATCTTTGTTTTCTCTACTGATGTGACCAAGCCCAGGTCCTGTCATGTGTGTAATACAGAGTTCAGAACATTTTGGGTATTGGTATACCCATTGGATGGATCAGTATATTATTCGCATAACTAATGATGTGCCAGTAACTGGGCCTCCTAGTTACTGAGTTTAGGAGTGCATTGATTAACACTTTGAACAGAGTAGGAATGAGGACACCACCCTGTGGAGTGCCAAATTCAAAATCTCTCATTACACTCCTATGCCCTTGGAACAGTACAGATGACTTCCTGTTGGATAGATAGTCTCTTATCCACCATAATAACCATCGTCCAAAATTAATTTTAGCAAGTTCACTCAGAATGACGTGTTGGTTAGCAATGTAAAAGGCTGACTTTTACATTGCTAACCAACATGTCATTCTGAGTGAACTTGCTCAAATTAATTATGGACGATGGTTATTATGGTGGATAAGAGACTATCTATCCAACAGGAAGTCATCTGTACTGTTCCAAGGGCATAGGAGTGTAATGAGAGATTTTGATCTAGGAAATTGGTATGTGCTCTATCAGTATGCAGGACGAGGAATGTGGTAATACAGTGATGTACACTTTTTCCATGCATGAAGCCATATATCTGGGGAGACAACAGGTTACTAATTCTGTAAAGAAGACGGTTTAGAAACATCCTTTCAAGACACTTACAGAGACAACTAATGAGGGATACTGGGCGAAAAACGCTCTGTTGGTTAGGTTTAGGAATGGGAATAGGCTGTTGGTTCACGACTTTGGAAGCTCCCAAGTTACATAGCTCATATTATACAATTCAAGCAAAGGATTTCCTGGCACTAGCAGAAGCATACACAGTATGCAGTAACCCCATCCTTCCTGGGGTGATGTAGCTCTGCTTTTATGTAGAGCAGAGTCTAGTTCGTATTCAGTAAAAAGCATGTCACAGTCATCCTCCTGATGAAGCATGAAGTCAAGGAGCCTTGCTCTATCAGCATATCCATTATTTAATTCAGTCTGTGTACGTAGAGGAAGACTGGTCAAGCTGAAAGTTGTGGCCCAAGCATCAACAAGTTCATTTGCTCTATGCAGGGGATTAGGGTGTGAGATCTCTGCAGCATTTTCCACTTTGAATTTGTTGATATACTACCATGCCCGGTTTAGTGGTATGTGAGAATTGAGACCATTGACAAAAGTTTCCAAGTTTGTCTGCCTCAGCTATATCATACGTTCCATAGCCACAGCTAGGACCCTTTGAAAGAGCTTAAGCATTTCAGTAGTGCCGGTCCCTCAATAAGTTAGTTCAACTCTTCTAGCAGTGCGTTTTAGTGCATGTAATTTGGAATCATAATAGTAGGCATAATTGCTATGACCAATGTAATTTGGGTTACGAGGCCTGGACGATGGATCAAGTGATTCTATGAACTGTTCGATACTACCTATGAGTTCATTGCTAAAATTTTCAACTGAAGAAGGCTCAAAGGAATTGTACCATTTTGACACATGGGCAACAAAATTGTTTCGTTGATCGATGCTTCTTCCACTTGAACATTCCGCTGGGGAGGATAGAGCTTCCAATGCTTACAGTGGCTAATATGGGCAAATGATCGGACTCCATATCAAGCGATATTGACGAGGCACAAACGGTGTGGGAGAAGTTAACACCGGTTACCGTGAGGCTACCTTTCGATATTTTCGTGCTGAGCGACCCCGCTACTCGGTCCTCGACCAAGCTTCCTCGATGCTAGACTGATCAATCAGGATGTTGGTTGCTGCTGCTCGCAGCCTGACGCATGAGTCACAGCCTGGTTGATCAGGTATCCTTTGAGGGTGTTTATCAAGTTCTCTCTTGAACACTGCGAGGGGTCAGCGAGTTATGCCCCTTAAGTGTAATGGAAGTGTGTTGAACAGTCTCGGGCCTCTGATGTTATTGAGTTCGCTCTCAGAGTACGTATTGAACCTCTGCTTTTCAACGGGAGTATTCTGCACATCCTGCTATGCCTTCTGTCTCATGTGGTGTTATTTCTGTGTCCAGGTTTGAGACCAGCCCTTCTAATATTATCCATATGTAAATTATTATGTATCTTTCCCAACTGAACTGAAGAAAATACAGATTTAGGCATTTTAGTCGGTCCCAATAGTTTAGATATTTTACTGAGTGGATTCTAAAAGTAAAGGATCTCTGCACACTCTCCAGGTCAGCTATTTCTTGAGCTTTGAAAGGGGCTGTCATTGTGCAACAGTATTGCACTCATGAGAGCAATTGTGTCTTGAAAAGTATCATCATTGGTACAGCATCTCTAGTTTGAAAGGTTCTTCTTAAGTTCTTCTTATCTTGCTGTTGTGACGACTACTTTATTATGTTCTTTAAAGGTAAGATCTTCCGATATAAGTACACCTAAATCATTTACATTGCTTTTCAGTTTTATGTTATGATTTGACTGCGTTTTTTATGTGGTTTCCGTTTTTTATATTTTCATTATTTCCGTAGCGCATGATCTGGAACTTATCTTCATTAAATACCAATTTGTTTTCTGTAGCCCGTCGAAAGACCTGATTTATATCTGATTGGAGGTTTGCTGTGTCCTCTCATGTCTACTCTCATAAATTCTAGTGTCATCTACAAAGGATGATACAATACTATAAATTGTGTCCTTCACTATGTCCAATATGAGGATGAGAAAAAGAACTGGAGCAAGCACAGTACCCTGAGGGACTGAGCTCTTCACGGTTGATGGGGCACATTATATTTTGTTGACTATTACCCATTTGGTTCTGTTAGTCAGGAAATATAGATCCATCTGCTTATTTTTGCGGTAATTCATTTTGAATGTTTTGTGTGTAATAACACCATGGTCACACTTGTCAAAGGCTTTTGCGAAATCTGCATAAATTACATCAGCGTTTTGTTTGTCATCTATGGCATCTAAGGCCATGTCATAGTGGTCCAGCAATTGTGATAGGCAAGAGCGCCCTGTTCTGAAACATGTTGTCCAGGGTTATGGAGATGCTGTGAATCCATGCATTTTGTGATCTTACTTCATAGCACTCTTTCAAAGATTTTCATGATGTGTGATGTTAGTGATAAAAGTCTTTAATGTTTTGCCTCTGCTTTATTTCCTCCTTTATGGAGTGGTGATATATCTACTGTTTTAAGTATGTCAGGGATAACGCCAATATCTAGGCTCTGTCTTCAAAGAATGTGAAGAGCCTGTGATAGTGTTTTTTTACAGTCTGTATGAATATTGAGTTCCACGAATGAGGACTTGGTGCAGAGTGCATAGGCATACTGTCTATGGCTTCTTCAAAATCCAGTGGGAGTAGGGTGACATTCGATATATGATTTGATGTTACTATCACATCCATGGAAAATTCATTTGGGTTGTCAATCTTCAGTGTGTGTTTAGTGGTTCACTGAAAACAGAGTCGTATAGATTCCTCAGAATTTCGCTCATTTCTTTTTTGTAATCAGTGAAAGTTCCATCAACCTTTCGCAGGGGCCCGATACAAGATGTAGTTATTGATCCTGATTTTGCATAGAAGAAAAAATATTTCAGATTTCTCTCTATTTCACTGATAGCCTTTTGCTCTCTTTGTCTCTCCTGGATTTTGTATGATTCTTGTAGCTTTAGTTCAATTGTTTCTATTTCTGTACCTAATCTACGCCGTTCTAGAGATAGGGTGTGATTCTCTAGGAGTTCTGCGATTCGTTTTCTTCGTCTATAAATGGAACGCCGTTCCCACTCCAATCTGCAACTCTTCCTCTTTTGTCTTAGTGGTATGCGGTTTTAGCATATTTCTAGTGCTACTGAGCTAATTTTATCCAGGAACTGTTCAGGTTTTCATTGTCTAGTTGTTCTTTCCAGCTTATTTATGTGAGGTCTTGGTTTATTTGCTCCCAGTTTATCTGTTCATTACTGTAATTGAGTTAGCTGAATACTCCTCTTCTGGGATTGGGGACTGGTTGTGGCTGTCTACTCCCCATGCTTGTCAAAACTTCTATTAAGTTGGGATATGAGTAACAGGTATTTTTTATCATAATGTTCATGATCAATTCATCAGTATTAGTGAAAATGAGGTCAGCATGTTCTCTTTTCTAGTTGGTTCTACTATTTGTTGTGTTACGGTAAATTTGTCACACATTCGTAGCAGGTCATTTACAGGTGACTGCTCAATTAGGTTACTTCCCGGTATTCTCTCAGATATAACTGTATTAGCCAGGGTCTTGCATTTCAGGTGCCGTAGGTGCCATACCGAGACATACATAAAAATACCTCCTTAGATATGCGTCGGTTCAAGGTCACCCACAATCTGTGCATTATCGTGACTACCTAATAGTGACACAAGTTTGTTGGGGTTACGATTACTAAACTGCGAATTACCAACGTTGCTATGTCTAGTGTTATAATCACCGATAATGAGGGTAGGCTCAGTCTGAATACTTATAGGAAGGTCAGTATAATTAAACTTATCACTAGGAGCATACAGGTTAAAGATACTGAGGTCAGAGTTCCCCACGTTGATCCTCACACCACGATACTGAAGCCCATCGGTTGACTTGGCTGAGAGTAGCTGGTGAGGAAGGGACTTCTTAACATACAAAACACAAGAGCACTGTATTTAAGATTATAGACAACAAAGGAGGGTAATTTAGGGGGTGGATGCTGGTGGGAACTCTATACTCCTGAAAGCAGACGACATCAATGGGCTCGGTCGTCACTTTGTGGAAGAGATCAGGAAGTCTTTTTATTTTTCTGTTTCAGTCTTTTCCTGAGGGATGCTATGTTCCAACTGAGGATGCGAAGCACCGTTGTATTGGGAAAGTTTGTGGAGGGATTCATATTTGATATCTAATTTATTATTCCACAAGAGCTAATATGTGTTTGAGAGATTATATCTCTGTGTTGAGCTTTAGTTCCCAGGCAATCTAACTCCACGAGTGGATGCCAGATGTGAGATTTATACTGAAAGAGAATATGGGTGAGAGCAATCGCCGGAGTCAAATTTCCTGGTACTCCTACTACTAGGTCGTTGGCTCCTCAATTGCTTATGACACTCATAAGGGTAACCAATGGTTCTCTCACTATATTTAAATATTTAGTGATTGGGCTATGATTAGGTTCGATCCTAAGAGCCGAGGCCAGTCAAATTCAAAAGACAACGTTGTAGCTTGTAGCAGGGCATTCATAGAGGGCAGTATTCTTGGAAGGTATGGCGTAAAGACTCTTGCATTTAACAGTAATTTATTCCACAACCCTACCGACTAATACAACACAAGAATAAGTTAACGTTACCTTAATGATCTGATATTCACTTCGACAGCTTCACAATTACCAGTACCGTAGGAATTTGTTCCTCCGCTCACAGCTGTAACCCGTCCTCGACTCAAGTCCATTACATCCAGGGGTCGACCCCACAGACGCATTCATAAATTTTTACATGCTGTTCATTCAAAACAGGAATTTTCTCAAATATAAGTTATATTATAATATATTAGCATATTGTGCATATATAGACATAGGTTAGGTTAGGTTAGGTGTTTAGGTTCTGTTGGCGATTATTTGTATTTGTAGTACGTGAGTGAAGCATTTACAACACTGTGGTTTGAACAATATTCGTCAGTGAAGCATTTGTTCCGGAAGTGTTCGATCGAAATCAGTTGTGAGTCGTGTATAAACCATTTTTCATTTATAAACTGGGGGTTTGGCGGGGGCATGGAATCACTTTTGGGTCTTTGTTTGATGGACAGGCTGGTAAAAATCACTAGAACACGTCTCGGACCCTCTTGCTTGGGCAACGAAGTACAACAATGAACTAATTGAACAATGGTGTAACTCAGACTCAATTCCAATTAACCCTTGAAATTTGCAAAACAAACTGACAAATCACAATCGAAACAAAGTCAGACTTGTCA
>WNGS01163555.1:22607769-22618177 GCA_020271785.1 Procambarus virginalis
GCTCGTTCATTCAGCCAATCGTGATTCATATAATTGGTTTGTATATTGAGAAAACCTTTTTCAACCAATTCTTCTTTTGACGTCACTAAATTGCAAAAGTTATAAGGCAATGAAATTCGTCCTGTGGTCAGATCAACCGGCACGTTCACGTTCCCAATTTCCAGAAATTGATGTGAGAATATCTCAGCTAATGGATCGTTTTGCAGTAGCTACATAACTACATGCATATTGTAGTTAATTTAAATGTCTTTACGAGGCGCCACAAAATAGAGTATTTCAGGCAGGCATTTATTTCGTCCGCTGGTGTCGATCAAGGAATTACAGGTAATGTTTGGCTGAAATCTACTGCAAACAATATTAACGCATTCCCAAATGGTCTGATGTTTCCACGCAAATCTTGCAATGATCGATCAAGAGCCTCGAACGATTTTTTGCCGTGCATTGTGCATTCATACCAAACAATAAGTTTGCCTTTCTGCAATACTTTTCCCAGGCCTGACATTTTGGAAATGTTGCACGTGGGAGTTTCAATGAATTGCATGCTCAATAGCGATTTCAAAGCCAAAGTAGCAGTTCATCCACCTGATAGCAATGTCGCAGCAATTCCGGACGATGCAAGAGCTAAGGTTTGCCATTTTGGGATCGAAATGCTGCCAGAATCAATCTAATTAGAAATGTTTTACCAGTTCCTCCTGGAGCACCTAAGAAGATGCCAAGCCCGTTATTAACAGTTTGAATTATTTGATTGTAAATGCCTTTTCGCTCAAGCGTTAGCTTAGGAATATTTGATTAAACATACGACAACTTATAAGCAACAGCTTATAAGCAACAGGGCTCTATCACGGAACATATAATCTCTTCCACAACCAAACCATCACAGAGACATCTTAACAAACAACACAGAAATCATTGATAGATACAGCGACAACAGGCGGCTTGACATCTGCGAGGCACTACACATCAAGAAGTCAACACCAGCAATCAACAGCCAATTAACGCACAACTATATTCTACCCACTTCAAGACTCCGCTCCAATATAGAAACATCAAGAAATATGGGCCAATAGGCCTTCTGCAGTTACAGATCTATTCTTCCCTTTAGCTTATACCCATTGTTTCGTGTTCTGTGTTTGTTCTCACCTCACCCCAAACCATTGTAACATGTCACCTCACCCAATGTAGGTATAAAAAAGAAAAGCTGTTTAAACTCTGTTCAGTGTAACTAAAGTCTTTGAAAATGTAATAAGTTTTACGAAACGCGCTCAAGTGTCGCGTCAGACTAAGAAATAAAGAATGAATTTGGAGAATTGATTTTTCATTTACCGTCATCAGTAAAAACAAACATAAGGAAAATTGAGAAAATTCGTGTTAGAATTATTAATCTTACTTTTTCGGTCATATTTAATAACATATGTCTACAGGAAAGACTGCTACCAAATATACTAATATATATATATATATATATATATATATATATATATATATATATATATATATATATATATATATAGATAATATATATATATATATAGACATAATATATATATATATATATATATATATATATCTTATATATATATATATATATATCTATATTTATATCTATATACTGTCTATATATATATATATATATATATCTATATATAGATATATATCTATATATATATATATATATATATATATATATATATATATATATATATATGAATTCGCATATAGTCCTGGGGACCATTCAGGCTTGTTCGCATATATATATATATATATATATATATATATATATATATATATATAATATTATATATATATAATGTCGTACCTAGTAGCCAGTACGCAGTACTCGGCCTACTATGCAAGGCCCGATTAGCCAAGTTTCTAATAAGCTTTCCTGAATTTATATATATTTTTTAAATTTCTTATGAAATGATAAAAATGATAAAGCTATCCATTTCATTATGTATGAGTTAATTTGTTTAAATTTGCCTTAAAACTAACGTAGATATATGACCGAACCTAACCAACCCTACCTAACCAAACCTAACCTTTCTTTACCTAATCAAAACTAACTGAACTAAGTCAATAATTTATGTTCTTAATATAATATAGTAACAATAATTCAAATATACTAACTGGAAACAATTTATTGAAAATAAAGAAAATCACTCGGCCTATTAGGCAAATCGGGCCTTGCATAATAGGCCGAGAAGTGTGTTCTGGCTACTAGGTACGACATATATATATATATATATATATATATATATATATATATATATATATATATATATATATATATATATATATATATATATATATATATATGACAATGTCAGATCGGAGGAAAAATGAAACAGGAATTTTCCTTAAGTACTTTCGTATATTAATACATCTTCAGAAGGAGTGGACTCCTTCTGGAAGAAGAGTCCTTCTGAAGATGTATTAATATACGAAAGTACTTAAGGAAAATTCCTTTTTCATTTTTCCTCCGTGGTCTGACATTGTCACATTTTTAATCACGTGTTTATTTTCGTGATATACACACACACACACATATATATATATATATATATATATATATATATATATATATATATATATATATATGTGCAGGCGATTTCCTATTAGCAACCCCAATGTCAGCAACTGGCACCCGTCTCACACCGCAGGCCCTCCGAATTGCCGTGGCTCTCCGTCTCGCTGCCCCAATCCACACCGAATACAGGTGTATTTGCGGCGAGGCAGAGGCCGACAGTTACGGACGGCATGGCCTTCTCTGCCAAAGGACAGGAGGATGGCATGCAAGACACGGCGAAGTCAATGACATTATTAAGAGAAGCCTTACCACAGCCGGTTGTCCAGCAGAGAGAGAGCCCCGTTACCTAATGTCCCGCAACTCTAATGAGCCTGTTGGTCGCCCAGACGGAATCACGGTGAACCCCTAGAAGAATGGTAGACAGTTGGTGTGGGACTACACTTGCGTTTCAACTCTAGCCAATACCTATGTTGATTTCAGTGCTACTCAAGCAGGAGGAGCTGCCAATCACCGGGAAGCGGCCAAGTCTTGTAAATAGAGACCTTGAGCACCACTACAATTTTGTCCCCATTGCCTCAGAGACACTTGGTGCCTGGGGTAAAAGTGCTGCTAGCTTTTTGAAGGAGTTGGGGTCTAAGCTAATCGAAACAACTAGAGACCCTAGGGCTGCCAGTTTTCTTTTTCAGCGCCTTAGTGTGGCAATCCAGAGAGGAAATGCTCACTACATCCATGGTTCCTGCCCGCCATCTGAGGAGCTTGAGGAGCTATTCAATTTGTGACAAGCAGCCTTGTACCCTGCATGTAATCAATATTGTAACTTTTTTGGGGAATGACATTTTCAAATAAAATTAGATAAATACACACACATACCAAAAGAATAGGGGTGGTAGGAGAAGAAAATATCAAAGTGTTCAGTGAGGATCCACAAGGTCTTCTCTGAGTACTCTTTATTTTCTTTTCTGAGGCTATGGGTCCCTACACTTGCACCAGAGGTGGTACCCCTCTCTCTCTCTCTCTCTCTCTCTCTCTCTCTCTCTTTCTATATATATATATATATATATATATATATATATATATATATATATATATATATATATATATATATATATATATGTCGTACCTAGTAGCCAGAACGCACTTCTCAGCCTACTATGCAAGGCCCAATTTGCCTAATAAGCCAAGTTTTCATGACTTAATAGTTTTTCGACTACCTAACCTACCTAACCTAACCTAACTTTTTCGGCTACCTAACCTAACCTAACCTAACCTATAAAGATAGGTTAGGTTAGGTTAGGTAGGGTTGGTTAGGTTCGGTCATATATCTACGTTAATTTTAACTCCAATAAAAAAGTGACCTCATACATAATGAAATGGGTAGGTTTATCATTCCATAAGAAAAAAATTAGAGAAAATATAATAATTCAGGAAAACTTGGCTTATTAGACAAATCGGGCCTTGCATAGTAGGCTGAGAAGTGCGTTCTGGCTACTAGGTACGACATATATAAATATATATATATAAATATATATATATATATATATATATATATATATATATATATATATATATATATATATATATATATATATATATATGTCGTACCTAGTAGACAGAACGCTCTTCTCAGCCTACTATGCAAGGCCCGATTTGCCTAATAAGCCAAGTTTTCATGAATTAATGTTTTTTCGACTACCTAACCTACCTAACCTAACCTAACCTAACTTTTTCGGGTACCTAACCTAACCAAACCTATAAAGATAGGTTAGGTTAGGTTAGGTTAGGTAGGGTTGGTTAGGTTCGGTCATATATCTACTTTAATTTTAACTCCAATAAAAAAAATTGACCTCATACATAATGAAATGGGTAGCTTTATCGTTCCGTAAGAAAAAAATTAGAGAAAATATATTAATTCAGGAAAACTTGGCTTATTAGGTAAATCGGGCCTTGCATAGTAGGGTGAGAAGTGCGTTCTGGCAACTAGGTATGACATATATATATATATATATATATATATTATATATATATATATATATATATATATATATATATATATGTCGTACCTAGTAGCCAGAACTCACTTTTTGGCCTACTATGCAAGGCCAGATTTGCCTAATAAGCCAAGTTTTCCTGAATTAACATATTTTCTCTAATTTTTTTCTTATGAAATGATAAAGCTACCCATTTCATTATGTACGAGGTCAATTTTTTTTTATTGGAGTTAAAATTAACGTAGATATATGACCGAACCTAACCAACCCTACCTAACCTAACCTAACCTATCTTTATAGGTTAGGTTACGTTAGGTAGCCGAAAAAGTTAGGTTAGGTTAGGTTAGGTAGGTTAGGTAGTCGAAAAACAATTAATTCATGAAAACTTGGCCTATTAAGCAAATCGGGCCTTGCATAGTAGGCTGAGAAGTGCATTCTGGCTACTAGGTACGACATATATATATATATATATATATATATATATATATATATATATATATATATATATATATATATATATATATATATATATATAACTGAAAACTCGCACCTCAGAAGTGACTCGAACCCATACTGCCAGGAGCAACGCAACTGGTATGTACAGGACGCCTTAATCCGCTTGACCATCACGACCGGACATAAGGAAGTGATTGCCGAAGCTATTTGAACCACTTCCCCGCAGGCCCTCGGATGGTAATCTTGGGCATAGCATTTTATCAAATCACCTCATTCTTTGGGGCACACGTGAGCACGTGAGCCTTCTTTTCCAGCTCCCCGTGCTCCAAAAATGTCACAGATGGTCGAGATCCCTCACTAGCTCCTTTTTCAATGGCAATTTTAAACGTTTGTATTATTGCCTCACTCCTTCCTCCTCCTGCTTCATTTCCTCCAGTGCTAATACAAAAGAGGGTTTGTGCCTAATTTCAGCCATAATATTACCCATATTATTAAGAATATCTCATATTCCCTCTCCAGGGCCTGTACTCATAAAAAAATGACACATCCATAAACGAAGACTTTATATCTTTGCACATCCATAGACGAAGCCTGTACATCATTACTCATCCACTGACGAAGCCTGTAATTACACATCCTCTGACGAAGCCTGTACATCTTTACACATCCACTGACGAAGCCTGTACATCTTTACATATCCACTCACGAAGCCTGTACATCTTTACACATCCACTCACGAAGCCTGTACATCTTTACACATCCACTTACGAAGCCTGTACATCTTTACACAACCACTCATGAACCCAGGATGGGAAGGTCAGGATGATTTCCTGGTTGCAATTCTTTTACCATGTCGTAGCTCAGTCGATTATGACAGCGTCTGGGATCCTCTTGGACGTAGGTTCGAACCATCGTCACGGCGCTTGTGGATAAGTTCACTTGACGGTTCATCATAACCTACTGATGATTTATTGTAAGTTTATTACACAGCGTCTGCATTACTCACTCTTCCGCCTAGAGGTATTTGAAACGATGCAATGCAACTCATAGCAGGAGCTCCTAGATGTACCAGAACTCTGAGCTTAAGACTGTAAACCGTACGAAATAAAAGAAGATTCTCTTATGCAAGCATCATGGAAATCGTTGCCAGCAGACTTTAAGAGTATGGCTCTTTAAAGAAATTAGAATTAGACTAACCCCATCTGAATATATGAATATAGAAGCAAAGTTGCTATCTTACAGCTTCACAGGCTTCCCAGATCAATCAATAGACCTGAACAGGCAAGAATCTGGAACTGCAGTTAAGGCAGAATGTTAAATCATATTATATTTAGCAGTCCCCGTGGCACAATGGGACAATCCCCATGGCTCAGTGGTAAAACACTCGCTCGGCGCTTCATGAGCGTTTTTCACTGGGTTCGTATCCCGGCCAGGAAATATTTACTGGGCGCCAATCCTTAACTGTATCCTCTGTTCACCCAGCAGTGAATGGGTACCTGGTTGTTAAGTGATTTGGCGGGTCCTATTCCAGGGAAAATATTAGGATTAACAGCCTGCCCGAAACGCTATGTGTGCTAGTGGCTTTACAAGAATGAAACAACTCTTGCATATATAAATAAATAGATACAAAAAATACAAACAATTCTTGGAGGCTTAAATGAGTGCTTAGTCTTAGAGACTCACGCTTTAGAATACTCTTTCTTAATTAAAACAAATGACACATCATCACACATTCAAATTCGAGAACTTCCAATGAAACCTTGTTACGAGAGCACTTATGTGACAACATCCATCTGACCCCAAATGTCAAAACATTAATGCAACGCACATTCGCCAAGATCTTCAGATACGTATAAACTGTGCTCGAAGTCATGTAGGAATACCAGGAAATAACGTTGCAGAGGAAACTGAAAAAACTTGCAATTCAGAGGAGGATTGTTGACATTTAAATGTCTCAGATTAAGAAAATAATTAGAGTTAGAGGAACGCAGATTATGTACTGCGACCAAAATGTAGCAGCTGCAACGTCAGGATTGGCACAAGTTTCAACCAACTATGAATCACTTAAATTGTCGATAGTTAACATTAGAAGAACAGAGGAACACTTGTACAGCATCAGGCTTGGATATCCTTGTGCTTGGGGAAACAAACTTACAGGTTCCAGAAGAAGACAGAAAATGTCAGCAGTGTGGAAAAATGCCAAACGGACCACTGGAACATTACCACTGAGATTTCAGTGCCGAAGAAGTTGTAAACATTGAAGCAAACATGCGAGTGATAAACACTCACCCACCACCTATATGACAGTGAAATAAGTAACACTAAGTTGGCCAGCCAGAGGCTTAGGGCCCGTACAACAATATCTCTGTAAACTAAAAAAATACCTCATTAATACTCCATTCATCATCATCATCATCTAGGTCTTCATAAACAACATCATCGTCAGCAACATCGTCTACAGCATCTTACTGAATAACGTCTTTATTTTCCTGAATAACGTCTTCATTTTCCAGAATAACGGCTTCATCTTCCTGAATAACCTCTTGATCATCTTTGGCTTAATTAAGAACGTCTTTACCAACGTCTTCATCTTCTATATCTTCATCAAAATCATCTGCATTAAAAAATGTTTCCATCAACGACATTTCCATCAGTAAAGTCTTCATCACCAACGTCTTCATCAACAACGTCTTCATCACCAACGCCTTCATCAACAACGTCTTCATCAACAACGTCTTCATCAACAACGTCTTCATCACCAACGCCTTCATCAACAACGCCTTCATCAACAACGTCTTCATCAACAACGTCTTCATCACCAACGTCTTCATCACCAACGTCTTCATCACCAACGTCTTCATCACCAACGTCTTCATCACCAACGTCTTCATCACCAACGTCTTCATCAACAACGTCTTCATCAACAACGTCTTCATCACCAACGTCTTCACCAACAACGTCTTCATCAACAACGTCTTCATCACAACGTCTTCATCACCAACGTCTTCATCACCAACGTCTTCATCAACAACGTCTTCATCAACAACGTCTTCATCAACAACGTCTTCATCAACAACGTCTTCATCACCAACGTCTTCATCAACAACGTCTTCATCACCAACGTCTTCATCACCAACGTCTTCATCACCAACGTCTTCATCAACAACGTCTTCATCAACAACGTCTTCATCAACAACGTCTTCATCAACAACGTCTTCATCACCAACGTCTTCATCAACAACGTCTTCATCACCAACGTCTTCACCAACAACGTCTTCATCAACAACGTCTTCATCAACAACGTCTTCATCACCAACGTCTTCATCAACAACGTCTTCATCAACAACGTCTTCATCAACAACGTCTTCATCACCAACGTCTTCATAAGCTTCTTCTTCAACAACGTATATCATAGAGATGTTATAATACCTTGATCACAAAACCATCTTGTCCCCTTGAGTTGCCACGACGGACAAAAAAGGATGTTCTAAAACGAGTGAACATAACCTAACCAAATCTAACCTATCGACTCGAAAATAGAAAACATGGTGTTTTGTGAGCCGCTCTGATTCATAGTACGTAATATTTTGTCCACTGGAGATTTTGACATAAAGAGGATAATTTATTTGGTAAAGAAGTTGCCCAGACGTGGCATCTCTCAGAGACGTGCCCGGGACCCGACCATCAACACCAGGGTTCCTCTAGCGACGTCATGGATGGCCTTCACATCTTCACCTGATACACGTGAAAGCCTCAGTAACTGTCGAGGTCATAATGGCATGTATATTCCATTCTTATATACGGCCTCATGATGATGATGATGCTTTCCCGGAGTGATTCCTCTTACATTTTATTGAACCTCTCTCATTTACTGCTTTATTGTTAAATTTATATATAGGATTTTAAGCTATTTCTTTTTAATTGTTTATCATATTCAGAAAACAGGAGTTTAAAGAGCAATTTTGAGCTTCCGTTATTTTTTAAATGTCTTTTTGGTTGCGTTTAGTTTCAGATGATGTCCAGTATCAGTGATCAAGATATTATCATGTGAGGGAGCATTATCTTCCTTGTCACCCTTTCAACTCCCTAAATGATCTCTGTCCCTTATCACTACATAAAGATAGCATTAATATACATTCCTAATATCTGACCGTAAACCTTCAACATTTCCTCGTCATCACCAGAAATAAAATTGGTTCATTTACAATTTCCTATTCTTTGTCTCCAGCATACAGAACCTGAGGGAGTTTGGCATACTGGACTACATAATTATGAAAGGATTGTCAAACTCAACAACTTGCATGAAGCCCATCAGTACCCAAGTGCATAATGACCTTCGCATCCTCGACCTGGGAGACTTCTATGGTGTCTTCTCCATTTATGCTACAGGTGAGAGTGCTGTATTCAGGTACATATATGTGTGTTTATTTTGCAAACGCATGTTCGTGTATGTGTTTTTATCTCTATGTAACTGAGTGTATATTTGCGTGTCTAATCAGTTGTGTGTATGTGTGTGTGTGTGTCTTTGGTCACGTAGGAACATTATTTGAAAATGAAGAGGTTGAAAGAGTTGTTGCATAAGCCAAAACGAATGATTTACGTCTGAATGCAACGGGAAGTGGAAACTTTCAAGATAAATTATCGCCTATGGACTCATGGTTTACAGACAGGAATATTTTTCGAGAACATGAGAGACCGAGTAGCGCTCATATGGCACACGTGATATGAGAAGTCTGAGCATTATAGTGGAATGCCTTAATATAGAGGTTCTTATAATCCACTCGATCATTTTCCTGCCAGACGGAACACTTTTGTTGTTCTCACTAAATGTTAAGTCATCCGACATCATTATTCTCTAATCCTTCACATGTTTTTTCTTTCTTTGAGAATATTTAATAGCGTCTTGTACCTGTATTCCGTGAAAGTCCCTTATTTTTAACATTTCTAAGTATCTGCAGTTAATAGCTTTAAATAATTTTGTTCTGTTGCCAAGTGGAAGACCCCTTTGATATCTATATGTACTTTTTTGAGTCTTTATTCAAAATAATTTTCATGCTGATTTTGGTATCATCAACAATGGAAGACACGAAACAGTGCCATGTGTATTTATATCTATCTGATACGAGGACCAGAGAGCGAAGTGGTGCAAAGACAGCCTAGGGGTAGGGAGGTGTTCACTGTGCTCGGACGTGACATTGTTTGGCTTGCTCTTACTCTTTGCTACATTAACTGTTGTAGGCAGTTAAGGCAGCAAAGGCTTTAGGCAACATTTTATGGGCTACCACTCCATGTCGACATATATTAAATTCTTTTGCAACTCCATGTATATACATCAGTATTTTAATTTTCCTCTGATGCCTTCGCGATTCTGTTTTAGTGATTGAGTAATGAAAAAGGCTGGCTATTCCAAGATTTATTAAATAAGAATTTCAAATTA
>WNGS01163555.1:22618380-22629906 GCA_020271785.1 Procambarus virginalis
TAATAGAAACGTTATCCCTACAGACAAAAAATCAGAAGATACAATTGACGATTTACTATAAAACCAAGAAAACTGCCAACCTACTCATGAGAAACTCTCCAGACACAAAGCAGAACGCTTTGAAAGAGACCAATGTCGTCTATGCCTTCAAATGCCCCCTTGGGGACTGTAAGCTCCAAAGAACTCAGTATATAGGCAAGACAACAACATCTCTTTCCAGGCGATTAACGATGCATAAGCAACAGGGGCTCTATCAAGGAACATATAATCTCTTCCCACAACCAAACCATCACCAGAGAAATCTTAACAAACAACACAGAAATCATTGATAGATACAGCGACAGCAGGCGGCTTGACATCTGCGAGGCACTACAGTCAAGAAGTCAACACCAGCAATCAACAGCCATTAACGCACAACTATATTCTACCCACTTCAAGACTCTGCTCCAATATAGAAACATCAAGAAATATGGGCCAACAGCCTTCTGCAGTTCTATTGGGACCCAACTTCTACTTCTACAAATCTATACCCGTTTTTCCATGTTCTGTGTTTCACCCCACTAATGTATTACATCACCTCACCCAAATGCAGGTATAAGAGCCAATGTTTGTTTCATGAAGCATAAGTTGTGTGTAGATAAACTAAAGTCTTTGATAATGTAAAAAGTTTTACGAAACGCGCTCAAGTGTCGCGTCAGACTAGAAATAAAAATGAATTTTGGAGAATTGATTTTTCATTTACCGTCACCAGTAAAAAGAAACATAAGGAAAATAGAGAAAATTCGTGTTAGAATTATTAATCTTACTTTTTCGGTCATATTTAATAATATATTTACATATATAGGGTACCACCTCTGGTGCCAATGTGGGGACCCATAGCCTCGGAGAAGAAAATAAAACGTATTCAGAGGAGACCTTGTGGTTTCTCACTGAACACTAATATTTTCTTCTCCTACCACCCCCATTCTTTTGTATGTACACATATATATTTGCTTTATTTGAACTTTGTTACAAAAAAGGAGTTACATATAGGTTACAAAGATGGTTATCATAAGTTGTCGAGTTCCTCCAGCTCCTCCGATGGCGGGCAGGAACCCTGGATGCAGTGCGCATTTCCCCTCTGTATCGCCACGCTGAGGCGCTGGAAAAGAAAGCTGGCAGCTCTAGGGTCCCTTGTTGTTTCAATGAGCCTAGAACCCAGTTCCTTCAAAAAACTGGTAGCACTTTTACCCCAGGCGCCGAGTGTCTCAAGCAATGGGGACAAAATTGTAGTGGTGATCCAGTTCTCTATACTTACGGGATTTGGCTGCTTCCCTGTGGGTGGCAGCGCCACCTGGTTGTGCAACACTAAGGTCAATGTAGGTGTTAGCCAGGGTTGATACGCACGTGTAGTCCCATACCAACTGCTTGCCATTCTTCCAGGGGTTCACTGTGATACCATCCGGGCGACCAATAAGAGCATCAGAGTTACGGGGCGTTAGGTAACGAGGCACTCTCTCAGCTGGGCATCCAGCTGTGGTGAGGCTCCTCTTGATGATGTCGTTAACTTCACTGTGTCTCGAGTGCCATCCTCCTGTGCTTTGGCAGAGTAGGCCATTGTGGCCGTACCTGTCAGCCACCACCTCGCCGCAAATACACCTATATCTGGTGTGGATTGGGGCAGCAAGGCGGAGGGCCACGGCAATTCGGAGGGCGTGTGGTGTGAGACGCGTGCCAGTTGCCGACATTGGGGTTGCTAACAGGAAATCCCCTGCATGAGGGGCTGCTACTGCTGTGAGGCGAGCAATGTCGTGCTGTGTTGATGCAGCACCCAGGCACTCTGCAGCAACTTTGTCTACAATGGGGCCATCCCAGCTGGATTGCCTGTGGACTTTTGGGAATGGTGGTTGAGGTGATGGGCCTGCACGAGAGGCCCACTCTGTGGCACAGCTTGTAAAATTGGGATCATGTACACCTGCCAGCTGATGTAAGTGGGCAGGTAGAATTTCCTTCACAAGGTCGTCGGATGCTGATAAGGAGGACAGGAAGGCTGGAACAGCGATTTGCGTATATATATGTATATATATATATATATATATATATATATATATATATATATATTATATATATATATATATATAATATATGTATATGTATATATGTATATATATATATATATGTCGTACCTAGTAGCCAGAACTCACTTTTTGGCCTACTATGCTAGGCCCGATTTGCCTAATAAGCCAACTTTACCTGAATTAATAAATTTTCTATAATTTTTTTCTTATGAAATGATAAAGCTACCCATTTCGTTATGTATGAGGTAAATGTTTTTTTATTGGAGTTAGAATTAATATAGATATATGACCGAACCTAACCAACCCTACCTAACCTAACCTAACCTAGCTTTATAGGTTAGGTTAGGTTAGGTAGCCGAAAAAGTTAGGTTAGGTTAGGTTAGGTAGGTTAGGTAGTCGAAAAACAATTAATTCATGAAAACTTGGCCTATTAGGCAAATCGGGCCTTGCATAGTAGGCTGAGAAGTGCGTTCTGGCTACTAGGTACGACATATATATATTTACATATATATATATATATATATATATATATATATATATATATATATATATATATATATATATATATATATATATATATATATATATACTAGCAGGTACCCGGTCTGATTAAATGGGAAATAAAGAAAATAGAAAGCGCACGTCTCTAATGTTTAATTTTACAATGCTTGTTGATATACAATATTTTTGTTGTTCCATTGTCTGTGGCAATATAGAGATTGTCTGGTTTGCCGACTCTAGAACACACAACATATAATTCTCCATGTGAGAAGCAATCCGTGTCTAGAAATAAACTGCACAATTCTAAAGATTGACCAATGGAATATCTGTTAGAATGATAGTAATGCAAGGAATGAGAACATCTTCACCTTCGAAAGGTCCTGTCAAGATTGTTGCTTCTACGACGTCGCTGATTATTTTTTTTTTACTGCAAGGTGCGTGGCGTTGCAAAGTTTTGGCTGGTTGATATTTCGCAACATGATAATTGGGAAGCCGATTTTCAGTTGCCTTATGTGTGGTGGTATCCCTGGCAGATCGAGTAAACTCAAAAATTCTGTTGGATAATTAACCGCTTCATGTGCTTCCTCAACAGTGTCGACGGACTTGTATGTGACTGCCTCGCTTTGTATGTTAGACTGTATAATATTGTTAAGGTCGTAGACGTCTTTGTTCTTGGCCGCAAGAATAGCTCGTTCATTCAGCCAATGGTGATTCATATAATTGGTTTGTATATTGAGAAAACCTTTTTCAACCAATTCTTCTTTTGACGTCACTAAATTGCAGAAGTTATAAGGCAATGAAATTCGTCCTGTGGTCAGATCAACCGGCACGTTCACGTTCCCAATTTCCAGAAATTGATGTGAGAATATCTCAGCTGATGGATCGATTTTGCAGTAGCTACATAACTACATGCATATTTGTAGTTAATTTAAATGTCTTTACGAGGCGCCACAAAGTCGAGTATTTCAGGCTGGCATTTATTTCGTCCGCTGGTGTCGATCAAGGAATTACAGGTAATGTTTGGCTGAAATCTACTGCAAACAATATTAACGCATTCCCAAATGGTCTGATGTTTCCACGCAAATATTGCAATGATCGATCAAGAGCCTCGAACGATTTTTTGCCGTGCATTGTGCATTCATACCAAACAATAAGTTTGCCTTTCTGCAATACTTTTCCCAGGCCTGACTCTTTTGAAATGTTGCTCGTGGGAGTTTCAATGAATTGCATGCTCAACAGGGATTTCAAAGCCGAAGTAGCAGTTCATCCACCTAGTAGCAATGTTGCAGCAATTCCGGACGATGCAAGAGCTAAGGTTTGCCATTTTGGGATCGAAATGCTGCCAGAATCAATCTAATTAGAAATGTTTTACCAGTTCCTCCTGGAACATCTAAGAAGATTTCTCCAAGCCCGTTATTGACAGTTTGAATTATTTGATTGTAAATGCCTTTTCGCTCAAGCGTTAGCTTAGGAATATTTGATTAAACATACGACAACAGATCACCCGTGTTGTAATTTTGTTCACGACGCAATTCTACATCGAACGAAGCAGCAGCAGATCGATTCGATGATGGCATTTCCAAATGATCGAGAACTTTGCTCGCGATTTCTATGCACAAGTCTTCAGTCATTATCAACGCTTCGTTGTAGATTTTTGCTGTAAAATCAATGGTCGTATTTGAATTTTCCTTGCGTATTCGACGGATAATATCTTCAACCATGTGCGAGTTATATTTCTCCCATAACTCAGTTGGAGATGAAGGAGAGCCGGTGGTCAATATGATTGCAAACAATGCACGAATTTTTTTTTGGATGTGACGTGTTGGACGCGTCATTAATGCACACATCCCAGTATCGGTCGTTCTCCAATAAATTCAGAGCTTGACATGCGCTACGGGAAGTGGCATGTGTTACGCTGTTGACAAATCTCAATTGCTGGAAAGACGTTGGACGGGCACATTACCTACAGCATGTGAAGAAAGAAGCATTCATCTTGATTGGGATGCATGGTTTACAGTCTGCCTATCGTAGTTTATTTGAATATGTCAGGTTGTCCGTCGACTCGGTCTCCTCGTTTACGTCGATCAAATGATTTTCTACTGGCATTCCATGTGTAATACGTAGGCACTTCCGAATACAGCAATGTTTTGGCAAACACGTCATTTGACATAACGTGAAGAACGCAGTTAACGCTGTAGCCGGTGGATTCATAGTTGTTTGTTGAACATTTGCAGCTGTGAAATAAACGTGTTGTCCATTTTCATGTTTAAAAAAAAAAATACTAACGAAATAATTCAATTCAACCACAGATCAATCGACACAGCTCAATTTCACCACCAATTTTACTGTAAAATAAGAACAGTTAAAAGAACTTAAATGAAAAGAATGAAAAATGAAACAAATAAACTACACCCACGAAATGAACGGTATGGAAAACAACACAGCTCAATTCCAATGCAATGTCACACAAAATAATTAAATCAAAATTAAAATAAATCAAAATCTATGAAAATTCAATTTATCAACGCAATCGGAAACATTGATATGGAATCGTAACATATTTTGCATAGCTTGTGTTTGGTCTTGCGCGCAACAGATGGCGCTGTTTAGAAAAACCGCATGGTTTCACCTGTCACAGGTGTTTTATATACCTACATAGTAGGTATATAAAAACACGCACGTATGCGAATGGAACGTTGTGTCAAAATTTCAAAGCAATCGGTGAAGAACTCTTTACAGCGTGTGTTGCTTCTGCATCCTACAGATGGCCCTGTTTAAAAAAAAATGTTTTGTTCTGTCACAGGTGAGGCATGTATATAGCAGGAATATAAAAACACTCGCCTATTCATATGCAACGTTGTGTCAAAATTTCAAAGCAATCGATAAAACGGTTTCGAAGTTTTCCCTCACATGAAAAACATGAAAAACACCGTTTTTAAAAAAAAACAGTTTTTTTCTCGTCACAGACTAGATATCGATGCAATATGTATATAAAAATCCGCTCGGATGCGAATGGGACGCTGTGTGAAAATTTCAAAGCAATCGTCGGTGAAGAACTTTCGGAGATTAGCGATTTTGAACAAACGAACATTTTCATATATATATTATATATATATATATATATATATATATATATAATATATATATATATTATATATATATAATATATATATATATATATATATATGTGTGTGTGTGTGTGTGTGTGTGTGTGTGTGTGTGTGTGTGTGTGTGTGTGTGTGTGTGTGTGTGTGTGTGTGTGTGTGTGTGTATGTGTGTGTGTATCATGAAAATAAACACGTGATTAAAAATGTGACAATGTCAGACCACGGAGGAAAATGAAACAGGAATTTCCTTAAGTACTTTCGTATATAAATACATCTTCAGAAGGAGTGATTTTACAGATCGAGTACTGGACATAAGTAGGGTAAAGTGAGGTGAGGTACAATACGTGTACACTGCCGACAGCCTATTGGCCCAACTGATGCAGCCTATTGCCCATCCGATGCAGCAACCACACAGCCCACACATAGATAATTATAGCATAAAATAGTAAATATATACAATGAATTAGTGAGACAAATGTGTTCCAATGATCCTGCTTAAATCGCCCTTTAATTGATCTACTAAAAATGGATCTAAGTTATATAGACCACTGCCAATGTTCAAATTACTTTCTTTTCTGATCTGTATCAAAGCAGATTCAATTATGTTTCTGTTATAGGTGCTTTTACAATTTGTTATTGAAGAAGCCATGTCCCAATCAATTTGGTGAGCATCTTCTGACAAATGAACAAACAAAGCATTAGACAATTGGCCATGTCTTACAGAGTATTTATACATTTCTACATTTCAAATCTTTAGAAGTTTGCCCAACATAGAACTTATTACAGTGTTTTCAAAGGTATTTTATAAATTACACAATTATCACTACGAGGGCTGTTCCTAACTAATAGCTTGCCAACAGTGTTTCGTAGCTAAACATTACATGTATATTAAAAAGTTTCAAGGCCTTGACAATATTCTCAAACCAGAGAAATATGGTAAACATAACACATTCTTTGGGCGAATTCTTTCACTGCATATATTATTATAATATGTACGACGTGCTTTGCTACGGTAAACTTCCAAAAAACTCAGTGGGTAACAAAGCTTGAGACCAAACGAATCAATTTTCTTAAACTCTTCGTCTAAGAATTCTGGACTCACAACTCGAAGAGCTCTAAGATACATTGAAGAAAAAATTGACTTTTTCACATTGTATCTATGCCCTGAAAAATAATGAACGTAAGATAGATTATTCGTAGGTTTTCTGTAAACACTAAACTTTAGTGAAGAATCTTCCCTATGAATAAGAACATCTAAGAATGGCAAACATTTATCAATTTCAGTCTCCATAGTAAATTTTAGAGGTGACTTGATCATTAAGTTTGGCTACAAATTCATCTGTGTTTACATCTGAAGGCCATATACACAAGATATCATCAACATATCTCAGCTATGGAATGATTCCAGGAGTTATTTTTGAAACAAATTTCTTTTCGAAGAATTCCATGTGCAAGTTTGAAAGCAATGGCGATAAAGGATTCCCCATTGCCATTCCGTGGTCTGACATTGTCATATATATATATATATATATATATATATATATATATATATATATATATATATATATATATATATATATATATATATATATATATATATATATATATATATATATATATATATATATATATATATATATATATATATATATATATATATATATATATATATATATATATATATATATATATATATATATATAAGTAGCCAAGTAGTGACAAGTGACAAGTAGCCTTGTACCCTGCATGTAATCAATATTGTAACTTTTTTTGTGTAATGACATTTTCAAATAAAATTAGATAAATATACACACATACCAAAAGAATAGGGGTGGTAGGAGAAGAAAATATCAAAGTGTTCAGTGAGGATCCACAAGGTCTTCTCTGAGTACTCATATATATATATATATATATATATATATATATATATATATGTATGTCGTACCTAGTAGCCAGTACGCAGTACTCGGCCAACTATGCAAAGCCCGATTTCCCTAATAAGCCAAGTTTTCCTGAATTTATATATTTAAAAAAAAATTCTTATAAAATTATAAAAATGATAAAGCTATCCATTTCATTATGTGTGAGTTAATTTGTTTAAATTTGCGTTAAAACTAACGTAGATATATGACCGAACCTAACCAACCCTACCTAACCAAACCTAACCTCTCTTTACCTAATCTAAACTAACTGAACTAAGTCAATAATTTATGTTCTTAACATAATATAGAAACAATAATTCAAATAAACTAACTGGAAACAATTTATTGAAAATAAAGAAAATCACTCGGCCTATTAGGCAAATCGGGCCTTGCATAATAGGTCAAGAAGTGTGTTCAGGCTACCAGGTACGACATATATATATCGTACATATTCAAGGCTTGTTCGCATTTGTGTTCCTCACGTGTGCCCCAAAGAATGAGGTGATTTGGTAAAATGCTATGCCCAAGATAACCATCCGAGTTCCGGCGGTGAGGCGGTTCAAATAGCTTCGGCTATCACCTCATTATGTCCGGTCGTGATGGTCAAGTGGTTTAAGGCGTCTTGTACATACCAGTTGCGTTGCTCCTGGGAGTATGGGTTCGAGTCACTTCTGGGGTGTGAGTTTTCATTCGCATATAGTCCTGGGGACCATTCAGGCTTGTTCGCATATATATATATATATATATATATATATATATATATATATATATATATATATATATATATATATATATATATATATATATAACTGGAAACTCGCACCTCAGAAGTGACTCGAATCCATACAGCCAGGAGCAACGCAACTGGTATGTACAGGACGCCTTAATTCACTTGACCATCACTACTGGACATAAGGAAGTGTTAGCCGAAGCTATTTGAACCCCTTCCCCGCCGGCCCTCGGATGGTAATCTTGGGCATAGCATTTTATCAAATCACCTCATTCTTTGTGGCACACGTGAGCACGTGAGCCTTCTTTTCCAGCTCCCCGTGCTCCAAGAATGTCACAGATGATCGAGATCTTTCACTAGCTCCTTTTTCAATGGCAATTTTAAACGTTTGTTTTATTGCCTCACTCCTACCTCCTCCTGCTTCATTTCCTCCAGTGCTAATACAAAAGAGGGTTTGTGCCTAATTTCAGCCACAATATTACCCATATTATTAAGAATATCTCATATTCCCTCTCCAGGGCCTGTACTCATAAAAAAATGACACATACATAAACGAAGACTTTACATCTTTGCACATCCATAGACGAAGCCTGTACATCTTTACACATCCATTGGCGAAACCTGTACATCTTTACACATCCACTCACGAAACCAGTACATCTTTACACATCCACTGACGAAGCCTGAGCATCTTTACACATCCACTGACGAAGCCTGTACATATTTACACATCCACTCACGAAACCAGTACATCTTTACACATCCACTGACGAAGCCTGTGCATCTTTACACATCCCCTGACGAAGCCTGTGCATCTTTACACATCCCCTGACGAAGCCTGTACAACATTACTCATCCACTGACGAAGCCTGTAATTACACATCCACTAACGAAGCCTGTACATCTTTACACATCCACTCACGAAGGGTGTATATCTTTACACAACCACTGACGAAGCCAGTACATCTTTACACATCCACTCACAAAGCCTGTACATTTCTACACATCCACTGACGAAGCCTGCACATCTTTACACATCCACTGACGAAGCCTGTACATCTTTACACAACCACTCATGAACCCAGGATGGGTAGGTCAGGATGATTTCCTGGTTGCAATTCTTTTACCATGTCGTAGCTCAGTCGATTATGACAGCGTCTGGGATCCTCTTGGACGTAGGTTCGAGCCCTCGTCACGGCGCTTGTGGATAAGTTCACTTGACGGTTGATCATAATCTACTAATGATTTATTGTAAGTTTATTACACAGCGTCTGCATTACTCACTCTTCCGCCTAGAGTTATTTGAAACGATGCAATGCAACTCATAGCAGGAGCTCCTAGATGTACTAAAACTCTGAGCTTAAGACTGTAAACCGTACGAAATAAAAGAAGATTCTCTTATGCAAGCATCATGGAAATCGTTGCGAGCAGATTTTAAGAGTATGGCTCTTTAAAGAAATTAGAATCAGACTAACCCCATCTGAATATATGAATATAGAAGCAAACTTGCTACCTTACAGCTTCACAGGCTTCCTAGAGAAATCAGTAGACCTGGACAGGCAAGAATCTGGAACTGCAGTTAAGGCAGAATGTTAAATCATATTATATTTGGCAGTCCCCGTGGCACAATGGGACAATCCCCGTGGCTCAGTGGTAAAACACTCGCTCGTCGCTTCACGAGCTTTTTTTATTTGGCTTGTATCCCGGCCAGAAAATATTTACTGGGCGCCAATCCTTAACTGTAGCCTCTGTTCACCCAGCAGTGAATGGGTACCTGGTTGTTAAGTGATTTGGCGGGTCCTATTCCAGGGAAAATATTAGGATTTAGGGCCTGCCCGAAACGCTATGTGTGCTAGTGGCTTTACAAAAATGAAAGAACTCTTGTATATATAAATAAATAGATACAAAAAATACAAACAATTCTTGGAGGCTTAAATGAGTGCTTAGTCTTAGAGACTCCCGCTTTAGAATACTCTTTCTTAATTAAAACAAATGACACATCATCACCTTACCTTGATACCTTGAGGATACCTTGAGGTGCTTCCGGGGCTTATCGTCCCCGCGGCCCGGTCATCGACCAGGCCTCCTGGTTGCTGGACTGATCAACCAGGCCGTTGGACGCGGTTGCTCGCAGCCTGACGTATGAGTCACAGCCTGGTTGATCAGGTATCCTTTGGAGGTGCTTATCCAGTTCTCTCTTGAACATTGTGAGGGGTTGCCAGTTATGCCCCTTATGTGTAGCGGGAGCGTGTTGAACAGTCTCGGGCCCCTGATGTTGATAGAGTTCTCTCTCAGAGTACCAGTTGCACCTCTGCTTTTCAACGGGGGTATTCTGCACATCCTGCCATGTCTTCTGGTCTCATGTGATGTTATTTCTGTGTGCAGGTTTGGGACCAGCCCCTCTAATATTTTCCACGTGTAAATTATTATGTATCTTTCCCGCCTGCGCTCAAGGGAATACAGATTTAGGCTCTTTAGTCGGTCCCAATAGTTTAGATGTTTTACTGAGTGGATTCTAGCAGTAAAGGATCTCTGCACGCTCTCCAGGTCAGCAATTTCTCCAGCTGTGAAAGGGGCTGTCATTGTGCAGCAGTACTCCACTCTAGAGAGCACAAGCGTTTTGAAAAGTGTCATCATCGGTATAGCATCTCTAGTGTGAAAAGTTCTTGTTATCCAACCTGTCATTTTTCTTGCAGTTGTGACGGCTACTTTATTGTGTTCTTTAAAGGTAAGGTCTTCCGACATGAGTACACCCAGATCCTTTACATTGCCTTTTCGTTCTATGTTATGATTTGCCTGAGTTTTGTACGTGGTTTCCGTTTTTATCTTTTCATTTTTTCCATAGCGCATGAGCTGGAACTTGTCTTCGTTAAACACCATATTATTTTCTGTAGCACATAGAAAGACCTGATCTACATCTGACTGGAGGTTCGCCGTGTCCTCTATGTTGCCTACTCTCATGAAGATCCTAGTGTCATCTGCAAAGGATGATACAGTTCTATAGGTTGTGCTCTTGTCTATGTCCGATATGAGGCTGAGAATAAGTATTGGAGCAAGCACAGTACCCTGGGGGACTGAGCTCTTAACGGTTAATGGGCTGGATTTTATTTTGTTGACTAGTACACATTGGGTTCTGTTGGTCAGGAAATTGTAGATCCATCTGCCTACTTTTCCGGTAATTCCTTTTGAGCGCATTTTATGGGCAATAC
>WNGS01163555.1:22644469-22663221 GCA_020271785.1 Procambarus virginalis
TAGGACCGTGATGCAACACTCACGTTAGGTCCGTGATGCAACACTCACGTTAGACCGTGATGCAACACTCACGTTAGGACCGTGATGCAACACTCACGTTAGGACCGTGATGCAACACTCATAACTCAACATTCCCATCAAGTGTTTAACGTTGTATTCTTGCCAGATATTAATGTTTTAATTGCAAATATGTAAATGTATAAGTTAGTGATTGAATAATCAACAAAAGGTGACAGGAAATATAACTAACAAGTGATAAACAGATGAATAAAAATTAAATGAATTAATAAAACGTGACTGAATAAACAAATTAAATTAGATTGAACAGCTAACAAAGGTGATTAACTAGAGCAATATAGGTGATTAAATATTTTATATCGGGTGATTGCTTTGGTAATGATGCTTTAACAAGTTGATAAAATGATTAAATAGATATATTTAAGTTGCTGTAATTGTCCAATAATCGTTGTTGAATTTTTTAAATGTGATTAAATGGATGAAAATTGCTATTGAATAATTAAAACTTAAATATCATTTAACTAAATGAAAAAAAGAAGATGCAAATAGAGAGTTTGAACTGGTGACAAAAAAATCTTATGTCATTGAATAATTAATAAAGGTTATTAAACAGATAAATTTACGTAATTAAATATCAAGAAGAGGGTGATTGGATTAAAAATAAGTGATGACTGAACAAATAAATATAATGTGATAAAAGAGACAATATAAAACTTGATTAAATTGATAATAAACTTGATTTAACATATAAAAATTTGATTAAATAGATGAAAACTAGTATTGGATTAAAACTAAAGTATTTTGTAGCAAATATATGGAAAAAGGAAGCTCAGATTACTACCCTAGAGTTGGAACTGGTGACCGCGTGAACACCGGTTCCGACCTCCAAGTCTGGCCACGACTCTTCCTGCTTAATGAAGAATCGGCAGTCATACATTCATTCACTTCACCATACATCTTCAACTGACAGTTGAGGCATGAGAAGACAAAATCAGGAAGGAGAAGAGTCTCTGAGAAAGCGAGGTAGGGTAAGGTAAGGTAATTATGAGGTGAAAGTACTAGGTCAGTATGATTATACAGCACTTGGAAGGGATATTAAGATCATCTGGGATATATAAGGACGAAGTGAAGGAAAGAAGCCTACCACTTGGACCATCGGGATCGAACGCAGACACTGGAAGGAGCGAAAGGACGGAGTGGGAGTAACGGTGCCCAAGCACTTGGACCGTCGGGGATCGAACACAAACGTATTTTATAAGCAGCACAGATCTAATAAATTTAAACAAACTGAAGTGTACACAGTTGTTCTAATTAGTTATTTAAGGCATATCAATTAGTTAATGAACTGCTATTTATCTAATAAATCAATAATTTGGTCCCAGGCTGTTTATAGCTAAGATGATTATGTTCACCTAGATGTGCTCACCTAGATGTTCTCACCTAAATGTGCTCACCTAAATGTGTTAACCTAATTGTGATCACATATATATATATATATATATATATATATATAATATATATATATATATATATATATATATATATATATATATATATATATATATATGTCGTACCTAGTAGCCAGAACACACTTCTCAGCCTACTTACTATGCAAGGCCCGATTTGCCTAATAAGCCAAGTTTTCATGAATTAAAAAAATTTCACATTTTTTTTTCTTTGAAATGAAAAGCTACCCATTTCATTATGTATGAGGTAAAAAATTTTTTTTATTTGGAGTTAAAATTTACGTAATTATATGACCGAACCTAACCAACCCTACCTAACCTAACCTATTCCTATCTTTATAGGTTAGGTTTGGTTAGGTAGCCGAAAAAGTTAGGTTAGGTTAGGTTAGCTAGGTTAGGTAGTCGAAAAATATTAATTCATGAAAACTTGGCTTATTAGGCAAATCGGGCCTTGCATAGTAGGCTCAGAAGTGCGTTCTGGCTACTAGGTACGACATATATATATTATATTATATATATATATATATATATATATGATATATATATATATATATATAGTCGTACCTAGTCGTATCTATTTAATATACAATGTATAGTTATACATATAGATATATATATATTATATATATAATAGATATATATATATATATATATATAGTATATATATATATATATATATATATTATATATATATATATATATAATATATATATATATATATTTTCGCTCCAGGCATTGTTATCCAGTCAGCACAGAGATAATATACAACTCCTCAGAGAAATTCAACATATAGGAAAAGAAGCCCATAATCTAGCGCTGTCAGTCACCCTAAATTGGATACCAAGACAAGTCACGTTGGCATAGATAGTAATGAAAAGGCAGACTCACTAGCAAAAATTGCCACTTATCTACCCGTTGTACAGGTTCAAATACCTCCAAGTCTTTCACAGATTGAGGAGCAAATCAAGAAGAAAATATTCTCAACTATAAAAAGTCGCCACAGAGTCAAAGTAGCGGAAGGAAGGTCCACTGTGATATGGTACGAACAAGCCACTGGTTACTCCTCATTGCTACCAGGTGGAAGATGCTACTCATTGCGACATTGCTACCAGGTGGAAGATGCTACTCATTGCGACATTGCTACCAGGTGGAAGAACTGCTCATTCGACATTGAAATTGCCATTGAACATGCAATTCATTGAAACTCCCACGTGCAACATTTCCAAAGTATCCCACATGGGAAAAGTATTACAGAAATGTAAACTTATTGTTTGAGATGAATGAACAATGGCCCAGAAAAAATCGCTCGAGGGTCTTTATCGATCAATGCAAGATTTGCATGGGAACATCAGACTATTTGGGAACGCATTAATATTGCTTGCAGGAGATTTCATGCAAACATTACCTGTAATTTCTCGATCGACACCCGTGAACGAAATAAAAGCTTGCCTGAAAATCTCTACTTTGTGGTGCAACGGAAAGCCATTAAAATCCACTAAAAATATGCGTGTCCAGCTGCAAAACGATCCATCAGCTGAGATATTCTCACATCAATTTCTGGAAATTGGGAACGGAAACGTGCTGGTTGATTTGACCTTAGGACGAATTTCATTGCCTCATAACTTCTAAAATTTAGTGACGTCAAAAGAAGAATTGGTTGAAAAAGTATTTCCCAATATACAAATCAATTATACGAATCACGATGTGAACGAGCGAACGAGCTATTCTTGCGGCCAAGAACAAAGACGTCTACGAACTTAACAATATTATTCAGTCTAACATTCAAAGCGAGGCAGTCACATACAAGTCCGTCGACACTGTTGAGGAAGCACATGAAGCGGTTAATTATCCAACAGAATTTTTTAATTCGCTCGATCTGCCAGGGATACCACCACACATAAGGCAACTGAAAATCAGCTTGCCAATTATCATGTTGCGAAATATCAACCAGCCAAAACTTTGCAACACCATGCGCCTTGCAGTAAAAAAATTAATCTGCGACCTCGTAGAAGCAACAATCTTGACAGGGCCTTTCAAAAGGAAGATGTCATCATTCCTCGCATTCCTATGATTCCAACAGATATGCCATTTAAATTTAAGAGATTGTAATTTCCAATTCGATTGCGTTTGCAATCATCATCATCAAAGCTCAGGGCCCGTCTTTAAAATTGTGCAGTTTATATCTAGACACGGATTGCTTCTCACATGGACAATTATATGTTGTGTTCTACAGCCGGCAAACTAGAAAATCTATATATCTCTTCAGACAGTGAAACAACAAAAAATATTGTATACCCACAAGCATTGTGAAATTAAACATATTAAAAACGTGCGCTTTCTCTTTTCTTTCTTTCCCTTTAAGACTGAGCCACAGCAATGCGTGGCGGGTACTGCTAGTTCCTAAGAATTGAGGAAATCATTTATTTCTTTGCTTCTTGCTCCAACCCCTTGCTCCTCTCCTTTTCTGCTTAGTCATCAAACGAGTCACAGAAGTCCTGTCCAGCGAGCTTTACATCTGGTTCTTGCATGATGGTAAGGGCGCCTAA
This sequence comes from Procambarus virginalis, assembly GCA_020271785.1. NCBI lineage: Eukaryota > Metazoa > Arthropoda > Malacostraca > Decapoda > Cambaridae > Procambarus > Procambarus virginalis. The sequence goes on from WNGS01163555.1 coordinate 22,648,500, forward strand.
CAGCTGATTGGACAGCGCTTCGGATTCGTAGTCCTGAGGTTCCGGGTTCGATCCCGGTGGAAGTGGAGACAAAGGGCAAAACGTTTCATTCACCCTGATGCCTCTGTTACCTAGCAGTAAATAGGTACCTGGGAGTTAGACAGCTGCTTCGGGTTGCTTCCGGGGGTGTGTAACAAAGAGGAATCCTGGTCGAGGACCTGGCCGCGGGGACACTAAGCCCCGAAATCATATCAAGATAACTTCATGATAACCCTAGCTGGTTCTCAAGACTCCCTCCTGGGGGGCATCACAAAAATCCAGGAGCAAGGTGTAATTTTAGGCCTCACCCTGAACCCTTCTAAGTATGGAATAATATGTTCCAACCGGGCATCATAGAGAGAATAGAGAGTATTCTGTCAAATATCCCAATATCCCAATATTTGGGAGCCGGTCGGCCGAGCGGACAGCACGCTGGACTTGTGATCCTGTGGTCCTGGGTTCGATCCCAGGCGCCGGCGAGAAACAATGGGCAAAGTTTCTTTCACCCTATGCCCCTGTTACCTAGTAGTAAAATAGGTACCTGGGTGTTAGTCAGCTGTCACGGGCTGCTTCCTGGGGGTGGAGGCCTGGTCGAGGACCGGGCCGCGGGGACACTAAAGCCCCGAAATCATCTCAAGATAACCTCAAGAATAACTAAACCTGAAGACAGCCCACTCCTAGGAGCCCCCTCCCTCTGGGGTTGAAAGCCAAACGATGAGGTCCTTGATAAGAAAATCGCCGACCTTAAGCGGATGGATGGGAGGATTGAGGATATTGATGCTCATGACGTACTTTGCCTCATCACCAGATGCCTGTCCGTCCCCCAGGTTAGCCTACTTTCTGAGGTGTTCACCATCTTACAGTAGCCAAACACTAGGTGGGTATGGCCTGTTACTGAAATCAATGCTAGGAAAAGCCCTCAACCTCTCTCTTGATGACCTACAGTGGAAACAAGCCTCTCTTTCCGTAACACTTGGGGGCCTCAGAGTTCTAACAGCAACGCAAATTGCTGTACCAGCCTTCCTGTCCTCCTCCTCGGCATCCAACGACCTTGTGAAGGAAATTCAACCTGCCTACTTACATCAGCTGGCAGGCATACACGATCCCAATTTCATATGCTGTGCCACGAGTGGGACTCACGTGCAGGCCCATCACCTCATCCACCATCCTTAAAAGGCCACAAGCAATCCAGCTGGGATGGCCCCATTGCAGACCAAGTTGTTGCAGAGTGCCTATGTGCTGCAACATCACAACATGACATTGCACGCCTCACAGCAGTAGCAGCCCCACATACAGGGGATTTTCTGTTAGCAACCCTAATGTCGGCAACTAGCAAACGTCTCACACCACACACCCTCCGAATTGCTGTGGCCCTCCACATTGCTGCCCCATTCCACACCAAATATAGGTGTATTTGTGGCAAGGTAGTGGCTGACAGGTACGGCCATCATGGCCTACGCTGCCAAAGCACAGAGGGAATGCACTGGAGGCACAGTGAAGTTAATGACATCATCAATAGGAGCCTCATCACAGTTGGATGCCCAGCTGAAAGAGAGCCCTGTTACCTAACGTCGCGGCTGCCCGCACCATTGCCAGCTGGCCGCACTTAAATTTGTTCCCGGAAATCTTACGATTCTGAGCACCCATCAGTTTAAATCATCGTGGTTTTGTGAGGAAGAATACATAAGTACTCCAAGACCCAGACAATATCTTGTTTGGAAGGAAACAATACCGATTTTGTCTACAATAATGGATAAACAACTTTGTTGATTATCTGCTATCCAGCTGACTGGTATTCTGCGCAACTCAGTATGCAGGCGACCCAAACTCTCGTAACGTACCGTCGTCGCCCATGACCGATATTTTTTTTCTGAGGGCCGTATCACTGACCAGATCACTTAGAGTTCTAGCCTGAAGGGCGAAGCGATATCCTGCGAGCATCGCCACAAGGGGGCGCCTTAGAAGGTGTACTGAGCCTTTTCAGGAAAAAGTAGACTAAACAGCTCAATTAGATAATAGGTATCTCTGATTCCACATGGGGGAATCATTCTACGACGTCCGTTGGAGGGGAATGAATTTCTCCAGGCCTAGGAGTGCCTCAGACATTAGGTAGCGCCATGAATCGGTCCTCTCTACGCGGAGACGCCATTGGAAATTGAAAAAGAAAGAGGCAATGGAGGCAGCTTTCAAACGAGGAGGGACAGTGGACCGAGGTGCAGCAGGCACCGAAGAAAACTGCTATCAAGGCTTCACCACGTGTTTCTACCTGCAAGACAGCAGACATAATGGACAGGACCAGCCACACACCAGCCAGTTTCAGACAATGTACCTCTCTCCACAACCCAGCCACAGGACGACAGTATGAGACAGGAGAGGACACCACTAGTCTCACACCAGACATCGTCAGACTCTGCACATCTTCCAAACTTCAAAATAATGCAGACAGCCCACTTTCCTACAGCATATGGAGTAGTAACAGCAATGGAAAAGGAACAACCAGAGCTCAACCTTTCCATCACAGTCAACCTCAAAAGAGGTTGACACCACGAAAATAATGACACCACGAAATCAACAGACTGCAAATTATTTTAAGAAAGTAAAAGTCCTGCAAGAGAAACCTGTATGCTTGGAAAAGCTGGACCCTTCAGAAATACGCACACGAGTCGTGCTTTTGGGATACCCAATCAGCTTTCCACTGGATCCAGTTCTAGAACACCTTACCTTCAGGTTACCTTGAGGTTATTCTGGGGCTTAGCGACCCCGCGGCCCGGTCGTCGACCAGGCCTCCTGGTTGCTGGACTGGTCAACCAGGCTGTTGGACGCGGCTGCTCGCAGCCTGACGTATGAGTCACAGTCTGGTTGATCAGGTATCCTTTGGAGGTGTTTGTCAAGTTCTCTTTTGAACACTGTGAGGGGTCGGCCAGTTACGCAAACAACACAAGCAAATCCTGAATGCGGAACGATGCCGCTCAAAAGTAGACAAAGCAGCGACACGTCAGGTTCTGGTGACCGTCATAGGAAACATTCAATCTTGGTAATTGGGGAATATACCGACACAGACCATACGTCCCAGAACCCTTGCACTGCTTCAGGTGTCTGATATGAAGCCACCATCAATCACGCTGCACCGACAGGAGAGATGTGGATTGTGCAGCTTGATACATCCAATCAAAGACTGTATTGACAAGCACAAGGCAAACCAGACCTCAACAGCCAAATGTCCAAATTGTGGAGGCAAACATCATGCCTGGAGCACAACCTGTTCGGCACGGAAAGAAAAGATGCGAACAGCTCAGGCCTGGATAGACACACAGACCTGAACCACATAGACCATCACCAACGTCTGGAACACTCATGCGCAGCCACAGTGGAGACCCACTCTCACAGAACAAAATTTCCCGTATCTATCAACTCCAAATCAGAGAAGACACAAAAATGCTGCAGAAATACAACAAAACCAAAGAAGCAAAAAGCAATTACGTGCGGAAACAACACATCAAATTTACAGTTTTACCAAGGTCTGGCTGAAAAACATCATGAAGATCATGACAGAGACCATTATCAATTGTCTACAGATGACGCAGAACGCCTCACAACAACAGACTCAACATATCACTTGTGTAATAATGGACACGAACGTGCAGCAGACCACAGTTATAGAAATAGACAGTCTGAGACAAGACGAAGCACAAGAGGACAAACAACGCGACATGGACCTAAAAATTACCAACAACAGACCATCTACATTCACAAAAGCATGTGCAAGAAGTAGTGACCACTCAAGAATCACCTGAATATTACAACACAAGAGACAGACATCAACAGCCAATGCAATCTGATATGCAACAACACCAACAAAAAGTATTGAACAGCAGAGATGCACAGGTTCCAAAAACACAAGAGGCAGGCATGAACAATCAATGCAGCCCAATATGCAGCAACATCAACAACGAAATACTTGATGGCAGAGATGCACAGATTCCGACAACACAAGAAACGGCCATGATCAATCAATGCAGTCCGATGTGCAGCAATACCAACAGCAAAGTGATACCCAACAGGGATGCACCGATTCCATCAATGCAGGGGATGACCATGAGCAATCAGTGCAGTCCGATTTGCAGCGACACGACTTGCGAGGTGGAGAATATAGTCGTTGATTCCGAAGAGAAGTTCTACTAGAACAGGCAACACCAACCGAAATCCGTCGTCTGGCCATTACGAATACTGCAGTGGAACATACAAAGTATTGAAAAATAAAAACCACACCCTTCAGGAAGCTGCAATCAGCACGAAAGCAGATATATTCTTTTTCGAAGAAACTCTTTTTTTTTCCCAGCCACGAAGTCCTTCAGATTAGCTGGATATCAGCACTATATTATACCATATGAACAGGGAAGACAAAAAGGTTTAATAACTCTAGTCAGAAACACCATACCCAGCAAGAAAATAGACCCAGTTTCATGTGAGGATGGAGAAGAGGTATTAACAGTAACAGTGAATATGGCTAATATTGAGCGCCTCATAAACAACGTTTGCAAGCTCCCTAGACGTAAACTAGAAGCACAGGTGCTTGCTTTGGCTACGTATGAAAATATAATTATTGCTGGAGGGTTTTAATGCTCATCATCAAGAGTTAGGTGCGACTGGGCCAACCAGGGCAGATGGGCGCCATGTAGCTGCGGCTCTGCGAGAAGTACCTGAAATTACACTTCTCAACACTGGGGAACCCACTCACATTCAAGGAGGTTCTATTGATCTTACATTAATCTCAACAGCACTCAAGCATCAGGCGAAGGTGGAGGTACACCCGGTGATCAACAGTGACCACTATGCTACTGTCACAACACTCAAAATAGAACTACCTTCTACACCACCTGCACAACCTAGGGGGAATTGAAAAAAATGCTAACTGGAATATATACCAAGAGGAACTTGAAAAATGCTATGCAACATTCACGCCACCTGAGGATTTGAACATACTCGAGACCAATCTTCATGAAGCCACTGCAGCTGCTGCAAACGAAGCTATTCCACTCATTATCAAATGAAACACAAAACGAAAGAACTATTGGTTATATAGTAATGAAACTAAAGAACAAAACCACAGAGTCAATATCTTCAGAAAACATCTAAAGAGAAACCTTACACCAGAAGGATGAACTCTGCTTAGAGCGGTGATATCTAAGGCAAGAGGAGTTTCTGGAGAGATAAAGGAGGCAAGATGGTTTGAGTGGTGTCAAAATCTAAATGAACATAGTAGTCTTGGCAAGATATGCGGTCAGATTAAAACCATATCAGGTCGACCAGCCCGACCACAGGCATCTATTCAACCATTGCAGGAGGCTGAGAGACTTGCCCTTCAATTTGCAGAAAGAGTAGCTTCATATCAGCTTTCGGCAATGGTCAGAAGGCAGCAAGAACAATTAAAATAAGAGGGAGGTTGACAACCATTCATGAGAGCATAGCTACAAATAGTTATGCTCTCGTCACATTTGTATGTGACGACAGTCACATACAAATGTGACTGTCGTCATTTGTATGTGATGACAGTCACATTCGTCATACAAATGACGAATGTGACTGTCCCTTGACCAAACAAGAAATAATCAGGGCCAAAAAAGGTGGTAAGGACACTGCACCAGGTGCTGATAACATTACATTCTCAATGATCGCACACGCAGGTCCTGATGGAGAACAAGGGATATTGATCGGTATCAATGCATCCTGGCAGCAAGGTAAACTACCGACCTCTTGGAAAAAAGCAGACATCATTCCAATTCCAAAGCCGAAAGAACCTAGCAATTACAGACCCATTTCATTAACATTATTCATTAGTAAAACTGCAGAACGGATGGTCTTAAATAAGCTACTGTGGAAGACTGGAGACCTGCATAAATACTTATTTGGCTTCACTAGAGGAGTAGGTACTGCCAACTGCATAGCAACATTACTAGGAACAGTTAACTCAGGTCCTGCTATTGTGATCTTCCTTGATCTAGAAAAAGCATTCGAACTTGCAAGCCCGCAAGCAATTTTACACACCTTAGTTAAAAAAGACGTAAAGGGTAATATGCTAGGATGGATTCAAGATTATCTAAGTCACAGGTAAGCCAGAGTAAAGTTGCAAGGAAAAGTTTCTGACTACCACTTACATGAGAATGGGAGTCCACAAGGAGTCCTCAGTCCTAGTCTTTTTAACATCCTTATGGAAAACCTTGTTACCATGACATTTGCAGAAGGAGTTAAATTGGTAAGCTATGCTGATGATATAGCATTACTCATTACAGGTCCTTCACTTCTAAATAAAACACAAGGGGCATTAGATAAGTTAACATATGAATGCAGCATTTTAGGGCTAAACATATCTGCACAGAAGTCTAAAGCAATGAGGCTAGGTGGCAATACTCCAGACAGGCACCTACGCATTCATGATATGAACCTTCAGTGGGTTACACAATATCAACATCTCAGAGTGTGGATGGATTCTAAAATGACATTCAACAATTAAATTCAATATCTGAAGGAGAAAGCAAAATCACGACTGAATATAATGAGAGCAATCACAGGGCCTCGTCTAGGAGCGGGACACAAAGTGTTAAGAATGTTTAACATACACGCCAACCGTTGCCTAGTTGATTATGCAGCACCTGCCTAACTCACTCTTTCTCTTGGTCAGTGGGCAAACGTTGAGGTTATTCAAAATGATGCAATGCAAGTTATAACAGGGGTTCCCAGATGGACTAAAATACTGAACCCAAGACTAGAAACCAAGCTAACGTCGACTGAAATAAGGGTAAAAGGGATTGCTGCATGCATGCTGACCAAAATATTGACTAGACCTAAAACTAGTTCACTTAAAGATATAATCATAGTAGGCATCCGTCATTTCCGTGGGGTTATCGAGTTGTGCCCTGGGTGTCTAGTCATTGTAGTCTAGTTGGATGCAACGCCTGCTGTGGCTGTGAAGGCCAACCCGAGAATCACATCCCGACTGCAGCGAGCACAGATAAATGCCGAAGCGGGTTCGTCTGACAGTGGTCGAGACCTCCTCTGAAGTCTATTATCCTCTGCCTTCCTCTTCAGCTCATCCTCGAATTGTTGGAGTCCCTTCTGCACTTTGCATCTCCAGGCAGATCTGTCCACAGCTGCTGCCTCCCTAGTCTTGATGTCGATGTTCATCTGCTTGAAGTCGCGTTTGCAGGCGTCTTTGAAACGCAGCTAAGTTCTTCCGGTGGGTCTCCTTCCTGATGCCAGTTCTCCATACAAGAGGTCCTTCAGTATGCGGCAATCATCTATGCGTGTGACATGTCCCAGCCATCGCATGCGTCTCTGCTTCAGGAGAGTGAACATTGAAGGGACTCCTGTTCTCTCGAGTACTGTGTTCTTGGTGACGTAGTCTTTCCACGTGATGTCAAGGATGCGTCTCACGTTCCGCCTGTGAAAGGTTTTGAGCCGTTTCTCCTGGCGAGAGCGCAGGGTCCAGGATTCCGAGCCGTAGAGAAGTGTACTCACCACATATGCCATGTAGACTTGTGCCTTGGTGTGCACTGTCAGTTTGGCATTTTCCCAAATACGCTTTGTGAGCCAGAATAGTATTGTTGCGGCCTTCCCGATATACCAGTTGAGCTCAGTGTCCAGGGAAAGGGTGTCTGAGAGTGTGGAGCCCAGATACACAAACTCGTGAACTGCCTCCAGCACATAGTCTGCTATTTTTGTACAGGTTAGCTCATTGACGTCTTGTCCCATCACCTGTGTCTTCTTCAGGCTGATTGTCAGGCCGAATGCGAAAGAGGCTGCGGCAAAACGGTTGAGTAGCTGTTGCAGGCTTTCTGCTGTGTGTGTGGTGATCGCTGTGTCGTCGGCGAGGAGGAACTCCCTGAAGATTCACATCTGTACTTTCGACTTTGCTCGGAGTCTAGATAGATTATAGAGCTTTCCATCTGATCTTGTACGGAGATAGATGCCCTCTATGGTTGTTCCAAAGGCATGCTTGACAAGGATAGCGAAGAAGATGCCGAACAGGGTTGGAGCAAGAACGCACCCCTGTATAACACCACTGTTGATGTTAAGTGGTTCAGAAGTTGAGCCTCCGTACATGACTGTTCCTTTCATGTCCTTGTGGAACGATTGTATCATGCCGCATAGAGAGGGTGGACAGCCAATTTTGGCTAAGATCTTGTAGAGTCCGTCCCTGCTCACGAGGTCGAAGGCCTTTGTAACGTCAATAAAAGCGATGTACAAGGCTTTTCTCTGCTCCCTGCACTTTTCTTGAAGTTGTCTCAGGGAGAACACTATGTCAGTTGTCGACATCTCTGCTCGGAAACCGCACTGTGACTTAGGGTACACTCTTTTGGCAAGAATCTGAAGCCTGACAAAGACGACCCTGGCGAAGAGTTTGCCGACGACACTGAGGAGGGAGATGCCACGATAGTTGTTGACATCGCTTGTCACCTTTATTTTTGTAGAGAGTGATGATGTTTGCATCTCTTATGTCTTGTGGTACCGAGCCCTCTCCAGCACTGGCACAGAAGTTCATGAAACTCAGTTTTAGGTGTTCCACGAGCACACTTGAGAACTTCATGCGGAATCCCGTCGTCTCCTGGGGCTTTCTCTGAGGAAAGTGCTTTCTCACTGCTTTCTCAACTTCTTCCACAGTCGGTTCAAGATCAAGTTCTTCTATGATTGAAGACACTCGATTGCATCCAAGGCTTCTATGCTGACCAAGTTCTCTCTGGAGTAAAGTTCGTAGTAATGTTTCACCCAGTGATTCATCTGTTGATCACGATCTTTAATGATCTCTCCAATATCTGACTTCAGAAAAGATGTCCTGTTTTGTGTAGGGTCTGTTGCCAGTTTGATCCCTTTGTACATGCCTCTTATGTTGCCAACAGTGGCCGCAGTCTGGATGCTTGAACAGAGTCGAAGCCAGATTATTGTTAGCACAGCGCGTTCGCACTTTGTTGAACTCTACTGCAGGCAGTACGGAGGGCTGGTAGGTTCCCTTCGGAGGGGAGGTTCTTGTAGGATGAGAGAAATCGTATCTTTTTCTCTACAAGGGGTAACAGTTCCTCTGCACTGGCTTCGAACCAATCTGCTGACTTGTTCTGCCTCTTGTCGAAGGTGGATATGGCTGTGTTGAAAATAGCGCCCCTGAGATGTGACCACCTCTCACTTTCGCTATCGCAGGGTGGGACAGGAAGGGTATTTACCAGCACAGCAGTGAATTCCTCCACCTTGTGAAGGTGACGGGTCTTGTTTACGTTAATGTGTGGTCTTCCCTCCTTTGCTCTGTGGATTTTCCGGGACTGGAACTTAACTCTGCAAACGACGAGAGAGTCGTCGGTGTCACAATCTGCGCTCTGGAAGCTGCGGGTCAGTTTGACGTTTCTCAGATTGCTACGCCCAGTAAGCACCAGGTCGAGTTGGTGCCAGTGCTTAGACCTGGGGTGTCTCCAGGAAACCTTATGACGGAGCTTGGTGTCGAATTGGTGATGCACAGATCATGACGACTGCAGAACTCCAGGAGGCGCTGCCTACTCTCATTCATCTTCCCAAATCCAAACTGGCCCAGGCAGGAAGGCCAAGAGATGCGATCAGAACCAACTCTTGCATTAAAGTCTCCCAGGAGGAGAACTGGCTCTTGTTGACGTATGTCTCTGAGAGTTAGGCCGAGGTCATAGAACTCATCTTTCACTTCAGTAGAGGAGGTCAGTGTTGGTGCATAGGCGTTGATGAAGCTGACCGTTCCTGCTGCTGTATGAAGCTGAAGTTTGACGATCCTTGCAGACCCTTCCGTGGCCGGTACTATGGATCCTAACAACCTGTTCCTGATGGCATAGGCAACGCCATGCTCCCTTACCTCTTCTGGAGGTTTGCCCTGCCAGAAGAAGGTAAAGTCCTTCTCCCGTATGCTGCCGGTTGTCTTGCGGGCGTCGTTCACTTCCAGTAGATCTTCCGAGAGACCCGGTGTCATGATCCTTACATTCCATGTTCCCAGTTTGAGGGCTGAGTGGCTCTGTGTTTGTTTTCTTTTGCCAGGTGCATGCGTTGATGATCCACATATTGGATTGTGCCCTAAGCCCCATGCACCCAGTGGAGCAGGTGGACCATGGCGGAACAGCACCTTATTGGCTGGGGGCTGCCCAGCTTGAGGCGGGAGGTAGCTGTCCTATGAAATCGGATGACTTCTCCCACCGACGGAAGCAACCCCTGGCGCCTCACTCTGCGCCAATTGAATGGTAGGCTTATCACCGGTAACTGTAAGCTTCCCGTGTTCCTGGAGTCTGCAATATAAATTGAGGATTATAAAGATATAATCATCGGTGTACTAACTCGGGACAGAAGAGCCTTCAATAGCAACAGGTGGACTCATTGTGCGATAAACACCTCAATATATTCGATATAACAAACACAATCATTGAGAGGCGTGTCGACGAAATACATGCAGACTTTGTTATGCAAGCCCCTTGGGAATCTCTGCCAGCAGACTTTAAGATTATGGCTCTTGAAGGAAAAAAGAACCAGACTAATCCTCATCTGCTTCATAATATTGCACAGATGCATACAGAAGCAAACTTGGCATCTGACAGCTTCACATACTTCACAGATGGATCAGTAGACCAGCAGGGACAAGAAACCAGAGCTGCAGTTAAGACAAGAAACTCTGTAAATAGTTGGAAACTCTCTAACGGGTGTTCAACTTTACAAACAGAGATGCTGGCAATTCAAAAGGCTTTGGAAAATGCTCTTGCTGAACATCAACAACATGTTATCATACATACAAATTCGAGAACTGACATTGAAACCTTGCAACAAGAACACATACATGACAACATCCACCTGATCACAAATGTCATATCATTAATGCAAACTCTCAAACGTCAAGGCCGTCAGGTACTTATCAACTAGGTGTCAAGTCATGTGGGAATAAAATGAAATGACATTGTAGACAATTCTGCAAAACTTGCAACAAAAAGAAGAGATATAGACATTTACATACCACAGAGTCTATCACAGATTAAGAAAGTAGTTAGAAACAGAGCAATGCAAAAGATATACAGTGACTACAACACATCAGTTATTTTCTGCCTAGTCATTAAGGAAGTCATCAAGGAAGTCATCAAGGAAGTCAGCAAAGGTAACTCTGGTTTAAGTTATTAAATTTAACAAAAGGACTTCGGTTTAAAAAATGGATTAACTTATACAGTTTTGTTTATCATTGGAGTTAGATGTGCTCTGGTGTGTGTACGCTCCAGTGCCACCTCTTTACTTTAGGAGTGGCACAGTGTTTATCTGTATGTGTCATCAGGCACATCCAGATTTCTACAGGTAGTGCGTGTGTCCAGGGACACTTGAGGTGTCCTTCCACACTGCCTTAGTATTCTCTTCTATATGTTTTTTTAACTGGAGCAGAGAGAATATAATAAATACAGAGACAGATGAATAGATACAGAGACAGATATGTAGATACAGAGACAGATATAAATTCATACAATAGAAAAATGGGGAAAATACAGATAAATACTGACATATGGATGGGGAAGGTAAGTGAATTCCATTTCTAATATTTCAGAATGGTCACTGTGGTTTGTACGTGATGTCAGAGCGACTCACCCAAAGCGTAATGACGTCTTTCGGATACCAAAAGGGATCTTCACTGAGGCACAAGTTCGATGTTCTGTAAGTACCTAGACCTGATCTCATACCATTTAATTTCCTCATCTTAAAATGTTTATGGACATGCTCTATATTTAATATAATACACAACATGGACGAAGTTCTTCCCGACACACACACACACACACACACACACACGCGCGCGCGGGGGCCTGGTAGCCTGGTGGATAGCGCGCAGGACTCGTAATTCTGTGGCGCGGGTTCGATTCCCGCCCCAGGCAGAAACAAATGGGTAAAGTTTCTTTCACCCTAAATGCCCCTTTTACCTAGCAAAAAATAGGTACCTGGGAGTCAGTCAGCTGTCATGGGCTGCTTCCTGGTGTGTGTGTGTGTGTGTGTGTGTGTGTGTGTGTGTGTGTGTGTGTGTGTGTGTGTGTGTGTGTGTGTGTGTGTGTGTGTGTGTGTGGGAAAAAAGTAGTTAGTAAACACTTGATTGACACTTGAGAGGCGGGCCGAAAGAGCAAAGCTTAACCCCCGCAAACACAACTAGGTGAATACACACACACACACAATAAAGACAGGCTATTTAACACAAGGGCACACGCACTAGGGGACACAGGTGGAAACTGAGTGCCCAAATGAGCCACAAAGATACTAGAAATATTTTTTTTATTGTCAGAGAAGTTGACAAATGGAATGCATTAGGCAGTGATGTGGTGGAGGCTCACTCCATACACAGTTACAAGTGTAGATGTGATTGAGCCCAATAGGCTCAGCAACCTGTACACCTGTTGATTGACGGTTGAGAGGCGGGACCAAAGAGCCAAAGCTCAACCCCCGCAAGCACAAACAGGTGAGTACAAATAGGTGCGTACACACACACACACACACACACACACACACACACACACACACACACACACACACACACACACACACACACACACACACACACACACACACACACACAACACACACACACACATGTAGTACACACACACTGCTAATGTAGTACCAATATACAAAAAGGGTGACAGACAAGAGGCACTGAACTACAGGCCAGTGTCCTTAACTTGTATACCATGCAAGGTGATGGAGAAGATTGTGAGAAAAAACCTAGTAACACATCTGGAGAGAAGAGACTTTGTGACAACCCATCAACATGGGTTCAGGGAGGGTAAATCTTGCCTTACAGGCTTGATAGAATTCTACGATCAGGTGACAAGAATTAAGCAAGAAAGAGAAGGGTGGGCAGACTGCATTTTTTTGGACTGTCGGAAAGCCTTTGACACAGTACCCCATAAAAGGTTGATGCATAAGCTGGAGAAACAGGCAGGAGTAACAGGTAGGGCGCTCCAGTGGATAAGGGAGTACCTAAGCAATATAAAGCAGAGAGTTACAGTGAGGGGTGAGACCTCAGACTGGCGTGAAGTCACCAGTGGAGTCCCACAGGGCTCTGTACTTGGACCTATCCTGTTTCTGATATACGTAAATGATCTCCCAGAGGGTATAGACTCATTCCTCTCAATGTTTGCTGACGACGCCAAAATTATGAGAAGGATTAAGACAGAGGAGGACAGCTTGAGACTTCAAGAAGACCTGGACAAGCTGCAGGAATGGTCGAACAAATGGCTGTTAGAGTTTAACCCAAGCAAATGTAATGTAATGAAGATAGGGGTAGGAAGCAGGAGACCAGATACAAGGTATCATTTGGGAGATGAAATACTTCAAGAGTCAGAGAGAGAGAAAGACCTGGGGGTTGATATCACGCCAGACCTGTCCCCTGAAGCTCATATCAAGAGGATAACATCAGCAGCATATGCCAGGTTGGCTAACATAAGAACGGCCTTTAGAAACTTGTGTAAGGAATCTTTCAGAACATTATATACCACATATGTCAGACCAATCCTGGAGTATGCGGCTCCAGCATGGAGTCCCTATCTAGTCAAGCATAAGACTAAACTGGAAAAGGTTCAAAGGTTTGCCACCAGACTAGTACCCGAGCTGAGAGGTATGAGCTACGAGGAGCGACTGCAGGAATTAAACCTCACTTCGTTGGAAGACAGAAGAGTTAGGGGGGACATGATCACCACATTCAAGATTCTCAGGGGAATCGACAGGGTTGATAAAGACAGGCTGTTTAACACAAGGGGCACACGCACTAGGGGACACAGGTGGAAACTGAGTGCCCAAATGAGCCACAGAGATATTAGAAAGAACTTTTTTAGTGTCAGAGTGGTTGACAAATGGAATGCATTAGGAAGCGATGTGGTGGAGGCTGACTCCATACACAGTTTCAAGTGTAGATATGATAGAGCCCATTAGGCTCAGGAAACTGTACACCTGTTGATTGACGGTTGAGAGGCGGGACCAAAGAGCCAGAGCTCAACCCCCGCAAGCACAACTAGGTGAGTACAAATAGGTGCGTACACACACACACACACACCACACACACACACACACACACACACAAAACCTAAGCAAGGAGGCATTAGGGCGCTTTACACTGCCTACGTGAGGCCAGTCTTAGAGTATGCCGCCTCATCATGGAGTCCCCATCTGAAGAAGCATATAATGAAACTGGAAAAGGTTCAGAGGTTTGCAACGAGACTCGTCCCTGAGCTACGAGGGATGGGGTATGAGGAGCGCCTGAGGGAACTGTGCCTTACGACACTAGAAAGAAGAAGGGAGAGAGGGGACATGATAGGAACGTATAAATACTCAGAGGGATTGACAGAGTGGACATAGACGAAATGTTCACACGGAATAGTAACAGAACGAGGGACATGGATGGAAGTTGGAAACTCAGATGAGTCACAGAGATGTTAGGAAGTTTTCTTTTAGCGTGAGAGTAGTGGGAAAATGGAATGCACTCAAGGAACAGGTTGTGGAAGCAAATACTATTCATAATTTTAAAACAGGTATGATAGGGAAATGGGACAGGAGTCATTGCTGTAACAACTGATGCTCGAAAGGCGGGATCCAAGAGTCAATGCTCGATCCTGCAGACACATATAGGTGAGTACATATAGGTGAGTACACACACACACACACACTCACAACACAACAACACACACACACACCA
>WNGS01163555.1:22664025-22687897 GCA_020271785.1 Procambarus virginalis
TTTTTTTTCTTTGCTCGTTGTCCTCTTTACTGATTTTCGACATGGCAGGGTCTTGATGACTTCCATTGCAGTGACCATTTCCCCATCCTTGTAACCTTTTTCTTTTCACCCTCCCCTCTCCTTCCCTAGGTGGCGGTTGCCGAGGCTGACTGGCATACAATTTACCCTCTGTGCTACTCTCTTCTCGATCTCTCCATTTGCTTCTCTCTCCGCACCCCTCTCCTCTTTTTCATGACACCGTCTTTGCTGCTGCCCTCCACTCTATTCCTCGCTCTACCTCTCAAGGAAAGCCCGGAAGTGCGTTCCCTGGGGAATGTGGACTGTGCTTGGGCCGTCCGCTGTAAACATGCAGCCTGGAAGAGAAACACCCGCAGCCGGCAGATGGCTCATTTTTGTCTTTTGTTGCGGAAGGGGAGTTCAGTGGTCCGTAGGACCATCTGTACAGGTAACGTGAATGTTGGTCCTTATGTTTCCATCATTACGTTCGAAAATACTCTGCCGCAGATCTGGAGGGGGTATCTGCAAGATAGTGGGTAAGTTTGCATCTGATGTCTCCGCCGAGTCCTCCACTTCCGTTGTACTCTTGTGGTGGACATGTTGCACGTTGCGACCGAACGGGGTTCCCACTTTTCGTCTGTTAGCTCTGATTCTCACCTTCCTTAATCTTTTCCTTCTTCGTAAGCCTGATCTTGAATCTCGTCCTTTGATTTCTACACTCATCTCAGCCTTACCCTATAACGATCCCTTCTCTCTCTGAACGTAAGTCTGCCCGGTCCCTCTGTGGTTCTATGCAGTGGGTTCTGATGGCATTCATTATGACATGCTTCCCCATCTCCCTCGTGTGCATGTCCTCAGATTTACCGAGTCGTTATAATCGGGTCTGATGAGTCATCTTCAGTCCCTGAGGACTGGCTCGATGCCATGTCCTCCCCGTTCCTCCCTGTTATGTTTCCAGGGTCTCTTGAGACATTCCCTAAGGACTTCAACGCTATTGCCCTCATGATTTGGTCTGCAAACTTTTTTGGCGTATGGTTACGTTGTCTGATGTGGTTTTCAGAACACTCACCACCTCTCCCCTTCATAATTTGGTTTTCGCAAGTGCCGCAGCACAACATGTCCTGGCAAACTTGGAGGTCTATATTTGTACAATACTGCTTTGCTGCGAAGACCTCTGTTGTTGCCGTCTTCTTTGACCCAGAAAAGGCTTACGACACCACCTGGAGATATCATATTCTGTCACAACTTCATTCATCTTGCCTTCGTGGTAATCTCCCCTCTTCCTCCAAAGCTTTATCTCTCGTTTCTTTCGAGTTAGGCTTGGTACCACTCTCTCTGCTCGTTTTAAGCAATATGAGGGTGTACCCCAAGGTAGTGTTCTGAGCACTACTCTTTTTCTAGTTGCCCTCAGAGGTCTTATTTCCTCCTTCTGGCGGTTTCTTTGCTCTCTATGTCGACGATCTTACCCTTGCTGTCGGGATGATGATTCGCCTCTCCTTCAACGGTGGCTTCAACTTGCGATTGATGCCATGTCATCTTGGGCCACTGATCATGGCTTCAAGTTCTCTATGTCTAAGACTTGTGCTTTGACTTTTACTCAGAAGCATGTCGTTCTTTGTCCCTCTTTCGCTTTATAGTCATCCCCTTGTGTTCAGGGAGTCCGCTAAGCTTTTGGGGTTAATCTTTGACATTCGTTTGTCTTGGTCGCCTCATATCTCTTACCGCGAAGTTGAATGCTCCAAGACCCTTACCATCCTTAAGGTTTTGTCCCATACTTCTTGGGGAGCTGATAGCCGCACACTCCTCTCTTTACATTCGTCTCTTGTCCTGTCTAAACTCGATTATAGTTGCCCTGCTTACTCGTCTCCTTCTACTCTTCGTTGTCTTGATGCTTTGCACCGTACTGGGTTGCGCCTCATCTCTGGTGCCTTTCGTTCCACTCCCACCCTCAGCTTGTATGTTGATACTGCCTTCCTATCTTTCCAGGATCGCCGTGATCGCTACTGTCTTTGATATCTTGCATGGTCCTTTCTACATCCTTCCTCTCGCCTCTTGTCATGCTTTGACTTTTACCCTGCTTGACTTTGCACTCGGCCCCAGGTCCAGACTCATGGAATTCAATATTTATAAAGAAATGCAAAGTGCCGGTAGCACAGGCACTCAGTATAGTGTGGAGGAAGAGCTTGGACACGGGGGAGATACCAGATGCACTTAAAGTAGCAGACATAGCCCCTCTACACAAGGGAGGGAGCAAAGCATTGGCAAAGAATTATAGACCAGTTGCACTAACATCGCACATAATAAAAGTATTTGAGAGAGTGATTAGGAGTCAGGTCACCAATTTCATGGAGACCAATGACCTTCACAACCCAGGCCAACATGGATTTCGAGCGGGAAGATCGTGCCTCTCACAGCTACTTGAGCACTACGATAAAGTCACTGAGGCATTAGAAGAAAAACAGAATGCTGATGTGATATACACGGACTTCGCAAAGGCTTTCGATAAATGTGACCATGGCGTGATAGCACACAAAATGAAGTCAATGGGAATAACCGGTAAAGTAGGACGCTGGATACTCAGTTTTCTGTCAAACAGGACTCAGCGAGTAACGGTCAACCATATAAAATCTAGTCCAAGTGCAGTTAAAAGCTCTGTACCTCAGGGTACAGTCCTTGCACCGCTGCTTTTCCTTATTCTCATATCAGATATAGACAAAAATACAAGTCACAGCTTCGTATCATCCTTTGCAGACGACACAAAAATCAGTATGAAAATTACCTCGGCTGAAGACATTGAAAAACTTCAAGCTGATATTAATAAAGTTTTCGACTGGGCATCAGAAAATAATATGATGTTTAACAGTGACAAATTCCAGGTACTCAGGTACGGTAAAAATGAGGACCTTAAACATAATACAGGGTACAAAACACAATCAAATGTGCCCATAGTAGGAAAACAACATGTAAAGGATTTGGGAATAATGATGTCTGACGACCTAACGTTTAGGGAGCATAACCAAGCAAATATTGCGACAGCCAGAAAAATGATAGGATGGATTACGAGAACTTTCAAATCCAGGGATCCCATCACAATGCTTGTACTCTTCAAGTCACTTGTGCTGTCCCGTCTTGAGTACTGTTCAGTACTCACTTCCCCCTTCAGAGCAGGAGAGATTGCTGAAATAGAGGGAATACAGAGAACATATACAGCACGTATAGACGCGATAAAGCACCTAAATTATTGGGATCGTCTCAAAGCTCTCCAAATGTACTCACTAGAAAGAAGACGAGAGAGATATCAAATAATATACACCTGGAAGATACTGGAGGGCCAGGTCCCAAATCTACACAGTAAAATAACAACGTACTGGAGTGAACGATATGGAAGAAAATGCAGAATAGAACCAGTGAAGAGCAGGGGTGCCATAGGCACAATCAGAGAACACTGTATAAACATCAGAGGTCCGCGGTTGTTCAACACCCTCCCAGCAAGCATAAGAAATATTGCCGGAACAACCGTGGACATCTTCAAGAGGAAACTAGATTTATTCCTCCAAGGAGTTCCGGACCAGCCGGGCTGTGGTGGGTATGTGGGCCTGCGGGCCGCTCCAAGCAACAGCCTAGTGGACCAAACTCTCACAAGTCAAGCCTGGCCTCGGGCCGGGCTTGGGGAGTAGAAGAACTCCCAGAACCCCATCAACCAGGTATCAACCAGGTAACCCCTCCTGTAGTTCCTGTTCCTCATCACCACCTCCTTCTTTTTCGTCTTCTCTTTATTTAGATTTCACGTGGTGGATTCTTCGTGACCTCCATAACAGTGACCATTTCCCCATCCTTGTCACCTTTTTCTCTTTTCACCCTTTTCTCTCCTTCCCTGGGTGGCAGTTTGCCAAGGCTGACTGGAATCTATTCACTCTACATGCTACTCTTTCTGACCTCTCCCTATCTGCCTCACCGTCGAGCCCTACTCCTTTTTCATCACACCATATTAGACGCTGCCCTCCACTCTATTCCTTGCTCTACCTCCAGGGGCATGCGGAAGTGCGTTCCCAGGTGGAATGCTGGGTGTTTCGACTGTCCTCTGTAAGAGTGCAGCCTGGAAGAAAGACAGATGCAGACAGACGGCTGTTTTCTTTTGTTTTATAAGGTGACTGCGGTCCGTACGGTTAAACATGAGAGTTGGAAATCTTTTGTCTCCACCATTACGTCTGATATTCCTCTGCCCCAGATCTGGAAGAAAATCCATAAGATTGCGGGTAAGTTTGTTCCAGATGTCTCACCAGTCCTTCATTTCCATGGTTCTGTTGTTGTTGCCGCCAAAGGCGGCTAGTTTATTGTGCACCCCATACTCATCCTGTGAGCGGTAGCGCAAAAAGCATTACAGAGGGCACAAAAGGTCTTTATCAGACCTCTTCTTAGATTATTTTATAAACAATTTCATCTATCCTTCACATCTTATAGTTACAATGTCAGCTAGTTACAGAGTCAGTGCTATTTCAAAAGCTACATATTTACAGTAAGTCATCATACATTAATGGTAGGTCTTATCACTAATACATAATAGTTTGACCAATGGGGACATTACAGAGTCATAGGGGAGCTTCTGTTTATTGTTAGTCCTCACAATACACTACTTGTTTCTGAATCTCATATGTCGTTCATCTACTGGAAGCGAAATGTGGATACAGTGCAAGGATTTCAGGTAATTTATCCATGGTAATAAGATAGGTTGCCATATCATACAGAGTGAGCTAAGATTTATCTCTAAATGGCTCAATTTTACTACAATCCAAGATATAGTGTTCGAGTGTGTGTCCCTGTCTTTGTCCACACACTTTACACTTTACTTCATCTAGATCCCTATACAAGCCGAACTACCAGAGATACTTGTAGCCAAGTCTTATACGAGGTGTGACAACATCTGTTAGTCTACTGACTTTGTTACTTGCCCCATACACATGTTTTACTTCACACATTTCAATGTGATGAACAATGGACCTGCTAGTTCCAGTTTGCACAGTTCTACTTTCTTCAAATTCATCCAGGAGTTCACGTCTAATGACATTTTTAAGGGACCTATTTGATAACTCAAGATTCCGTTCAATACTGTCTTTATTGACTGCAGCCTTAGCAAGGGCGTCAACTTTGTCATGTTCCTGCATGCCAATGTGAGAAGGAATCCACAACATTTTTATATTTACCCTCTTGCTAAGCATTCTTATATATCTACGTCTAGCTTCCAAGACAAGCACGTTATTACTTGATTGCAAACTATTTATTGCTCGTAGTGAGGAAAGGGAGTCTGAAATAATTAAGCTGTCTTCTTCAGTGTTGTCAATAATTTCGAGTGTTACCAGTATCGCTACCAACTTGCATTGTGGACGCCCAGTTACTAATTCGGATATTTCTTTGAATTGTGCTGCCATCGGGCTGATGAGCA
The DNA here is from genome assembly GCA_020271785.1 of Procambarus virginalis. Taxonomy (NCBI): domain Eukaryota; kingdom Metazoa; phylum Arthropoda; class Malacostraca; order Decapoda; family Cambaridae; genus Procambarus; species Procambarus virginalis. The sequence goes on from WNGS01163555.1 coordinate 22,669,463, forward strand.
ATAACAGCACTTCCTGCCCTCCCTGTAGCTGTATTGAGTGATCCATCAGTGTATATGGTCTGTGTAATGTTGTTTTCAGCTTGTATATTGTGAATGTGTTCTATGGTGCTTAATTTAGCAGCAAGTTGAGCATGAGGGTTGTTTGTGATTAGTTTCTTGGTGGGGTATGCAGGCGTCAGGATGTCAAAAGGTACTATCTGCCAGGGTGGAAGGAAATGCTGTACTCTTTCGTCTGTATATACATCGTGCAGTCCCATCATTTTAATATGAGTGGCTGTTCTTTGAATCCATTTAGACTCCGGTTCCATTTCGTATGTGTTCTAACACTTCAACTGACACAATGTTCCAGTGTATCAATACTTTTGCAGTTTTGCACTACTAAAGTTGGTGCATGACAGTCTATCAGAGACCTTATATATGCTATGTACATTATTTTTGCTATTCTAATATTAACACTGTATTTAGGGCTGTACCCCACTACAGTTCTGAGAGCCCTGAGTCTGTCTCTACATTGTTGATGTAACATATTGACTGCAGTTAAGGTACAAGCGACAGAGACACCAAGGTATTTGAAAGAAAAGACATAGTCGATTGGTATGTTATCTATTAGTACTATACAGTCACTAGTACGCTTCGCGTACTAGTGACTGTACAAAAATGTAACAACTCTTGTATATATCTCAAAAAAAAAAATTAAGATTTCGTAGCCCACTTTTATGATTACCATTTTGTCTGTTAAATACCTTAGTTTAAGCATTTGATTACAAGACCAAGACTCTCACAAGCTGTATACGATATAAGATTGTTTGCATTTTGCGGAGGGTTTTATTATGTAAAAGGATGGCATCTGCATAGCTGAAAGTGATGTTTGCCGATCACTTTCCCAATCCCAATCTAGTTGGAATTGATTTATAGCAAGGCATTAATTAGAACCTTAAATAAGGTAGGACTTAGTACTCCTCCTTGTGGGGTGCCTAGTTGCATTAATTTAGTTTCACTCTTGTAGCCGTGGAACAGTGCAAATGACTTCCGGTTGGTAAGATAGCCCCGTATCCATTGTAATAATTGTTCACTTATATCTATTCTTACTAATTCATATCGACTCAGATGATGTTGAAAAACACATTGTATTTAGCTTTTTTATAACATTCGGGCCATAAGAACTCATCTACTGCCTTACTGTAACCAACACACGAATCATGAACAGTCACCCACCACATTACTGTAAGCAACATATGACTCATAAACAATCATCCACCACCTTACTCTAAGCAACATGTGAGTCAAGTTATGTATTTACTCACCCACCAACATAATGTAAACAACAAACTTGTGGAGACTGAAAGATGTTGCTGCGGACTTGAGCCTCCCACTAACTATTCGACTCATGACTGAAAAAGAGGGAGTTGCCAAAGGAATGGAAGACGGCCAATGTAGTGCAAATGTGCCAGAATGAAAGGACACAGGAGCCACTAAACTACACAGTAGCTTCATTATTGACCATTCTCAGTTAGGCGCTAGAGAAGCTTGCAAGGAAACGTCTCTTGGAACACTTAAAAAATGAATATTTCTGTCAAAGCCTCAGCACGGATTCAGTTAAGTCACAAAATGCCCAACAAATATATAAATTTTATGTTTAAATAAAAAATGAAAGGACTAAAGGAAGAAGGGTTAGCTGCCTGTAATGCCATTGATAATCAACAAACGTGTAACACAGTTCCATTTAGTAGATCCCCATCCCAAATTTAAGACCAAGATTTCATAACTCAAGGAGTGTAGGTGTGGAGAACATATCATTGGTTGAAAACAGAGGGGAATGTTGAAAGAAGAGAAATCAGCGGCAAACAGTTGTACATATTAAAAAACGCAAGTAGTGTACCCCCACCAGATCATTTGGGGCCATTCACATTGTGAAACATGTTATCAAACTAAGAGAAGAAAGTCTTAAGTATCCTTACTTGCAGATTATGCATAATTGCAGAGATTTACAAACGAAGACGTTTGAGGGAGAGTACAAGGAGATCTAGATGCGCTTAAGCGGTGGTCGGACAGATGGTCACTTTCCTTTAACATTGACAAATGCAAAGCACTAAACATAGGTGAGACAAAGAGAAGGCACCAGGAATAGTATAGGCAAGAAAGCTATTTCTTGATTCTGTTAACACAACAAGGTGAAGACTGCTAGGATGGTACACGCGCACATGGACAGATAATTTACATCAAAGTTGTGAGAAACGTTTAGGTGACCAAAAGACTATTATCTAGGCAACACAGTGTCCCAGACTTACTAATGTTCCACAGTCACATCCATATTGATTTGATCTCCAGTTTTTCCTACAGATTATCTGATAAAAAGTGAAAATTGACTATATTTTTCCAAATAAATATGCATTGCTTAAGAATGAATGATTCAAGAATAAAATATTATTATGTGAACGGTAAAAGACCTTCTAGAGTGTGGGTGAAACTCTGGACTGCGAGGCCGCGGAGGACGCTCCCACAGCTGGGCTACGACGGCTTCTGATTACTCTTTCATAAACACAGATCTTATTAAACACAGAAATCACAATAGCGTGATGCATCAAATGAACAAATCCACAAGGGCCGTGGTGAGGATTCAAACCTATGTCCGGGAACATCTCAGACAGTGCCTTAATCGACTGAGCTACGACATGGTCAAAAAGAGATGAAAACCGAAGTTCTACTGAACTTACTGGATCCTGCAGCCTCTCCGAGGCACAAACCAGGGTTTTACCACGCCCTTGTGGATTTGTTCATTTGATGCATCACGCTATTGTGATTTCTGTGTGTAATGAAGTAAGGGTGAAGAGGATGAACTGCCTATTGACATAGCTCGAGTGCTGGGGGGAGTTGTGTAAAACCCTGGTTTGTGTCATGGAGAGGCTGCAGGATCCAGTAAGTTCAGTAGAACTTCGGTTTCAACTCTTTTGACCGTGTCGTAGCTCAGTCGATTAAGGCAGCATCTGGGATGCTCTCGGACGTAGGTTCGAATCCTCGTCACGACCCTTGTGGATTTGTTTACAGATCTTATCTTGCATATCACCAAAAATCTAATAAGCAAAATTAAATGTAGTGTGTTGCTTGTTTTGTGTGGGTTAAGTTTGTATTTAAATAAATACGTAAAACGTAAATGATGTCTGTATATGTATAGTCCAGGCATAATCAGCACACACACGTTGCAACCCGTTCTCGCACTTGCTTACAGTCAATATTGGCTTATTTAATAAGTGCATATGTGATTAACTAATTGATTGTGAATATTTTAGTTTACCTTGAAAAGTTTCATAGAAAACACCGACCTCACCTAACCTTCTTAGTATGTTAAGATAAGCATTTTATTGCTTCTTAATTGCAATTATTACTTAACCTATACCGTTGATAGGTTAAGTAATAATTGTAAATAAGAAGCAATAAGATGCTTATCTTAACATACTAAGAAGGTTAGGTGAGGTCGGTATTTTCTATGAAGCTTTTCAAGGTAAACTAAAAAATTCACAATCAATTAGTATGTCACATATGCACTTATTAAATAAGCCAATATTGACTGTAAGCAAGTGCGAGAACGGGTTGCACACACACACACACACACACACACACACACACACACACACACACACACACACACACACACACACACACACACAACACATAAAATACACATTTTTATTGGCTTATTGGCTACAGATGGCTACCTCCATCTGTAGTGATGGAGGTAGCCATGAAAGCAGCCGCCTCACAGGAAGCGGCACGCTCCACTAGCCAGCTGCTGGAAAGGAAAAGATCAGTGGTAGCTGTGGGTATTAAAGAGCAGGAAGGTTCTAATAGGAAAGAGTGGAATGATAAGGACAAAGCGGCAATGAATGAAATACTGAAGGCACTAGACATGGAAGGGGCTGAGCATAGCATTGAGGAGGTTGACCACACCACACACTAGAAGGTGAAGGGACGACGACGTTTCGATCCGTCCTGGACTATTCTCAAGTCGATTGTCTTAAAAATCGACTTGAGAATGGTCTAGGACGGACCGAAACGTCGTCGTCCCTTCACCTTCTAGTGTGTGGTCTGGTCAACATACTTTAGCCACGTTATTGTAACTCATCGCCTGCATAGCATTCAGGAGGTTTTCAGGCTAGGCTGGTACAAAAAAGACAGAGACCGGGTGTTAAAGATAGTGTTTGCAAACGAGAACACAAAGGAGATGATTCTAACAAAGAAAAGCCACCTGCAACATGTGGGAGAATTAAAAAAAGTATTCCTCCAGAGGGACATGACGAGGGAGGAGAGGGGCCATGGAGGCAGAATCAAGGAAGAAGTGCAGGGCGAGAGGGGAAAATCAGGAAATCACAGCTCCCAACACATCACCCCAGAGGCGAGGGGGAACATACAACCAGCTACCCAGTAACACCAGCGAGGAGGGCAACCCCACCACCCTCCTCTGCATAGAAACCCCCTCCCCTACCCTAAACCTTCCCTGCCCCCACTTAAATACCCAGCCAAATCTCCCTCTCCCAACACCCAATCCCCACCCTTCTACCCCTCCCCACCTCCCGCCGAGTCCCCATCTCCCCCTTTCCTTCCTGTCCTCCCTCCCCTTTCACCCCATACCCTCCCTGTCCCTCCCCCTTCCCTTGACCCACCATCCCTCATCCCAGTATCGTCTGCAACCCTGTTATCCACCTCACAAATCCTCACATCAATGTTCACTGTGAGAAAGGTAGGATAGTGGTCAGTTGTTCTGTCGTAGATTATACCAGATACAAGGGGAGCTGTTATGTTTGTGATCCATATGTGATCCAAGGTAGTGGCTGATGTTTGAGTGACTCGGATAGGTTTGGTGATTGTGGGGATTTGCATACAGGAGTTCATGCTGTTAAGGAAATAGTCAACTTGAGAGCAATTATGTTGACCCAGGTCAATATTAAAGTCTCCTCCCAGAATGATGTGGTTTTTGTTAAGATTGTTGTTTATAATAAGATTCCTTAGGTTATCTGAGAAAGAAGCTATGTTAGTATTAGGAAATCTATAGATGGCTCCAATAGTCAAGGAGGATTTAAGGGATTTAATTGTAAACTGAGCAAAAGTATATTCACAGTAGTCATCTCTATCACTAATGACACTGTTGCAGATAAATGTATCTCGGTAATATATAGCTGTGCCACCACCTTTTTTATTAGGCCTACAGTTATGAATGGCTTTATAACCAGCTCAGTTGTAGAGTTGGGTATAGTCTTTATTTAGCCAAGTTTCTGTTAAAATATTGAACGATAAGTTAGTACCTAGTGCTGTGAGTAATGCATTTAAATCGTCAAAATGTTTACCAAGTGATCTAACATTTTGGTTGTAAACTGATAAATAGGTGCTATTTTGTAGTTTGTTTTTAGCCTGGGGTGCTGTGAAATACTTGCAATAATGATGATCAATGTGCTGGTTGGTGTAGATATGAGACAGAAGATTTTGATCAGGATCAATATCAGTGTGCATAGAGATGCAGAGGGATCACGATACAAGATACACGATATAGCAAAACACAAGAATAAAAGCAAATACACATAAAATAGTAACAATTTAGAAGTAAAATAAAGATCCAATAGATATCCAGGAAGGACACAAAAGTTAGATAAAAGAAAAAAAAATCAGTAAAGACTGACAAATGCAAAATAAAAATAATAAGAAAAATAATAATCATAAAGAAAAATGATCCCAAAGATAATTAGCTTAGTAATGGTTATTTAAAATCCTATAATTAGCATGAACCTAAGAAAACAATGTGAGCTCGAATAGATAATTCCACAAAAAAAAAAAAAATGGGACGGAACACCTGCCCTCGAATTCAGGCTTAGAGAAAACACACACAAGGTACTTACCCTCATTTACACAGCCGGCTCACATCCATACACCCATGTGTCCGACCATACACAGGCCCCTTGCTTGTAAAGTGGTCGATCTCGGCGGCTAGGCTAAGCTGGTATAGCCTTGCGCGGTGGCGTTCGTACATGGATGGCTTGGCGCGTTTTTTCGTAACCTCTCACACAACACTCAGCTCGGTTTGTACAACCCCCCCCCCCCCCGACTGGTGAAGTGGTGCTTTCGTACTTGAATGGCAGCAAACACTATAACTCGAAATTCCCCCGAATATCTATGGGAAAACTACCCTGAACACTGGGAAGATATTTCCCCGTTCCACAAATGCGTCACAACGGCCATTGTAACATATTTAGAATTCTGATGACCAGGGCTTTCTTTTGAGCTCTAACACAAGATGGTTCGGGTACGGATTGCCAAAACTAGGTCCGTTCACTTGCCTACGCACTTGCTAAGTGAACCAGCCGCCACAGGCATGTAAAACCAATGGAAGTTTAGCTGGTCCAACCTATTACCTCACAGATATGTTCTCTCCTCCACACCAGCACTCCTTTAGATATGAAATCCTGATCTTCAATTTTGGGATGGGGACCTACTAAATGGAACTGTTACACGTTTGTTGATTATCAACGAAAATACAGGCAGCTAAACCTTCTTCCTTTAATTGTATAATTTTTATAAAAACATAACACTTATGAATTCGTAAGGCATTATCTACCTTAACTGAATCAATGCTGATGCTTTGAGAGAAATCTTCATTATTTAAGTGTTCCAAGAGCCTTTTTCTTGCAAACTTCTCTAGTGCCTAACTGAGAATGGTCGATAATGAAGCTACTGTGTAGTTTAGTGGCTCCTGTGTCCTTTCATTCTGGCACATTGGCACTACATTGGCTGTCTTCCATTCCTTTGGCAACTCCCTCTGTGACTGGGGAGGGAATTGCCAAATCTAAATCTACCGGTTATTAATTTGATTAATAATTAAACAGATTATATATAATTGCATTTATTACTACTAAGCGGATTGTATTTTATAATTTATTTTCACCTGTAAACTTCCCTTCATACATATTTTTTTTTGGGGGGGGGGAAATAAGAGATGAAAGTCCTAAGTGTCCTGTTTGCGGATTGTGTATAATTGCTAAGATTTACAAACAAAGACTTTTGACGGAGAGTTTATGGAGATCTAGATGCGCTCAAGCGATGGTAAGACCGACAGAAGGCACCAGGAATAATACGTGTTTGACAGCTATTTCATGATTCTGTTAACACAACAAGGTGAAGACTGGTAGGATGGTACACGCGCACATGGACAGATAATTTACATCAAAGTTGTGAGAAACGTTTAGGTGACCAAAAGACTATTATCTAGGCAACACAGTGTCCCAGACTTACTAATGTTCCACAGTCACATCCATATTGATTGATTTATTTATTATTTATATATAAACAAGAAAGTTCATTGGATTGATAGGAGTACATAGCATTGATGTTTGGACATTCTTGTAAAAGTACTGAGATGCATAGCGTTTCAGGCAGGACCTTAATCGAACAGGTAATTTTAAGTTGGTAATTTGTAAAAAAATATATAGATTTTATTTGAATTTGCTCTGCAATATTCTCTTCATTTTGTCTGATTATTTACATTTTTTTCCAAATTAATACTAGCATCTTAGGAATAATAGAAACAAGAAAAATCATTTATAACTTGAACAGAAAAAGAAGCCTTGGACGTTAAGGTGGAACTCCTGAAACTCCGAACTGTTTATCTTACATAAACACCAAGAATATAAGAAGAAAAATGAATTCTAGTGTTTTGCTTGTTTTGTGTGGGTTAGTGAGTTACCAAATTAATAAATAATTAAACTGTATAAATAATATTTGATGATTTGTTACTGTTCATAAACTTTGGAATGTGTTTGAATAAGTGAAAGTAACTTAAATAATATCTATATATGTATGGTCCAGGCATAATTAGCACACACACACACCAACACAAACACTCACTCATATATCTACATGAGCATGCAAGTGCTGGTTTGATGTGTACTTCAAATTAAAATCAGTTAAAGTTAGAATCAGAAAGCTACAAATTAAATCAAATTTTCAATAAGGTTTAACGATTCAGATGAAGTTGTAAAACACATTGTATCTAGCTTTAATATAACATTCGAATCGTAAGCACTCATCCACTGCCTTACTGTAAGCAACATGTGAGTCATAAACACTCACCCACCACGTTTCTGTAAGCAACATGTGAGTCATAAACACTCACCCACTACGTTACTGTAACCAACATGTGAGTCATAAACACTCACCCACTACGTTACTGTAAGCAATATGTGAGTCATAAACACTCACCCACTACGTTACTGTAAGCAGCATGTGAGTCATAAACACTCACCCACCACGTTACTTTAAACAATATATAAGTCACAAACACTCATTCACAACATTACTCTAATCAACTTTGACTCATAAACACTCACCCACAACATACTGTAAGCAACAATTTATATATATTTTTTTTATTTTGAGACTGAAAGATATAGCTGTGAACTTGAGCCTCCCATTAACTCTTCGACTCATCACTGAAAAAGAGGGAGTTGCCAAAGGAATGGAAGACAGCCAATGTAGTGCCAATGTACCAGAATGAAAGGACACAGGAGCCACTAAACTACACAGTAGCTTCATTATCGACCATTCTCAATTAGGCGCTAGGGAAGCTTGCAAGGAAACGTCTCTTGGAACACTTAAAAATGAAGATTTCTCTCAAAGCACCAGCATGGATTTAGTTAATTGAGATAACGCCCTACGAGTTTATAAGGGTTGTGTTTAAATAAATATGATAAAACTAAAAATAAAGGAAGATGAACTGGCATTGAAACATTGCAACAAGAACAGATGCGTGACAACATCTATCTGATCACAGTTGTCATAGCATTATTGCAAATACTCAGACGTCAAGGCCACCGGGTATTTATCAACTGGGTGCCATGTCATGTGGGAATAATAAGAAATGACATTGTAGATGCAGCTGCAATTTTGCAACTAAGAGAAGAGAACATCCTGGACGTAAGTTCGAACCCTCATCATGGCCCCTTTGGATTTGTTCATTTGATGCATCACGCTATTGTGATTTCTTGTGTGTATAAGAAATGTAGGCATTTACATATCAAAGAGTCTATCACATATTAAGAAAGTAATTAGAAATAGAGCAATGCAAAAGATGTACAGTGACCACAACACAGCAGTTGCAACATCAGGATCTGCAAGTTGGTACAAGAATTCAACCAACTACGAACCACTTATTTTGAGGAAAGGGTAGATCAGTAGAACAACAGAAGTACACTTGCATCGTATCAGGCTTGGAAACCTATGTGCATGGGAAATGGGCTTACAGGTTCCAGAAGATGAGAAGACATGACAGCACTGTGGAGAAATGCCCGACAGACCACTGGAACATTATCTAACACAGTGCACAGTTACAAACCCGATAATATTTCAACTTAGATTCAACAGAGCAGAAGAAGTTGTTAAACACATGGAACATAATGTGAGGAGTGTAATCCACCAGCTTGCTTAAATGTGTGATGGAAAGTGCACACCACAATTTAGTTTGCTACAGAGTGCACATAGAGGGTGCACCAAGTCTAGTTTAATTATTACTAGACTTAAGTCTGCCTTGTTGGGTATCTTGGGACAGCATATGTCAACACTGTCCGTTGTCACCACAATGGCTGCTGTGGATGCCAGCATAAGAAAGTTACAGCAAGGTGTAAAGAGAGAGTACAGTAGAAACTCTAAGGATGCAAATATCCAGTTAGAGAACAAATCCACAAGGTCCGTGATGAGGGTTCGAACCTACGTTCAGGATGATTTCAGATGCGTTTTAGTCGACTGCACCACGACATGGTCAAAAGTGTTACTGCCATACCACAGATCCTGCAGCCTATCGGAGACGCAACCCGAGGTTTTACACAATTAATCTCCATGCACCTGTTCTCTGTCAACCAAATGTTCTACCTCTTTGCCCTTACTTCGCCCTTACACCCAGAAGTCACAATAGTGTGATACATTAAATGAACAGCAGTAGCACTCCCGGTTGCAATTCTTTTGACCATGTCGTGTCACAATCAAATAAGGCGCGTCTGAGATCATCCCGGACGAAGGTTCGAACCCTCATCACGGACCTTGTAGATTCGTTCATATAATGTATCACGCTATTTTGATTTCTGTGTGTATCCAGTTATAGAGTTTGTTGGTAGTGAGAGAGCTTGTGGTCGCCAGGTCGAAACCCTTTTCCAACGGATAGTGTAAACACAGGCCTCCTCCAGTGACGTCACAAGCACTATTTGCCTGGTCGCTGATGGGATCTTTCAAAGAACAAGTGGACAAGTGTGTGTAGCCGCCAGTGTAGGCCGCCTCACGTTGTCCCCGGCATTCTGAAGTAGTCGCTACACCTGCTAAGATGCGACTACCATAGTTGTCGGCCAGCAACCAGGAAAACCGTCTAAACGAGACCTTAAGTTATCTCGTCATCTACATTTCATTGCTCTTGCCCATGCAGGATGCAGGAGGGCTGGGACGTGTTCCCCCATATACCAGCCGAGAGCGGTGGTCCTGCTGTACTGGTCTTTATTAGCTGTCAAAGTGTCACTCAGGAATTTAACGTTAAATTGTTGTGGCGTTTATTAGTAAGTTTTGTTAATAAATTTGTTTCATTGACAAAGTGTCTTTCATGTCTAAGCCTTTCAAGAATATTGCCACCATACCTCACGATGCTACAAACTACAATGCAACACTCACGTTAGGACCGTGTTGCAACACTCACGTTAAGACCGTGATGCAACACTCACGTTAGGACCGTGATGCAACACTCGCGTTAGGACCGTGTTGCAACACTCACGTTAGGACCGTGATGCAACACTCACGTTAGGACCGTGATGCAACACTCGCGTTAGGACCGTGTTGCAACACTCACGTTAGGACCTTGATGCAACACTCACGTTAGGACCGTGATGCAACACTCGCGTTAGGACCGTGTTGCAACACTCACGTTAGGACCGTGATGCAACACTCACGTTAGGACCGTGATGCAACACTCACGTTAGGACCGTGTTGCAACACTCACGTTAGGACCGTGATGCAACACTCACGTTAGGACCGTGATGCAACACTCACGTTAGGACCATGATGCAACCCTCACGTTAGGACCGTGATGCAACACTCACGTTAGGACCGTGATGCAACACTCACGTTAGGACCGTGATGCAACCCTCACGTTAGGACCGTGATGCAACACTCACGTTAGGACCGTGATGCAACACTCACGTTAGGACCGTGATGCAACACTCACGTTAGGACCGTGATGCAACACTCACGTTAGGAACGTGATGCAACACTCACGTTAGGACCGTGATGCAACACTCACGTTAGGACCGTGATGCAACACTCACGTTAGGACCGTGATGCATCACTCACGTTAGGACCGTGTTGCAACACTCACGTTAGGACCGTGATGCAACACTCACGTTAGGACCGTGATGCAACACTCACGTTAGGACCATGATGCAACCCTCACGTTAGGACCGTGATGCAACACTCACGTTAGGACCGTGATGCAACACTCACGTTAGGACCGTGATGCAACCCTCACGTTAGGACCGTGATGCAACACTCACGTTAGGACCGTGATGCAACACTCACGTTAGGAACGTGATGCAACACTCACGTTAGGACCGTGATGCAACACTCACGTTAGGACCGTGATGCAACACTCACGTTAGGACCGTGATGCAACACTCACGTTAGGACCGTGATGCAACACTCACGTTAGGACCGTGATTCATCACGCACGTTAGGACCGTGATGCAACACTCACGTTAGGACCGTGATTCATCACGCACGTTAGGACCGTGATGCAACACTCACGTTAGGACCGTGATGCAACACTCACGTTAGGACCGTGATTCATCACGCACGTTAGGACCGTGATTCATCACGCACGTTAGGACCATGATGCAACACTCACGTTAGGACCGTGATGCAACACTCACGTTAGGACCGTGATTCATCACGCACGTTAGGACCGTGATTCAACACGCACGTTAGGACCATGATGCAACACTCACGTTAGGACCGTGATGCAACACTCACGTTAGGACCGTGATGCAACACTCACGTTAGGTCCGTGATGCAACACTCACGTTAGGACCGTGATGCAACACTCACGTTAGGACCGTGATGCAACACTCACGTTAGGACCGTGATGCAACACTCATAACTCAACATTCCCATCAAGTGTTTAACGTTGTATTCTTGCCAGATATTAATGTTTTATTGCAAATATGTAAATTGTATATAAGTTAGTGATTGAATAAATCAACAAGGTGACAGGAAATATAACTAACAAGTGATAAACAGATGAATAAAAATTAAATGAATTAATAAAACGTGACTGAATAAACAAATTAATTAGATTGAACAGCTAACAAGGTGATTAACTAGAGCAATATAGGTGATTAAATATTTTATATCGGTGATTGCTTTGGTAAATGATGCTTTAACAAGTTGATAAAATGATATAATAGATATATTTAAGTTTCTGTAATTGTCCAATAATCGTTGTTGAATTTTTTAAATGTGATTAAATGGATGAAATTGCTATTGAATAATTAAAACTTAAATATAATTGAACTAAATGAAAAAAAAAGAAGATGCAAATAGAGAGTTTGAACTGGTGACAAAAAAATCTTATGTCATTGAATAATTAATAAAGGTGATTAAACAGATAATTACGTAATTAAATATCAAGAAGGGTGATTGGATTAAGAATAAATGATGACTGAACAAATAAATAATGTGATAAAAGAGACAATATAAACTTGATTGATAAAATTGATAAATAAACTTGATTTACATATAAAAATTTGATAAATAGATGAAAAATAGTAATGGATTAAAACTAAAGTATTTTATAGCAAATATATGGAAAAAGGAAGCTGAGATTACTACCCTAGAGTTGGAACTGGTGACCGCGTGAACACCGGGTTCGACCTCCCAGTCTGGCCACGACTCTTCCTGCTTAATGAAGAACTCAGCAGTCATACATTCATTCACTTCACCATACATCTTCAACTGACAGTTGAGGCATGAGAAGACAAATCAGGAAGGAGAAGAGTCTCTGAGAAAGCGAGGTAGGGTAAGGTAAGGTAGTTATGAGGTGAAAGTACTAGGTCAGTATGATTATACAGCACTTGGAAGGATTTAAGATCATCTGGGATATATAAGGACGAAGTGAAGGAAAGAAGCTACCACTTGGACCATCGGGATCGAACGCAGACACTGAAGGAGCGAAAGGACGGAGTGGAGTAACGGTGCCCAAGCACTTGGACCGTCGGGGATCGAACACAAACGTATTTTATAAGCAGCACAGATCTAATAAATTTAAACAAACTGAAGTGTACACATTTATTCTAATTAGTTATTTAAGGTATATCAATTAGTTAATGAACTTGCTATTTATCTAATAAATCAATAATTTGGTCACAGGCTGTTTATAGCTAAGATGATTATGTTCACCTAGATGTGCTCACCTAGATGTGCTCACCTAGAGGTGCTCACCTANCTAAGGACTTCACGCTATTGCCCTCATGAGTTGTCTGCAAAACTTTTTGAGCGTATGGTTAACGTTTGTCTGATGTGGTTTTTAGAACACTCAACCACCTCTCCCATTCATTAATTGGTTTCGCAAGTGCCGCAGCACAACATGTCCTGGCAAACTTGGAGGTCTATATTGTACAATACTGCTTTTGCTGCGAAGACCTCTGTTGTTGCCGTCTTCTTTGACCCAGAAAAGGCTTACGACACCACCTGGAGATATCATATTCTGTCACAACTTATTCATCTTGCCTTCGTGGTAATCTCCCTCTCTTCCTCCAAAGCTTTATCTCTCGTTTCTTTCGAGTTAGGCTTGGTACCACTCTCTCTGCTCGTTTTAAGCAATATGAGGGTGTACCCCAAGGTAGTGTTCTGAGCACTACTCTTTTTCTAGTTGCCCTCAGAGGTCTTATTTTCTCCCTTCTGGCGTTTCTTTGCTCTCTATGTCGACGATCTTACCCTTTGCTGTCGGGATGATGATTCGCCTCTCCTTCAACGGTGGCTTCAACTTGCGATTGATGCCATGTCATCTTGGGCCACTGATCATGGCTTCAAGTTCTCTATGTCTAAGACTTGTGCTTTGACTTTTACTCAGAAGCATGTCGTTCTTTGTCCCTCTTTCGCTTTATAGTCATCCCCTTGTGTTCAGGGAGTCCGCTAAGCTTTTGGGGTTAATCTTTGACATTCGTTTGTCTTGGTCGCCTCATATCTCTTACCGCGAAGTTGAATGCTCCAAGACCCTTACCATCCTTAAGGTTTTGTCCCATACTTCTTGGGGAGCTGATAGCCGCACACTCCTCTCTTTACATTCGTCTCTTGTCCTGTCTAAACTCGATTATAGTTGCCCTGCTTACTCGTCTCCTTCTACTCTTCGTTGTCTTGATGCTTTGCACCGTACTGGGTTGCGCCTCATCTCTGGTGCCTTTCGTTCCACTCCCACCCTCAGCTTGTATGTGATACTGCCTTCTATCTTTCCAGGATCGCCGTGATCGCTACTGTCTTTGATATCTTGCATGGTCCTTTCTACATCCTTCCTCTCGCTCTTGTCATGCTTTGACTTTTACCTGCTTGACTTTGCACTCGGCCCCAGGTCCAGACTCATGGAATTCAATATTTATAAAGAAATGCAAAGTGCCGGTAGCACAGGCACTCAGTATAGTGTGGAGGAAGAGCTTGGACACGGGGGAGATACCAGATGCACTTAAAGTAGCAGACATAGCCCCTCTACACAAGGGAGGGAGCAAAGCATTGGCAAAGAATTATAGACCAGTTGCACTAACATCGCACATAATAAAAGTATTTGAGAGAGTGATTAGGAGTCAGGTCACCAATTTCATGGAGACCAATGACCTTCACAACCCAGGCCAACATGGATTTCGAGCGGGAAGATCGTGCCTCTCACAGCTACTTGAGCACTACGATAAAGTCACTGAGGCATTAGAAGAAAAACAGAATGCTGATGTGATATACACGGACTTCGCAAAGGCTTTCGATAAATGTGACCATGGCGTGATAGCACACAAAATGAAGTCAATGGGAATAACCGGTAAAGTAGGACGCTGGATACTCAGTTTTCTGTCAAACAGGACTCAGCGAGTAACGGTCAACCATATAAAATCTAGTCCAAGTGCAGTTAAAAGCTCTGTACCTCAGGGTACAGTCCTTGCACCGCTGCTTTTCCTTATTCTCATATCAGATATAGACAAAAATACAAGTCACAGCTTCGTATCATCCTTTGCAGACGACACAAAAATCAGTATGAAAATTACCTCGGCTGAAGACATTGAAAAACTTCAAGCTGATATTAATAAAGTTTTCGACTGGGCATCAGAAAATAATATGATGTTTAACAGTGACAAATTCCAGGTACTCAGGTACGGTAAAAATGAGGACCTTAAACATAATACAGGGTACAAAACACAATCAAATGTGCCCATAGTAGGAAAACAACATGTAAAGGATTTGGGAATAATGATGTCTGACGACCTAACGTTTAGGGAGCATAACCAAGCAAATATTGCGACAGCCAGAAAAATGATAGGATGGATTACGAGAACTTTCAAATCCAGGGATCCCATCACAATGCTTGTACTCTTCAAGTCACTTGTGCTGTCCCGTCTTGAGTACTGTTCAGTACTCACTTCCCCCTTCAGAGCAGGAGAGATTGCTGAAATAGAGGGAATACAGAGAACATATACAGCACGTATAGACGCGATAAAGCACCTAAATTATTGGGATCGTCTCAAAGCTCTCCAAATGTACTCACTAGAAAGAAGACGAGAGAGATATCAAATAATATACACCTGGAAGATACTGGAGGGCCAGGTCCCAAATCTACACAGTAAAATAACAACGTACTGGAGTGAACGATATGGAAGAAAATGCAGAATAGAACCAGTGAAGAGCAGGGGTGCCATAGGCACAATCAGAGAACACTGTATAAACATCAGAGGTCCGCGGTTGTTCAACGTCCTCCCAGCAAGCATAAGAAATATTGCCGGAACAACCGTGGACATCTTCAAGAGGAAACTAGATTTATTCCTCCAAGGAGTTCCGGACCAGCCGGGCTGTGGTGGGTATGTGGGCCTGCGGGCCGCTCCAAGCAACAGCCTAGTGGACCAAACTCTCACAAGTCAAGCCTGGCCTCGGGCCGGGCTTGGGGAGTAGAAGAACTCCCAGAACCCCATCAACCAGGTATCAACCAGGTAACCCCTCCTTAGTTCTGTTCCTCATCACCACATCCTTCTTGTTCGTCTCCTCTTATTTAGATTTCACGTGGTGGATTCTTCGTGACCTCCATAACAGTGACCATTTCCCATCCTTGTCACCTTTTTCTCTTTTCACCTCTCTCCTTCCTGGGTGGCAGTTTGCCAAGGCTGACTGGAATCTATTCACTCTACATGCTACTCTTTCTGACCTCTCCTATCTGCCTCACCGTCGAGCCCTACTCCTTTTTCATCACACCATATTAGACGCTGCCCTCCACTCTATTCCTGCTCTACCTCCAGGGGCATGCGGAAGTGCGTTCCCAGGTGGAATGCTGGGTGTTTCGACTGTCCTCTGTAAGAGTGCAGCCTGGAAGAAAGACAGATGCAGACAGACGGCTGTTTTCTTTTGTTTTATAAGGTGACTGCGGTCCGTACGGTTAAACATGAGAGTTGGAAATCTTTTGTCTCCACCATTACGTCTGATATTCCTCTGCCCCAGATCTGGAAGAAAATCCATAAGATTGCGGGTAAGTTTGTTCCAGATGTTCACAGTCCTTCATTTCCATGGTTCTGTTGTGTTGCCGCCAAAGGCGGCTAGCTTATTGTGCACCCCATACTCATCCTGTGAGCGGTAGCGCAAAAAGCATTACAGAGGGCACAAAAGGTCTTTATCAGACCTCTTCTTAGATTATTTTTAAACAATTTCATCTATCCTTCACACCTTATAGTTACAATGTCAGCTAGTTACAGAGTCAGTGCTATTTCAAAAGCTACATATTTACAGTAAGTCATCATACATTAATGGTAGGTCTTATCACTAATACATAATAGTTTGACCAATGGGGACATTACAGAGTCATAGGGAGCTTCTGTTATTGTTAGTCCTCACAATACACTACTTGTTTCTGAATCTCATATGTCGTTCATCTACTGGAAGCGAAATGTGGATACAGTGCAAGGATTTCAGGTAATTTATCCATGGTAATAAGATAGGTTGCCATATCATACAGAGTGAGCTAAGATTTATCTCTAAATGGCTCAATTTTACTACAATCCAAGATATAGTGTTCGAGTGTGTGTCCCTGTCTTTGTCCACACACTTTACACTTTACTTCATCTAGATCCCTATACAAGCCGAACTACCAGAGATACTTGTAGCCAAGTCTTATACGAGGTGTGACAACATCTGTTAGTCTACTGACTTTGTTACTTGCCCCATACACATGTTTTACTTCACACATTTCAATGTGATGAACAATGGACCTGCTAGTTCCAGTTTGCACAGTTCTACTTTCTTCAAATTCATCCAGGAGTTCACGTCTAATGACATTTTTAAGGGACCTATTTGATAACTCAAGATTCCGTTCAATACTGTCTTTATTGACTGCAGCCTTAGCAAGGGCGTCAACTTTGTCATGTTCCTGCATGCCAATGTGAGAAGGAATCCACAACATTTATATTTACCCTCTTGCTAAGCATTCTTATATATCTACGTCTAGCTTCAAGACAAGCACGTTATTACTTGATTGCAAACTATTTATTGCTCGTAGTGAGGAAAGGGAGTCTGAAATAATTAAGCTGTCTTCTTCAGTGTTGTCAATAATTCGAGTGTTACCAGTATCGCTACCAACTTGCATGTGGACGCCCAGTTACTAATTCGGATATTTCTTTGAATTGTGCTGCCATCGGGCTGATGAGCAATAACAGCACTTCCTGCCCTCCCTGTAGCTGTATTGAGTGATCCATCAGTGTATATGGTCTGTGTAATGTTGTTTTCAGCTTGTATATTGTGAATGTGTTCTATGGTGCTTAATTTAGCAGCAAGTTGAGCATGAGGGTTGTTTGTGATTAGTTTCTTGGTGGGGTATGCAGGCGTCAGGATGTCAAAAGGTACTATCTGCCAGGGTGGAAGGAAGTGCTGTACTCTTTCGTCTGTATATACATCGTGCAGTCCCATCATTTAATATGAGTGGCTGTTCTTTGAATCCATTTAGACTCCGGTTCCATATCGTATGTGTTTTGTCGTCCAACAGGATCTCCAACTCCACTTTCCGGGCCAAACCACTTGGTCTGGACATAACGTGACAGTTTATACCCAGTTTTAGGAGAGTGACTTGGTCCTCAGTGAGGTTGATACCTGCACAGTTCAGGAAGCCGTCTCTTGGTCGTGGAATTGCCATGGGTC
>WNGS01163555.1:22722081-22750457 GCA_020271785.1 Procambarus virginalis
TAACATAATAGAGAGAGCAGCTTCTGTTGCTAGCAGGAATGGATCTGGACTACTAATCATGGGGATTCACTTCAACCATGGGAAGATAGATGGGAGAACAGAGACCGCATGGAGGACCAGAAACATGGAAAGCTGGAAAGCAAGCTGCTGGATCGTGGCAACAAGAAACTTTCTAAGCCAGCACATCAAGGAACCAAAAGAATGAGAGGAGAAGATGAAACAGCAATGCTTGATTTGATATTTACCCTAAATGAGTGGGATATAAGGAAGTCAAAATGGAAGCTCCCTTGGGAATGAGTGATCAACAGTGTATTGAATTTTGAGTACCTGGTAGAGCTAGGAATTATCTCCCCCAAAAAAGAACTAGGAACAAAAGGCTGGCATACCGAAAGGGAAATTATGAGGAGATGAGAAGCTTCCTAGGGAAATACCTTGGGACACAGACCTCAGAGCTAAGTCTGTACAAGATATGATGGACTATGTCACCCAAAAGTGTCAGGAGGCAGTAAGCAGATACATCCCGGCCAAAAGGAAAAATCCGAGAAGCAAAAGAAGAATCCATGGTATAATAGGGCATGTATGGAAGCAAAGAAACTGAACAAAAGGGCGTGGAGGAACTTCCGGAATAACAGAACACCAGAAAGCAGAGAGAGATACCAGAGAACCGGGAATGAGTATGTCAGGGCGAGAAGAGAAGCAGAGAAAAGTTATGAAAATGATATAGCAAACAAAGCCAAGACCGAACCAAAGCTACTCCACAGTCACATCAGAAGGAAAACAACAGTGAAAAAACAGGTAGTGAAACTTAGAACAGGCGAGGACAGGTATACAGAGAAAGACAAAGAGATGTGTGAAGAATTCAACAAGAGGTTCCAGGAGGTCTTCACAATAAAACAAGGTGAGGTCACTGTGCTAAGGGGGAAAGGAAAGTATACCAGGCGGCCTTGGAAGGGTTCGAAATTACGAGAGAGAAGGTCAAGAGACACCTGCTGGATCTGGATGTTAGAAAGGCTGTTGGTCCAGACAGGATCTCGCCATGGGTACTGAAAGAGTGTGTAGAGGCACTTTGCTTGCCACTCTCCATAGTGTATAGTAGGTCACTGGAGACGGGAGACCTACCAGAAATATGGAAGACGGTGAATGTGGTCCCAATATACAAAAAAGGGCGACAGGCAAGAGGCACTAAACTACAGGCCAGTGTCCTTGACTTGTATACCATGCAAGGTGATGGAGAAGATCGTGAGAAAAAACCTGGTATCACATCTGGAGAGAAGGGACTTCGTGACAAATCGGCAACATGGGTTCAAGGAGGGTAAATCTTGCCTGACTGGCTTAATAGAATTCTATCCTCCTTCCTTCCTTCCTTAATAGAATTCTACGACCAGGTGACAAAGATTAAGCAAGAAAGAGAGGGCTGGGCGGACTGCATTTTCTTGGATTGCCGGAAAGCCTTTGACACAGTACCGCATAAGAGGCTGGTACATAAGCTGGAGAGACAGGCAGGTGTAGCTGGTAAGGTGCTCCAGTGGATAAGGGAGTACCTAAGCAATAGGAAGCAGAGAGTTACGGTGAGGGGTGAGACCTCCGATTGGCATGAAGTCACCAGTGGAGTCCCACAGGGCCCTGTACTCGGTCCTATCTTGTTTCTGATATATGTAAATGATCTCCGGGAGGGTATAGATTCATTTCTCACAATGTTTGTGGACAATGCCAAAATTATGAGAAGGATTAAGACAGAAGAGGACTGTTTGAGGCTTCAAGAAGACCTAGACAAGCTGAAGGAATGGTCGAACAAATGGTTTAGAGTTTAACCCAACCAAATGTAATGTAATGAAGATAGGTGTAGGGAGCAGGAGGCCAGATACAAGGTATCATCTGGGAGAGGAAATTCTTCAGGAGTCAGAGAAAGAAAAAGACTTGGGGGTTGATATCACGCTAGACCTGTCTCCTGCAGCCCATATCAAGAGGATAACATCAGCGGCATATGCCAGGCTGGCCAACATACGAACGGCATTCAGAAATTTGTGTAAAGAATCATTCAGAACTTTGTATACCACATATGTCAGACCAATTCTGGAGTATGCGGCTCCAGCATGGAGTCCATATCTTGTCAAGGATAAGACTAAACTGGAAAAGGTTCAAAGGGTTGCCACCAGACGAATACCCGAGCTGAGAGGTATGAGCTACGAGGAGAAACTACGGGAATTAAACCTCACTTCGCTGGAAGACAGAAGAGTTATGGGGGACATGATCACCACGTTCAAGATTCTGAAGGGAATTGATAGGGTAGATAAAGACAGGCTATTTAACACAAGGGGCACATGCACAAGGGGACACAGGTGGAAACTGAGTGCCCAAATGAGCCACAGAGATATTAGAATGAACTTTTTTAGTGTCAGAGTGGTTGGCAAATGGAATGCATTAGGAAGTGATGTGGTGGAGGCTGACTCCATACACAGTTTCAAGTGTAGATATGATAGAGTCCAATAGGCTCAGGAATCTGTACACCTATTGATTGACGGTTGAGAGGTCGGACCAAAGAGCCAGAGCTCAATCCCCCCAAACACAACTAGGTGAGTACAACTAGCTGAGTACTAACACTAATTATCATGTGTTATTATTCTTAGGCTATTTACCAGTATATTCCATTATTTACGGCTGTTAGCAGACTGCCTATACTACAGTCTAAAATTAATTTCTCTTAATACTTATGTATAAAGTAGGCTTAGTGGGACATAGCCAATTGCCCACAACCCTTAGACCTATACCTCACACCGAGGTGAGAATTTTTAGGTCACCAGGAGCAACTGCTCACAATTTTTACAACAATCCAATATTTATACCTGCGTTAGAATGGCCTCATCATTTAACCATTATTTATTTAGGTGGTAATGATATCCATCCTACTCGTCAACCAGCTGAAATAATTAACCACTTAAAAACTATTATCAGTTCCTTTAAACAAATCAGCAACTCTGTGGTATTCACATTGGTGGAACCTCCCCAACTAAGAAGTGATAACCGTTGGGGAGTGTGTCCCGAATATTATCAGCGTTCTGCTAAATACATAAACATTTGGCTGAGGAAAAGAGTGAGATTGGAAGCCACTTATATTCATTTTACAGCCAGACCATATCAACAGAGCTTGGCCTCAGACGGTGTATAGCTGTCAGGAGAGTCCAGGACCAATGTGGTCAACAAATTAGTCAATACTATTAATTATCACAAACGGTTGTGGCTAGCAAGTCAAACTTAATGTTATATACTTATAATTTTTCACTTTATTTCTAAGTACAGACATATATATAAAAAATCCCCCAAAAAACATACCACTATATATTCATATTACTGCACCATTGCATATATGCCAACCTCTGGTGAGGTAGGATATTTAGACTGTAATTGTACTAATGTTTGTACAAATGCAGCCTAAACTATTTAGTCATTCCTAAGTAGGAATTATTTAGCGAGTACTGTACTAGACAGTGCTGGTGTACATACATATTATTCAGATTTGTGCTGACCCTAATTTAGGGTGGGATCCACAAAACATTTATTTTTTATTTATCATATTATTTCGTGTATTTTTGAGTGCTACTGGATGTTCACGGTTGGATCGAATGGTGATAATTGAGGGGCTAACAGGACGAAATTCCAATAGTGACATTCAAGTACTACTCAAATATTAGCTATCCATTGTTAGGTAGGTAAACTAACCTCTAAACGAGGTAGTATAATCTATTCAAATACATTAGGGTTTTATATTGATATTGAGCTCCATTAAATGTTCCAATATCCCAGTTACATCAGTAACAACTATTTATTATCAGATCAGCCCTTACCCAGCAAGATGGAAGTGGCTGACAGAATGAAAAAGACCCTTATCGGTCTGAAAGGTCACTTGATCTGACAGATTACCAAGTGTCAAAATCTGTCACAACAGTCACCTGTTGACTACATTGAATCAGAGAACTTCCTTCAAGTTGCCGAAAGTAAATTCGAGCAAATTGAGCAACATATGAATCTGTTCTTGTCAGAACTTTACAAAACCTCAATAGGTGAAACTGAACTTGATGATATTGTAAATAATTTAACCCAGTACGATGATGTACAGGTTAAACTTCAACCCTTCAAAAAGCAGATTGCTAAAAACAAATTAACAACAGCCTCTGCTCCACATCCAGATCTTGATGTCAAATTACCTCAGATCAGTATACTCGCATTCTCTGGTCACGAGAATGAGAGTTGGGATGATTTCTGGAGTAAATTTGTGAATGCAGTAAACTCTAAAACTAATATCACCAAAACAACCAAGTTCACTTATTTACAAGGTTTGTTACGTGATGAAGCCTTGAAAGTAATCTCTAACATAACCCTGACCAGTGATGGTTACGACCTAGCTGTTCAATTGCTTAAAAGCAAATACGATAACAAGGAAAGGACTATTACTATTTTAGTCCAAAAATTGCTGGATTTACCAACTGTTAATAATTCTACAGATTCTCTTCAAACTTTCAGACTAGAGCTAGAGTCTCTACTCAAGGCCTTAAGCCTTAAAGTCCAAATTCAGACTGCTGAATGGATGACAAAGGTAGTTGTAAGGCATAAATTACCGAGGGAAACTTTAGACAAATTGTGTAATATGTACAATAAAACCTCTCTGACCATGAATGAGATCACAGAAGGTTTACACACCCTAGTCGAAAGACAAAGAGCCACCCAAGATGGGAAGAATGTTTCAAACTTCTCTACTAATTCTCATCATAAACCCCCAACGTACTGCAACTACTGTAGTAAAACCAAATTCCAATAAATCATCTCCAAAATGGAAATGTGGAAATGTAGGTACATACACAGTGAACCCTATAAACACCGTAGGGAGCACCACACCTACGACTTCTCCTACAGTGAAGAAGTGTTTGTTCTGCAATAATGAACATCTTACTTATAAGTGTAGTACTTATCCAGACCATAATTTCCGAATTCATCGTTTGCAAGAATTACACAGATGCACAAAGTGCATGGGTCCTCATGACCCCAATAGCTGTACTGTCTCCTTACGTATGTGCAACAAGTGCCACAAGGGTAGACACCATTACTCCTTATGTGGTAGTGATCAATCAAGATCAACCAATCCTCATAAGAAAACTACAAAATTTACATCTGTACAGTATTGCAAGGTGCATCAAGACATAAGTGTACTTGCAACAGAGTCGAGTAACACAACTCCATTACCAACAGCTCAATTAAAATTAATTACCAAGGTATCTAGGATTTCCACTTGTGGTCTTTTTGACCAAGGTTCGCAGAAAACCTTTATTTCTCAACAGTTAGTAGATCAGCTGAAACTGAAACCTATTACTCGAGTGAATTTTATTATCTCTGCATTCTTAACCAATAGTGGACCTCGTGACTACCAGGTTGTTACAGTCTTGGTATGTTTAGGAGGCTGCACCAGCCCAATTCAAGCCATAGTCGTTGACAAGATGCCCTCAGATTTACATGTTACAGGTCTTGCTCAAACAGTCAAATTTCTTAAACGCAGCGGTATTAGGCTAGCAGATCATAAAATAAATACAGACTGTCTCAACGATGTGGGTATTCTTATTGGAGCTAACTATTACTATAGATTTATTACTGGGTGCACCAGGCAATGAGATGTAAACTTGTTACTGTCAGCTGGGTGTAAACTACTCACAGGACCGGTGTCGATCCAACAACATTCTAAATCTACCAGTAATCAACAAACTAATTCAATAGTGGGGGTGACTAGGCCTAGAGCAGTCACCACTACATGTCATTGACGAAACCGAGGATGATGAGTCCAATCCCCCTGTTCACAAATTATGGGATTTAGACACCTTATGGATAGTCCCTGATCAACCCAGTCCAGATGACACATGGACCTATCAATAATATCTTGATACTGTTATTTTTCGAGATAATTAATATTGGTTGAGACTCCTGTGGAAGCTGAACCACCCACAGCTTCCAGTAAATTATTGCATGGCCTCAACGCAATTAAATTCCCAGTTAGCTAGGCTATGGAAGCAACCAGATAAATTACAACTGTATCATGCTTTGATACAGCAACAACTTGCTAATAAATTTATAGAAGTTGTTGAAGAAAACAACCATAAATCAGGCCATTACTTGCCACATCATGCTGTCCTGAAAGATTCAGTTACGACACCAATCAGGATTGTATTTAACTGTAGTGCCAAATTAAAGGCAGACAGCGTATCATTAAATAATTGTCTACAAACTGGACCTAGTCTAACCCAAAGACTACAAGATGTCTTATTACGATTTCACTGGTGTTTTCGCCTATACGGCCGACATTAGTAACGCCTTTTTAACAGTAGGCTTACAAGAGACGGATCGTGATTTTACTAAATATCTCTGGGTGAAAGATCCTCAGGATCCTAATAGCAACGTCATTACTAATAGGTTTGCCTCAGTACTGTTCAGAGCGACATCTTCACCATTCTTACTCCAGGCTACTCTAGATACACATCTTAAGATGTCTAATAGCCCCTACAAGACTGAGATTAGCAACAATTTATACGTTGACAATTTTCAAGGAACCACTAATGATAAAAGATAAACTAGTGGAAATCTACCATGAGGCTAATCGTGAACTGTTAGGAACCGATATGCCCTTACAGTCGTGGGCCTCAATTAATAAACAACTAAACCAGATAATCGAGAAAGAATTCCCTGATTATAATGTACCTCACAAATTGAAAGTCTTAGGTATGGAGTGGACTAATTCCACAGGCAAATTAAATATCAAGTCTGTGGAAATCAACCATTCACCCCTAACCATGAGAAAACTACTCTCCCATGTCAGCAAGCCATTTGACCCTTTAGGCCTACTTAGTCTTATTCTAATTAAGGGTAAACTCCTTATACAGGAGTGCTGGCAAAGGAATTTGAGGTGGGATGAAACGTTGCCGGAGGATCTCCAAGAAAAATGGCAGCAGTTGATTCCTGATTACAACAAACTTAGTATTCTACAATTTCCTCGAAATGCCTTAGGACTAAATTTACCCACAAATTTACATGTGTTCTGCGATGCTTCAGGCCAAGCGTATGGCTCAGTAGTCTATCTAGTTAATACTCAACAATCATTTTTGCTTACATCTAAGGCAAGGTAGCCCCGATTAAGAAGCGGTCACTACCCAAATGGAATTACT
This sequence comes from Procambarus virginalis, assembly GCA_020271785.1. Taxonomy (NCBI): domain Eukaryota; kingdom Metazoa; phylum Arthropoda; class Malacostraca; order Decapoda; family Cambaridae; genus Procambarus; species Procambarus virginalis. The sequence continues at coordinate 22,729,281 of WNGS01163555.1, forward strand.
GCCTTATTAGTAGGTGTAAGACGGGCTCATTGCCGATCAAAACGCTCAGTAATGTTCACTTGGTGAAATAGTAGTGTGGTCAGACAATGAGGCAGTATTACAGTGGGTAAAAAACAACGACAACAAAACTCCCTATGTCAGAAATCGAGAAAGGGAAATTCGAGAATTGTCTGCTGGTTATAAACTAAAACATGTCCTAACCAAGGACAATCCAGCTAACTATTTATCCAGAGGTTTGACTTTAAAGCAATTAGTTAAAACCGAGATGTGGTTTAATGGACCCCAATGGCTAGTTAGTGGTCAGTGGCCCCAACAAAAGCCACAAGTCATTGTGACCAATATCACTACCCCTGTTGTGGATCCAGAACCCCCTCGAACTTTAGCAATCAATCCTCATCATTATTCCAATTTAAGCAAACTGCTAAGAGTCACTGAAATGGTATTTGATTTCATCAACAAGATAGGGGTCAAGTATCGATTTCCTAGTTCCATCAAATATTGGGTCAAACAAGCTCAACAAGAGAGCAATATGGGAAGGAGATGAACATCTCCCAGATAAGTTGAGTAAGTCTCTGGGTATCTGGCTTGACTCAGACAACCATAATATTTTGAGATGTGGCGGACGTCTGCTTCATGCAGAAATAAATTTAGATACGAAGAATCCAATACTTCTACCATGTCACCACATCATCACTAAACTCATAGTTCTGCATTACCATGAGCATAATATATTGCATGGTGGAGTATTAGATACTCTTACTGAACTCAGATAACGTTTTTGGCTTCCCCAAGGTCGCCAAACTGTCAAATCCTTAATCAAGTCTTGTGTAATCTGCAGGAGATATGAAGCTCGAGTGTGTTTTTATCCAGGTCCACCGCCCCTACCTAAGGAGCGAGTCGTCCACCTTCGTCCCTTTGAAACCACAGGAGTCGACTATTTTAAAAGGCACCCCGGACAAGATTCCAGTGAAAACCTACATTTGCCTCTTCACGTGTGCTACCGCACGTGGGGTACATTTAGAAGTCCTTCTGACATGAGTGCAGAAGCCTTTCTCAAGCCTTTCGCAGATTTGCTGCACCCAGATCTTGCCCAAAAGTAATGATCATATAATGGATCTAACTTCTTACAGGAGAGGCTTGCTACAACAATATGGAACCATCCAGAAGTACACTCGGTGCTCAAACAGAGACAATGCCACTGAAAATTTATCCTTCCAAGAGCACCATGAAAAGACGATTTTTATGAACGAATGGTGGGAACTGTCAAGAAATGCCTAAGAAAGGCTTTACACTGGCAGATAATTAATCTCACTGAGTTACAGACACTTATCGTGGAAATTGAAGCACGAGTCAACAACAGACCTCTAACCTACTTATCAGAAGATTTCTCCCAAAGAGAACCCCTGAGCCCATCTCATTTGATTCATGGTGGTCTTCTGAGCCCTCTTATATCTCTAGGAGATGAGGATCCAGCTGACCCTTCATGTGTCAGAGCGAGTGACTTGGTGGAGAGTTATAAACACCTTTCAAGGGTAATCGAGAAATGGAATGAGGTCTGGACATGTGAATATCTGACTGCTCTAAGAGAATATCACTATGGAGCTGCAAGCCCATACAACAAAGTTCAACTTAAACCAGGTGATCTTGTCCTAGTAGACAGTGATGGACCCAGGTCAGATTGGCCTATAGGTAAAGTTGTTGATATCCATCCCGACCGCCATGGTATTATACGAATTGTTAAGGTTCAGTGTCGAGGCACTACTATCTTAAAAACACTAGTACAATTAGTACCTTTAGAGTTAGCGAAACATGAGTGTTCTACAGATGTACCTGTAACCCAAGTTTCAGAGAACAATAATTCTGCTCAACAGAGCACAAGGCCATCTAGGTTCGCTGCTCAGAACTGCAAACAGAAACTTAAACAATATTTTGATTCTGCTTGATACCTGGTTACCTGGTTGATGGGGTTCTGGGTTCTGGGAGTTCCTCTACTCCCCAAGCCTGGCCCGGTGCCAGACTTGACTTTTGAGAGTTTGGTCCACCAGGCTGTTGCTTGGAGCGGCCCGCAGGCCCACATACCCACCACAGCCCGGTTGGTCCGGCACTCCTTGAAGGAAACAATCTAGTTTCCTCTTGAAGATGTCCACGGTTGTGCCTGTAATATTTCTGATGCTCGCTGGTAGGACGTTGAACAACCGTGGAGCTCTGATGTTCATACAGTGTTCTCTGATTGTGCCCATGGCACCTCTGCTCTTCACTGGTTCTATTCTGCATTTTCTTCCATGTCGTTCACTCCAGTACGTTGTTATTTTACTGTACAGATTTGGGACCTGGTCCTCCAGTATTTTCCATGTGTATACTATTTGGTATCTCTCTCGTCTCCTTTCTAGTGAGTACATTTGGAGAGCTTTGAGACGATCCCAATAATTTAGGTGCTTAATCTCGTCTATGCGTGCCGTATATGTTCTCTGTATTCCCTCAATTTCAGCAATCTCTCCTGCTCTGAAGGGGAAGTGAGTACTGAGCAGTACTCAAGATGAGACAACACAAGTGATTTGAAGAGTACAACCACTGTGATGGGATCTCTGGACTTGAAGGTTCTCGTAATCCATCCTATCATTTTTCTGGCCGACGCAATACTTGCTTGGTTATGCTTCCTAAACGTTAGGTCGTCGGACATCATTATTCCCAAATCCTTGACATGCTGTTTTCCTACTTGGGCAGATTCGATTGTGTTTTGTACCCTGTATTATGTTTAAGATCCTCATTTTTGCCGTATCTGAGTACCTGGAATTTATCACCGTTAAACATCATGTTATTTTCTGCTGCCCAATCGAAAACTTTGTTAATATCTGTTTGTAGTTTATCAGTGTCTTCAGCAGAGGCAATTTTCATGCTGATTTTTGTATCATCTGCAAAGGATGACACGAAGCTTTGACTTGTGTTTTTGTCTATATCTGATATGAGAATAAGGAACAACAGTGGTGCAACGACTGTACCTTGAGGTACAGAGCTTTTAACTGCCCTCGGACTCGATTTTACTTGATTGACTGTTACTCTTTGTGTTCTGTTCGACAGGAAATTGAGTATCCAGCGTCCTACTTTACCAGTTATACCCATTGACCTCATTTTGTGTGCAATCACTCCAAGGTCACATTTGTCAAATGCCTTTGCAAAATCTTTGTATACGACATCCACGATATGTTTTTCCTCTAATGCCTCAGTGATTTTGTCATAGTGGTCAAGTAGTTGTGAGAGGCATGATCTTCCTGCTCTAAATCCATGTTGGCCTGGATTGTGGAGGTCATTGGTTTCCATGAATCTAGTGACTTGACTCCTGATCACTCTTTCAAATACTTTTATTATATGGGACGTTAGTGCAACTGGACTATAATTCTTTGCCAATGCTTTGCTACCACCCTTGTGTAGAGGGGCAATGTCTACTGCTTTAAGCGCAGCTGGTATCTCCGCTGTGTCCAAGCTCTTCCTCCACACTATAGTGAGTGCCTGTGCTACTGACACTTTGCATTTCTTTATAAATATTGAATTCCATGAGTCTGGACCCGGAGCTGAGTGCATGGGCATAGTGTCAATTTCTCTTTCAAAATCTGCCACGCTTGTGTTGACATCAGTTATATTTACAGGTGTTTGAGTATCATTCATAAAGAAATTATCCGAATCTTCCACTTTCATGCTGAGTATCGGAGTGCTAAACATGTCTGCATATTGCTTTTTTAGGATTTCACTAATTTCTTTGTCATCCTCAGTGTATGAACCTTCACTAATATGAATAGGTCCAATACTGGCAGTGGTTTTCACTTTTGATTTAGCATATGTGAAGAAATATTTTGGGTTTTTCTTTATTTCTTGAACTGCTTTCTGTTCTAGTTGCCTTTCTTCAATCTGATAGTCAGCTTAAGTGTAGATAACTCATCATTTACACTTGAGGTGGCCATGCTGATGCAGTGCTGGGTTGATGTCCAGTAACTAGATAGTTACGAGTGACCCCTGGGGCCAGATTCACGATGGTACTTACGAAGGTTTTTCTTCTTAGCTACGAATGTTTTCCTTCTTAGCGCCTTCGTGGCGGCTACGTCGGTATTCAGGTAGCTACACTAAGTCAAAAAACCTTCGTAAGTTTGGTCCGGGATCTAAGTATGGTTTCGACCACTCGTAGCTTTACGTAAACTGGATATAATTCAATTTTTCTCTACTACATAATACTGGGATCGATTTTAAGATTTTGGAACAAACAAAAGATTATAAAAATTGAATCTCTTGAAGAGGAGCCCTTCGTGTTAGTTATATGTGCATTCTCTGCTTGAAACTTTGAGTAAATATGTCTTTTATGATATTAGAATTAGTTTTATAATAGCAAGATATTATACCCGTAGTTATTAAGTAAATAAACACTGGTGAACATGAAGTATGAGAGAATGTGATGAGCCCTGCCTGATGGGATCATTTACTATCACCAAATGCCCTAGTAGTAAGGGTGTACCTTAGCTGTACATACCCATTTCTAATTTATTTAGTTTGGTTTTATTTTGAAATTAAATCTGGGTGAGACATAAAATAAAAATATGCTGCACAAATGATGTTAGGTAAGGAGAAGGGTAAAAATGTCAAAAACTTTATTCACTAAACACTTAGAGCTATAATTATGATTATATGGACTATTAAAAAAGAGAGAGGGAAGTTGGGGTCCAAGACCTCTTCCTGTTATACAACTTGGGTGTGGAACAAGTAATTATCAAAAGAAGGCACCATGCCGGGAAGGCTATGTAGCAGTAAGGCAGTGAGGTGAGGTTATTCACTGAATACTTAAAGCTATAATTATGACTATATGGACTATTAAAAAAGAGAGAGGGAAGTAGGGGTCCAAGACCTCTTCCTGTTATACAACTTGGGTGTGGAACAAGTAATTATCAAAAGAAGGCACCATGCCGGGAAGGCTATGTAGCAGTAAGGCAGAGAGGTGAGGCAGCTACTTATTTGAGAAATGCTTATTTTATTTACCTTATAAGCTGAAACAACTTATTTTATTTGAGGAATACTCAGCTGATTCCTCTACATTTAGCATGGAACAAATTTGTGTCCAAGAACTTTCCTGTTACACAATTTGGCTGTGTGTAACCAAACTAGAAGTGCTCTACAAATCGAGGGACCCAGAATGTGGAATGACCTCCCGAATCATGTCAAAGGATGTACCTCTCTCAACCAGTTTAAGAGTAAAACCAAGTACTACCTAATTAACTCCATGTAACCTAACTTACCCCCTAAATGTCAACCCATGTCTTGCTATTTTTTAAACAATGCTGTTCATCAACGTGTACAATTGCTGATTTCTGCTATGTTACCCCCCTTTTTTATTTTTTATTCCTTCTTTCAACACAATTTATACCTAATCCCGATTACTATTAAGTTTTAGTCTAAGTGTTTTTCCCCCACACCTTGCCCGAAATGCTATGAGTATTAGTGGCTTTAGGTATTGTATGTACTAGCTCTGTCTATAAATCCAACATTATGTTTGTAAATCAACTGTATGTACTTTTCCTGAATAAAATTTATTTATTATTTTTATTTATTAATCAGTAAGTATTAAAAGAAGGCACCAAGCTGGGAAGGCTATGTAGCACCATTGTGTGTAACAATAAACCAAATTTTTTTAACAAATAATGCACCTGTATGGTAAAACAAATCCTGTCAGCTGTAAAAATATTGATGCAGTTATTTAAATAAAAATATAATGAAAGAATATTACTGGTTTATTTTTATCCTATCTTTTTGTACTGTACAGTATATCCAAGGAAGTGAAAAATTGAGACATAATGCACAATTTAATGAATGATTAGCATGGATTAGCAGTTCAAAAGAAATATGACTATTACATATCAACATGAGATCTTAATGATCCATGGTTAACATGATTTAATAAGGATAATACAGTATTTGTAATAATACAAACTATAATTTAAAATCTTTATTACTGATTTTTCTTATTAAGAAGATTAGGTATACACAGCAATGTGCTGCTACCCTATTCTATATGGAATATTATACAGTGTAGATAAAAAAAACTAGCTATAAGTTTATCTAATACTCCCATCTCACAGGATGGTTAGACATACATGGAATCAATTTAGAAAATACCAGCCTCAATACAAAAAACAAATCAACTCTGACTAAACAACTCTTCGCGATTTTCACAAGAGGTAAGCACTGAATCATGGAAACATTATATTATAATTACTCCTATCAGTTTCTACAAGACTAGTCTCAAACAATGTATTTTTTAACATGTTTAAGTATACACAACAATGTGCTGCTTCCCTATTTTGTATGAAGGACCACACAGTGTAGATCAAAAACCAGCTACAAGCTCATCCAATATCCTCACCTCACAGGATGGCCAGTCATACATGTAATCAGGAGAGAACAAAATACTTAATGCTGATCTATTAGCCTCCACTGGCAAAATCTGGGTGCAGCACAAGAATATCTTCCAATATTCCTGAGTGTATGAAGTAATTACAGAGCTCAAAGTACCTCATACCATTTGGTATGAAGTCACTGATAACAGGGCAATCACAGATATAGTGTTGGAGAGTATGTTCTCTCAAGTAGGACTGAAAACAATGTTTTTTCCACCAAGAGGGTATAAACCCATGGAACCGCCTACCCGCTGAACCGTAAATGCCAAATTCCAGCTAAAAAATATCATTAAGACAATTGGCGGGCCTTTATCAAGCCGCCGGCTTTCTGTCCTCGTCGAGGCCACTAGATAGTTAGTGGCCTTGGGTAAATTAGTAAATATATACAATAATTGTCAGCGCATCTTCCGAGCAACAAGGACAGCTACACAGTATCTCTTAGAATTACGTAGGTAAACAACAAATGTAACATATTTGTTTACTACAATGTCCGTGCTGCCTCTAGAAATTGAAAAAACAGTTTTACTTCGAAATATACTAATTTTATAAGAAAATTCGACGTAAATAGGAGGCAGTAGAGCTCCGATAAGCCAGCGCTAAATCTTCAATATGAAGAATGTTGCCTGCTCTCTGATTGGCCAAACGAAACACAGTAGTGACCTCTAGCACGCAGGTGAACCAACAAATATCTTCCTAAGTGGACCTACCTGAATTGCACCTAAGCATCTTCTTAGGGCACACTTAGGAACCTTCGTAGCAAACCTGCTTACGAAGAAATACATGGAGCTTCGTGAATCTAGGTCCAGGACAGCCTCACTGTATTGTTGAGGTCTCCTTGATCTTAAATGATCCAGTTATTCATATTTATTTTTTTTATAATATCACTCTGTCTCTTACTGAGAATTATTCAATAATTTTCAATGTTTATTACGTCCCCATGTTGACCTAGAGTCATCTACCACAGATTCGGGACATTCGTTAGGTTCGTACTAACCTACTAACCCATAAATATAACTTCAGGATAGAGAAACAGGTGCACGTTAGTACTAAGACCTGAACTACGACCCGAGTTTTCTCCCCCCCCCCCAACCCCGAGTTATGTTGGAAATAACCAACAGTTTCAGACATCTCTTGTATTTTTATACAACCTTTGTATTAATCACAAGTAGTTACTAAAATCACCAACTTGTAGATTTAATTGTTATCATGATATATAATAACCATATTGCCAGATTCTTCCTAGTCAGAGTGGCGACGCGAGGAACGACAGGCAGAAACATGAATTCTTTCCACATTTAGTTGGAATTATAAAAGAGTCCAGTTTATTATTGCCGTTACCAAAGATAGTTTACTAATAAGTTTATTTTCGTAGCATACTACTGCTTACTGGAACTCCCTTATTTAGCTGATATTAAACATTCTAGAGGAAATTATTTTAATGTAAATGATTTCACTTTAATTTCCTCAATTAGATGTGTAACTTTAATAAACCAATTTATGTTATGCGAAGTTATATTTTAACACTAAAGAATTAAATGTGACATCAATACTCGTCACCATCTCTTCTTTCCTTAGTTAATTCCGATATATATAAATCCATTTACGCTCGAGATGTCTATTGAGAGCCGCGCATGCGCAATCGGAAGGAGGAAGAAGACGCGAGAACGTCGCCAGCCACCATGCGACTCGGACGCAATTAGCAACGTACAACAGAGATCTACGTTTTGGTCTTGCTAACAGTTTGTATTTCGCTCCTACGACCAGTAGAGGGGTGCCACGTCCCTTGGCACATCACGACAGTGTCCAAGGAACTAATTATTACTCTAACCCGCAAGCAACGTCTTATCAAGGCAGATGAGGACGAGGGATCTGGAATCGTTCCTACATCAGTGGACACTCGGCCCGGCAACTATTAATTACCTATATTATAACAATGTGTACATGTTTATATTTAGGCTAGTTGTCGTTAGGCTGTGTAATTAACATCAAAATCCAGTACGTTCATTTCCATATTTATTCCGTCTTCTAATGGAATATAAATTGCACAGATATTTGCAGAAGATTTCTGCAGTGATAATTATATTCTTTAGGAAGATTTCCGTAATTTAGGATGTACTTGTAGTTACCAATTAGTGGAATTCTACAATGCAATTGCCTTCCAGCTCCGGGTCCACGACAACCGAAGTATTAGGCTTCCCCACCTACACATGCAACAATTTGCCCGAGGCAACATGTCATCGGTGGACCGTGACAACAGATTACGCCTTTCTAGAATTTACAGCTAATCTGACGTGATATCTAGTAGTGTAGTATTAGATATGCTAACATTTTGTTACATGAATGATTTCCTCTAAATCATCATTTACTTGTCATTTAGGAAATCATATTATTTACTAACAATTTCTATTTGATTATATATGAACCATGATATAAATTTATAATATATATATATATATATATATATATATATATATATATATATATATATATATTATATATATTTAATATATATATATATATATATATATATATATATATATATTATATATATATAATATATATAATATATTATTTCTTTCAGACAGATGAACCAGCGTCGGATAATTGGTGCTAGAACTTAATTGTATCCTAGCGTTCGTACCCCCTAGTTTTGTGCAGGTTAATTTGACTCTATTGCATAATAAATTCAGTTTCACTAAAATCCATAGGACACTAGTTCTTGGTATCAGTTTAATTCATTGGCTCATTTTTTGTTTTCCACTTTTCTCAAAAAGTGGTGGTCCTTCATAGCTATCGAATCATTTGTTTTAATTACAATTATTGGAGTCAGATTTCCCACCCCACCATTCATCCAGTCCCTCCCAACATCCATACTTCCAGTTTCCCCACTATCCACTCAGTCTCCGCACCATCTATATACTTCAGTTCCTCCCCCCCCCATACTACCAGTCCCCCACCATCCATCCAGTCCTCCCAGTCCACCATCCATCCAGTCCTCCCAGTCCACCATCCATACATCTAGTTCTCCAACATCCATCCACTTCCCCACACCATCCATGCAGTCCCCCTTCCACTAACCATACATCCAGTTCCTCCACAATCCTACCAATATGAATCCCACCATTCATCTCTATCCCCCCCACCATCCATACTTCGATTCCCCCCCCCTCATCCATACTTTCCATTTCCTCCACCATACATCTTCTCACCACTAGCAATACATCTAGTTCCTCACCATCCATTCCCCCCCCCCATGCCATCAATGCATTCAGTTCCCACCATCCATACATCGACTTCCCCCCCATCCATACATCGAGTTCCCTCACCATCCATACATCGAGTTCCCCCACCATCCATTCATCCCTCCACTATCAATCAGCATAGTTCCCCCGCCTTCCATCCAGTCTTCCAGTTCCCCTCCCCATTCATACATCTAGTCTTCCGCATCCTATATCCGGTTCCCCATACATCCATACTTCCAGTCTCCTTACCATCCATCCAGTCCACCACCATCCATCCAGTTCTACCCATCCGTCCAGTCCTCCCATCATCCATCCTTCCAGTCCCACCACCATCCATCCTTCCCTCACCATCCATCCAGTCCCCCCCTCCACCATCCATATATATATATACCATTCCCCCACCATCCATACATCCAGTTCCACCATCCATAAATCCAGTCTCTCCACCATCTATACATCGACAGCTGAGTGGACAGCGCTTCGGATTCGTAGTCCTGAGGGTCCGGTTCGATCCCTGGGGAGGCGGAGACAAATGGGCAAAATATTTCTTTTCACTCTGATGCTCCTGTTCACCTAGTAGTAAATGGGTACCTGGGAGTTAGATATCTGATACGGGCTGCTTCCTGGGGGTGTGTAACAAAAAAGGCCTGGTTGAGGACCGGGCCGCGGGGATGCTAAGCCCCGAAATCATCTCAAGATAACCTCAAGGTATCCAGTCACCCACCATTCATTCAGTTCCCTCCACCATCCATAATGAAGTCCCCCACCACAATCCATCCATCCAGTTACCCCACCATCCATACATCCAGTCACCCCCCCCCCCATCCATACACCGAGTTTCCCCACCATTAATCCGTCCTCCACCGTCCATACATCCAGTCCCCCCCCCATCAATCTTGGTGCACTCACAAATATAACTAATAAATAATAAATAATAAATATAATATGTTTATTCAGGTAAGGTACATACATACAAGGGATGTTACATTTATGGATCGATTTATAGATAGAGCTAGTACATACCATGCTAAGCCACTATTACGCAATGCGTTTTCGGGCAGGAAAAACATTAATATCTATAAACTTAATACTAATTGAGCATAAAGAATAAAATGAGTTGAGAACAAAACAAATAAAGATAAAAAAAAGGGGAACATGACTGAAAAGCAGCACAAATACAATAGCTCGACAAACAGCGTTGTTTAAAAAAATAACAGACATGGGTTGACAATAGAGGGGTAAGGTAGGTTACAGGGAATTTATTGGGTAGTGTTTAGTTAATCTTAAACTGGTTGAGAGAGGTACAGTCTTTAACATGGTTGGGAAGGTCATTCCACATTCTGGGTCCCTTGATTTGTAGAGCATTTCTAGTTTGATTAAGTCGTACTCTTGGAATATCAAAACTGTATTTTTTCTGGTGTGGTGCTCATGGGTTCTGTTACAACCTCAATGAAGCTTTTGAGGTCAGGATTGGCATTACAGTTCAGCGTTTNGTGAGAGCCATTTGTGGTTTGTCAGCTTCCGTTGGGTAGGGGATGGAAGCTATGTGCTTGGTATGCGGACATGTGGAGGGAGGGGGGACCCCCCAATACCTGAGAGGGGGCAGAGGAGAGTTAAGACGAGAGAAGGAGGGGAAAGTGAGGGGACATCCATTATCCATGAAGTGCCAGGAGGTAGGAGAGAAAGAAAGAGGTGGACAGACAGACAGACAGACAGACAGACAGACAGACAGACAGAGACAGACAGACAGACAGACAGAGACAGAGACAGACGACAGAGGCAGACGGAGGTAGGAGGAGAAGGGAGTGGCAGCAGGAAGTGAACCATTAACCTTAAGTACTTTTCGATGTCTTAGAGCGGACTGAGAGATGCTCTCCCCAACAGGCCATCACCTGTCAACCATCAATCAATCACTTCTCATTTGACCGGAAACGTTTCTCTTTTCTAGCATAGGTGGCGTCATATCTCCCCTCAGCAGAGATTATATGCAATAAAACGGGGAAAGTAAACACATTATATAAATTTATTTCTTTTATTAAAACACTTAAGCGATTTACAACGATAATAATAATAATAATAATAATAAGCTGGTCATCCTAGCCAATCATCCAATCTGTAGACAGATAGATTGGAGTCCTTCATCCACTCCATTGATCCTTCCCAGTCATAAAGGCAGGACACAAAGGGTCAAGGACAACCCTCAATTCATTTTAGCTAATCAAGTTACAATCATGACGCGCCAGTTAGAAAAAATTCAAAATAAGTCTGCACATCAACGCGTGAGACGTGATCACTACCTACAAATTTTGTTAACTGCGATCCCAACATCGGCTCTCCCAATAAATATCATTGAAATGTAAGCGTGTTTTCTCAATCTCCATCACCTCTTCTTCCTACACCCGTTATTGCTGTGCAGACCTTATAAAACACAAAGGCGTTATCATAGGAAGACAATGACACAGAATGTTCAAGACTCCTGAATGAGTGAAACATCAACCCGTCTCGTTAGGGTCTAACCTTCATGCTGGTTTGAGGGCGTAGTGACATGGGCGAGGTAGTGGGATGACCCTACCCTCACCCCATCCACCCCACACCATCCCCCATCCCCACTCCCACCCCTCCTTTCCATGCCAAACCATCGAGCATCACTTCACCCTTCCCAGACCGGATGTTCTGTGCAAAGCCTTTAGTATTATTTCTGATCATATGTCTAACCTTGTATCGTAACGTGACCAACATGGTAACATCATTCTTTGCTCAAATAGCATTTTAAGAGTAACGAGAGTCATAAGGTGATCTTCAATCTCATTATTTTTATAGCAAATCATAATTTTTTTGTAAAACATCTGCATGGGATACACATAGCAGTCAGTCAGTGGTCTCTCTCTCTCTCTCTCTCTCTCTCATCCTCTCTCTCTCTCTCTCTCTCTCTCTCTCTCTCTCTCTCTCTCTCTCTCTCTCTCTCTCTCTCTCTCTCTATTAGATCATTTAATAGCTGGGAAAAGTATCATCATTCCTTTCTCCTGCTGCCGGTTCACGTATCTTTTTCATTTCACTTGACTGACCGCTCACCAGAGGATGGAAGACTAATGTCAATTTTCAAGCCCCACATCTCTCACACCCTTATAACCCTATAACGTAACATGATCAACATGATGACGTCGTTCTCTGCCCAAATATCATTAATGTAACGTGACCATCATGGTAACATCATTCTTTGCCCAAATATCATTTTAAGAGTAACGAGCGACTTTCGGTCAGTTGTCTGAATATTGAAATGTGAACCGTGTTAAATTGACTTGTTCATTATCCACGAGTTCAAGCTGCCTTGAACTCGGACCTACATTATCCAAAACAAACTTTCCGCTATCCAAATAAATAATTTGAAAATGTGCGCGTGTCTACTCATTCCATCTCGTCAGGGTCGGACCTTGTGTCTTCCCCTAGCGCGAGTTTTTTTTTTCACTATCCATCGTCCTTCGCGCTCATCAGCCATTAGTGATCGTGGTTCCAGCAGAAAAAAAAACAGAGTCTACTGACAGTGTGACAGTTTAACCCTCTGTAACTCATTGTAACGCAAATCATCTTTCTGCAATCCAAATAACATTATATCGTTACGTATCGCGTTTTACTGAATGAGGGAAACATTTTACATCTTAATAGGTGTCTCGAGTAAATGAGCGAACGAGCATTCTAGCGGTACACCTGTTGAAGTGTGACAGACGTCTGGCCAGCTGTGACCGACGCACACATGCTCTTATGTCGGCTAACCTACACTCACATCCGACGACACATGCTATCACATCCATCACAACATTATTTCCTTAACCATGTAGTCTCTCTCTCTCTACATTTCTCCTAGCTTCTACCATCACTCAGTAACTCAGTAAGTCAAACAGCAAAGCGGACTGAAGACTCTAATATGTTATGGGATAGACTGCTTCACTCTCGAGTTGAGTCATTAGTGAAATACACGGCTTCAGTTTGGTGAGACATAGCATCTAGCTCACCAGAGGATGGAACACTAATGTCAATTTTCGATCCCCCATCACACTCACCTTTATAACTTTGTAACGTAACATGACCAACACGATGTCATCGTTCGTTGCCCAAATATTATTAATGTAGTGTAACCATCATGTTAACATCGTTCATTGCCTAAATATCATTTTAAGAGTAAGAGTAACTTTCTGTCCGAATATCATATTGATATGTGAACCCATTTAGCCAAACACAATATCTCCTTTACATCTCATACCATACCATATAATATTACTGTCTACCAGTTTTTAGCTCCTGTAACACATTGTAACGTAACGCGAAATCAAATTTCTACAAACCAAAATATCATTTTTAAATGAAGTTTGACTTAGTCCATCTCCTTTACATCTCACACTATATAATATTACTGTCTACCAGTTTTAGCCCCTGTAACACATTGTAACGTAACGTGGAAATCAACTTCTCTGTTGACCAATTAGCATTATTGAAAATGTAAATCATGTTTAGCCATTACATCCAAACACAAGTAAAAAAATATTACCACAGCCCTGTTTAGTTCTTGTAACACATTATATCGTTACGTAACGCAACGTGGAAAATCATCTTTCTATCTGATGACCAAATAACATTTTTGTAAATGTGAAGCTTTGTAGATTTAATTTTAAACAAAGGTGTGTCACTAGTCCACAAACTAAGAGTGGTGAGTCAGGAAGAATGTCTTTGTGAAATATGCACAGAAGAGTTTGGGGAGATATGATCACTACATACCTACAAATTCTAATATTTTTTGTTAACTGTGTGATCACAACATTTACCTCTGGTCTCTTGTTCCGCCTCTCACTAGACAATAAACACAATTTTGTATAATTTCTCGACTAAAATACCACTCTGAAACATCTTTACACTTTATTTTTCATTGTCACGTGCACTGCCATCAAAGGAAATCTCACTAGTGCATGGATGTCTTGTGTGTTAAATATACGAACCTTTCCTAGCTTATCATTTTTCTTTGTGAAACTTATATGTGATGATCATATCTCCCGAGTCCACACAATAACCCACACATCACCCATCTTCAGTTTTCAAATCACAGCTCGCATCTAATTTACTGTTATTTTTTGTTTGCAGAAACTATGTTTGAGAATATGCACAATGTGACCAATTACTGTTCGTATCATCAAAGTCCTTTCAGTCATCAAAACAAGCAGAGGTGCAGCATAATCCACCAGAGATCTGATGTATGCAAGGTACATCATTTTGACAGTTCTGACACTGACCGCCTTATCGAGATGACTGTGCGCAACAGTAGCCCAGCGAAAACATAGACTTTTAATATCGTATCAAGACAATGACACAGAATGTTCAGCACTCTTAATAATTTTATTCAAGCACTGATAACATAGCATAATGTAAGATTTTTTTCACATTTCATATCGCGTGTGTGGATTTAGTTTTAACAAAAAGTGAAGCACGAGAACATGAACTAATAGGGTTGAGATAGGAGGAAAGGCTTTGCAGAAGATCGAAGAGCTGAGGAGACATGTTCGCTACCTACATTACTATTATTTCTTGCAGACCTGCAGACCTGACCAGAAAAGCAGTCAGTCAGTCAAACATTTTATAGTTTATAGTTTTTCACTTTAAAAAACAGGGACTACTAGTCTTCAATTTTTTCTTCTATCAAATCAAATAGCCATGAGGGCTACTACTACATGACTGCAGGAGCGAGCATTTCGAGCGGTGTACCTATTGTTGGTGTCTTTCGCATGACTAGGTTAGGGAGCACAATATCCCACATTATACCTGCTACTAGTCAATAAACACAATTTTATATCATTTCGTGACTAAAATAGCACTCTGAAACATCTTTGCACATTTTAATTTTTACATTGTCACATGCACAGCCATCAAAGGGAAACCTCACTTCTGCATGGATGTATAGTGTGCTAAATAAAATGTCCTTACATAGCTTATCATTTTCTTTGAGAAACTTGTATGTGGTGATCATATCCCCGACTCCGCACAAATAACCCACACATCACCCAACTTCTGTTTTCAAATCTGAGCTCGCATCTAATTTGATGCTTTTTTTCAGAAAACTAAGTTTTGAGAATATGCACAAAGTCAGCAATTACTATTCGTATCATCAAAGTTATTCTCAGAGTTTTTTTTAGTTTAAAAAAATACTTCCACCATCCTACATCCATATTGAGAGAGAAGGTAAACATAACTTGGTTATTGCATCTAGTTTTTAGAAGGGTTTGAATAAAAAGTCATGTTCCATAAAAAATAATATTTTACAGCCTCCATTATTTATGAGCAGTAAGAGGGAAACGGGATCCACACATACAATTTCCAAGCATTACAACGCAAACGAGGTAAACATATCATGAAAAAACGACAATGATGTAGTATGCATTTAGTCAGCTAGTCAAAACTTAACATATGCGATATGATTTCACAGTTTTACCTTTGCAAGTTTTTTCAATGTTTTCTCTTCACTTGTGCTAAGTGAGCCAGACAAAATGTGGCATTGCATTCCCTCTGGAAGACAGAAGAGTTTGGGGAGACGCGATCACTACCCACACTACCTCCTCCTCTTTCTCTTATTAGTCAGTAAACATCCTTTGCATCTTTTCTCGACTAAATAGCACTCCAAAACATATGTGGCCATTTTTATTGTCATTGTTCCACTTATAGTCAACAATTTGTTTCACAGAGTGATGAGTTATGCATAGTGACGAGATTTCACGGTGAGCATAGTTTTAAGAGAGTTCACACTGTATTAATTACGGTCGTGGATATGTTATGTTATGTTTATGAAAATCATTGCTTCTTATTTTTAGCCATTTTCACTTCGCCCTGCTTTTCAGTCTTCTCATGTTCTTTCAAATAAAGTTTGCTTACAGTTTTTTTTCCACTAGATGCTTCACACTACATATATTAATCAACTTTCAAATTCTTTACAACTTCAGTTCAGTTTCTTTTCAATATCACAGCTTTTTATTGTTTCCCCTGTCGGTATCTAGTTCAGGACATCATATTATCAATGTCATTACAGTTTGTCAACACGTGCACTTGACTTGACTTATTTATATTTTCTCATTCTTTTCAAATAATTTATATTCCGTAGCCATGTTCCCGTCTCCACTCCAAACCGGACCTGCGGTCCAAGTCGGGACCGTAGGTCCTGACTGGTTTGGAGTGGAGACGGGAACATGGCTACCGAATATAAATTATTTGAAAAGAATGAGAAAATATAAATAAGTCAAGTCAAGTGCACGTGTTGACAAACTGTAATGACATTGATAATATGATGTCCTGAACTAGATACCGACAGGGGAAACAATAAAAAGCTGTGATATTGAAAAGAAACTGAACTGAAGTTGTAAAGAATTTGAAAGTTGATTAATATATGTAGTGTGAAGCATCTAGTGGAAAAAAAACTGTAAGCAAACTTTATTTGAAAGAACATGAGAAGACTGAAAAGCAGGGCGAAGTGAAAATGGCTAAAAAATGTCTGGGGTTCCCCTTCTTTCTACTCGGTTTGTCATGTTTCCTGTGTCTTCTTCCTCATCTCCCTCCGATCCTCCTTCCCATCCTTCTTCTCCATCTATTGAATCTCCCCGCCGCCTGTCGGTGCAGGCAGATGTCCATCGCTCTCCTAACGGCCGTCGTGTGTGCTCTCGTTCAGCTTCTGTTGAGACGCTGGAATCCATTGCCCGGTACGTTGTTGCTGGGACACCGGTCTCTTTAAGTCAGAAACGTAAGCCTGGCTCCTCTCCTTCATCCTCCCCGGCGGGTAAGAAGGCTTCGCTTTCTTCCTCGGCCCCTACTACTGGCTCTATTGCTCCTTCCCCGCCCATTTCAGTGGTTGCGCCCCCTGTTCCTGCTATGGAGGTTTCTTTGGCCCCTGCTTCCCTCTCGGTTGCTGCCCATGCGTAGGTGTGCTCCCCTCTTTCTACTCCCCCCTCTTCCTGCTGCTGTCCTTGACTGCTCCTCTCCGTTGTCTCCTCCTCTTCCTCCTCCGGACCCTGCCCGCCCACCTCTGGTCTGTTCTCCTACTTCTTTCCCTCAGTCTTTGCTCAGTTTACCCATGTTCCTTAACCCTGACTTTGCTGACCCTGATCCCGACCCTGATATTCTTTAACGTGTTATGTTGCTCTTTCGCCTTTGTTTCTTCCTTGTTCTCTGTTGTTGTCCTTTCTCTTCTCGTCGATGTCTATTCTTCAATGGAACGTTCGGGGTTATTACGTCAATTTCCTCGAACTCCAACTTCTGATTTCGCTGTTTTCGCCCCTTTGTGTCTGTCTCCAGGAGCCGATGCTTGGTGCTCGTCCTGGTCGTTTTCGTGGCTATTCCTTTCTCTCCCCACCCCCCAGCCGTTGCTGGGGCTCCTAATTCTTCTGCTCTCTTGATTCGCGCTGATGTTCCCTTTGTCCCCTTACTTTTTCCTTCGCCTCTCCATTGTTCTGCTGCTCGTATCTTTGCGGGGAAATAGTACACAGTTCGTTCCATTTATCTTCCCCCGAGTATCCTGCTTTCTCTTCCTGATTTGAAACACCTCCTGGACTCCTTGCCGGAACCTGTGCTCCTGCTGGGTGATTTTAATTGTCGTCATTCTCTTTTGGGTGATGTTCTGACGAATACCCGAGATCGCCTTCTTGAACCGTTTATCCTCTCTTCTTCCCTGTCTCTTCTGAATTCTGGTGAGCCCACTCATTTGGACTCTCGGACTCGCACCCTTTCCTGTCTTGATCTTTCTCTCTGCTCTTCTTCTCTTTACTTAGATTTCACGTGGCACGTTCTTGATGACCTCCATGGCAGTGATTATTTCCCCATCCTTGTTTCCTTTTTCTCTTTTCGCCCTTCCTTCTCTTTCCCTAGGTGGCAGTTTGCTAAAGTGGACTGGGACACATGTACCCTCAGTGCTGCTCTCTCTGACCTCTCCCTTCTGCCTCTCCCTCGCGCTCTCCTCCTTTTTCATGACACTGTCTTCGACGCTGCCTTCCACTCTATTCCTCGCTTTTCCTCTCGGGGTCCACGGAAGTGCGTTCCCTGGTGGAATGCAGCCTGTGCTTGGGCTGTCCGCTGTAAGTGTGCAGCCTGTGCTCGGGCTGTCCGCTGTAAGCGTGCAGCCTGGAAGAGGCACCGCCGTCGGCAGACGACCGATTCTTTTCTTTTCTTTTGGAAAGCGAGTGCGGTGGCCTGTAGGGCCATCCGTATGGCTAAACGTGATTGTTGGGCTTCTTATGTCTCCACAATTACGTCCGAAACTCCCCTGCCACAGATCTGGAAGCGTATTCGCAAGATAGCAGGTAAGTTCGTTCCCGATGTTTCCCCAGTCCTTCACCTCCATGGTACTCTTGTGGCGGACCCGTTGCAGGTCGCTACCGAACTGGGTTCCCACTTTTCTTCTGTTAGCTCTCGTCTTCATCTTCCCCAATCTTTCTTTCTTCGTAAACCTGTCCTTGAATCTCGTCCTTTAGATTTCTGCACTCGTCTTCGACTTTCCTATAACGATCCCTTCTCTCTCTCTGAACTTCGTTCTGCCCGAAGGGGGAGCCGGTCGGCCGAGTGGACAGCACGCTGGACTTGTGATCCTGTGGTCCTGGGTTCGATCCCAGGCGCCGGCGAGAAACAATGGGCAGAGTTTCTTTCACCCTATGCCCCTGTTACCTAGCAGTAAAATAGGTACCTGGGTGTTAGTCAGCTGTCACGGGCTGCTTCCTGGGGGTGGAGGCCTGGTCGAGGACCGGGCCTCGGGGACACTAAAAAAGCCCCGAAATCATCTCAAGATAACCTCAAGATATGCCCTGGCCCTCTGCCGTTCTACGGCAGCGGGCTCCGATGGTATTCATTATGAGATGCTTCGCCATCTCCCTCCGTGCATGTCTCAGTATTTACTGAGTCTGTATAATCAGATCTGGGAGTCGTCGTCAGTCCCTGAGAACTGGCTCGATGCCGTTGTCCTCCCTGTTCGCAAACCAGGGTCTCTGGGAACTTCCCCTAAGGACTTTCACCCTATTGTCCTCACAAGTTGTGTCTGCAAACTCTTTGAACGTATGGTTAATGTTCGTCTGATGTGGTTCCTGGAACACCATCACCTCCTCTCCCCTTCTCAATTTGGTTTCCGCAAGTGCCCAGCACGACAGATGTCCTGGTGAACTTGGAAGTCTATATTTGTACTGCTTTTGCTGCGAAGACCTCCGTTGTTGCCGTCCTTTTTGACCTGGAAAAGGCTTACAACATCACTTGCCGATATCATATTCTATCCCAGCTTCATTTTTTTGGCCTTCATGGTCTTCTCCCTATCTTTCTCCGCAGCTTCCTCTCTCGTCGTTCCTTTCGGGTGCGCCTTGGTACCGCTCTCTCTGCCTCTTTTCAGCAATACGAAGGTGTTCCCCAGGGTAGTATTCTGAGCACTACTCTTTTTCTGGTTGCCATCAATGGTCTTCTTTCCTCTCTTCTTTCCGGTGTCTTCTCCGCTCTCTATGTTGATGATCTTACCCTTTGCTGTCAGGGTGATGATTCACCTCTCCTTCAGCTTGCGATTGATGCCATGTCGTCTTGGGCCACCGATCATGGCTTCAAGTTCTCTACTTCTATGACTTGTGCCATGTCTTTTACTCGGAAACGGGTCGTTCTTCGTCCGTCTTTGTCACTTTATGGTTATCCCCTTGAGTACAAAGATTCCGCGAATCTTTTGGGGTTATTCCTGACACTTGTATGTCTTGGTCTCCCCATATCTCTTACCTCCGTGTTGAGTGCTCTAAGGCTCTTACCCTCCTTCGAGTATTGTCCCATACTTCTTGGGGAGCGGATAGGCGCACTCTCCTTGCTTTGCATTCCTCTCTCGTCCTATCTAAGCTCGATTATGGTTTCCCTGCTTGCTCGTCTGCTTCTCCTTTTGCTCTTCGCCGTCTTAATGCTTTGCACCATACTGGGCTGCGCCTCAGTTCTGGTGCCTTTCGTTCGACTCCCGTCCTTAGCTTGTATGTTGACACTGGCTTCTTGTCTCTCCAGGACCGCCGTGATCGCTACTGTCTTCGCTATCTTGCGCGGTCCTTACAACATCCTTCCTCTCGCCTCTGTCGTGCATTAACTTTTACCCCTCCTGCGGTTCCTGTTCCTTTCACCACCTCCCTCTTTCTGTCCGTTATCTCGCTTACAGGATTCTCTTTCCGTTCGTGTTTCTAATGTTTCTCCTCGTGTTGTTCCTTCTTTGCCCCCGTGGAGAGTCCCCCTTCTGCAGTTTTGTACATCCTTGACCCGCGTCATTAAAGCTTTTACCCCTCCTACGGTTCTAAAACGCCTTTTCCTTGAGCACTTTTCTTCTCACTCTTGCTCCGTTTCTGTCTTCACCGATGGGTCTAAGTCTGCGGACGGTGTTGGCTACTCTGTTGTTTTTCGGATGCTAGTCTCCGGAGGTAAGCGACACTTATATGTGTCGCTTACCTCCGGAGACTAGGATCTTTACAGCGGAGCTTTATGCTATT
>WNGS01163555.1:22755552-22774263 GCA_020271785.1 Procambarus virginalis
GATGATAAATTTAATTTAATTTATACATCGATTTGTTTCAATCGCATCAACAAAACATCAGATCTCCTCTCTTCTCTTCTCTTCATCAACTATGTTTTTCAATTTAATTTTAAATAGACTACTAAATCTATTATTTATTGTACAAATCACTTTAAAAAGTTTGTGTGATGTGTGGAGCCAAATGATTTATTAGTGTAAGTGAATCTCTTCTTGTTATATTGAGCGGCCAGTAGGCGGAACAAGGACAACCGTACTTCACAGGCCGGAGAGTAGGTGGAACAAGGACAACCGTACTTCACAGGCCAGAGAGTAGGTGGAACAAGGACAACCATACTTCACAGGCCGGAGAGAAGGTGGAACAAGGACAACCATACTTCACAGGCCGGAGAGAAGTGGAACAAGGACAACCATACTTCACAGGCCGGAGAGAAGGTGGAACAAGGACAACCATACTTCACAGGCCGGAGAGAAGGTGGAACAAGGACAACCGTACTTCACAGGCCAGAGAGTAGGTGGAACAAGGACAACCATACTTCACAGGCCGGAGAGTAGGCGTAACAAGGACAACCGTACTTCACAGGCCGGAGAGTAGGCGTAACAAGGACAATCGTACTTCACAGGCCGGAGAGTAGGTGGAACAAGGACAACCGTACTTCACAGGCCGGAGAGAAGGTGGAACAAGGACAACCGTACTTCACAGGCCGGAGAGTAGGTGGAACAAGGACAACCGTCCTTCACAGGCGGAGAGTAGGTGGAACAAGGACAACCGTACTTCACAGGCTGGCAAGTATTTGGAACAAGGAAACTCATAGTTCACAAGCTGTCGAGTAGGTGGAACAAGGACAACCATACATCACAGGCCAAGGAGTAGGTGGAACAAGGACAACCATACTTCACAGGCCGGAGAGTAGGTGGAACAAGGACAACCATACTTCACAGGCCAGAGAGTAGGTGGAACAAGGACAACCATACTTCACAGGCCGGAGAGAAGGTGGAACAAGGACAACCATACTTCACAGGCCAGAGAGTAGGTGGAACAAGGACAACCGTACTTCACAGGCCGAGGAGTAGGTGGAACAAGGACAACCATACTTCACAGACCGGTGAGTAGGTGGCACAAGGACACAGAACAGGCCGTATTAACATGGACAATAATACGTCACAGACCTGTGAGTAAATCCCATCATCCATCCACCAATCCAGTCCCTCCCAAAATCCATTCATTCCGCTAATCATCCAACAGATCCCCACAATCCTCCCATCCATTCAGTCACCCACCATCCATCTATCCGGTCCCCTCACCATCCATCCAGCCACCCCCCCCCTTCATCAACATCCAGTCCATCCATCCACTCTCCATCTATCCATCCAGTCTCTCCCGCCATCCAGTCCCTTCACCATTCATCCTATCCCCCCAACCATCCATCCATCCAGTCCCACCCACCATCCTTCCAGTCCCTTCCACCATCCATACAGTCTCTCTCTACCGTCTATCCTTTCCGTCCCTCCCACCATCTATCCAGTCCCTCCCACCAACCATCCAGTCCCTCCCACTATCCATCCAGTCCCTCCCACCATCAATTAAGTCCATCCCACCATCCATTTAGTAGCTTCACCATCCATCCATCGAGTCCCTCCTACCATCCACCCATCCAGTCCCCCCCAACATCGATCCAGTCCCCCCAACATCCACCCATCAATTCCCTCCCAACATCCATCCAATCCCTCCCACTATCCACCCATCTAGTCCCTCCCATCATCCATGCAGTGCCCCCACGATCCTCCCAACCAGTCTCCCCGTCATCTATCTATCCATTCCCTCTCAACACCCATCCATCCAGTCACTCCCTCCATCCATCCAGGCCCCCCCCCTTAACATCCATCGATCCATCCAGTCCTCCCACCATCCATCCAGTCCCCCCCAACATCCATCCATACATCCAGTCCCCCCACCACCCATCTATCCAGTCCCACCATCCCTCTATCCATCCAGTCCCCCAACATCCACCCGTCCAATACTCCCACAATCTATCCATCCAGTCCCTCCCACCATCCATCCAGTACCCCCAAAACCATCCATCTAGTCCTCCCACCATTAATCTATCAATCCAGTCCCCTCACCATCCAGTTCCATCACCATCTATCCATCCAGTCTCGACATCATTCATCCTGTCCTCTCATCATCCATCCATCCAGCCACTTAGTCCCCCTCCATCCATCCATCCATCCATCCATCCAGTCTCCCTCCATCCATCCATCCAGTCTCCCCCATCCATCCATCCAGTCTCCCCCATAAATCCATCCAGTCCCCTCATCATCAATCCATTCAGTCGTTCCCACCATTCATCCATGCACCTAGTCCATTCACCATCCATCCATCCAGTTCCTTTACCATCCATCCATCCAGTCCCCCTTACATCCATCCAACCAGTTCCTCCCACCATCCATCCTATTTCTCCCACTATCCATTCATCCAACCAGTCCCTCCCACCATCCAGTCCCCCCAACATCCATCCATCCAGACCCCCCAACATCCATCCATCCAGTCCTCCCATGCATCCAGTCCCCACACCATCCATCCATCCATCCAATCCCCCCACCATCCATCTTGTCTTCCTACCATCCATCCAACTTCCCCACCATCCTTCCACCATCCAGCCAATCACAGAGGCAGCAGGCCACGGACGTTATTTCCTTAGAACCGACAGGCCTGCTCTCAAGTGGCTGCCACCAGTATCTCATAGACCTAGGGCTAGGTAGGACCTCGGAGCTTCAGAATTATCTTATTTACCTTAATCAATAAAGTCCTGTGAAACGATCTACAGTGTGTGTCTCTTCAGTACCAAGAAAGTACCATCAACAACCAACCAAGCACGAATACTGGGTACGAATACTGGTAGCAGCACTGGGATTAAGATTTTTTTCTGGGCCAGACACTAAAGTGTCCATGCCGTCCACAGCCACCACCCGCCACAGCAACACTCACGCATCGTCAATAATCATTACTAGCTATACCAGGCCACGTGTTGCTGTGGCTCAGCAACGCATGTGTGTTGCTGAACAACAGCAACCTTTCTCTGTCTCCCAGTCCTCCTCACCAATCCCCCACTCCCCCGTCCCCTCGTCCTCCCAGCCATTCCTCACTCCCCCGTCCCCCTCATCCTCCCTACCTTTTCCCTCTCCCTCATCCCCTCGTCTTCTCTACCATTTTCCCCTCTCCCATCTTCTTGTCCTACCCATTATTCTCCATTCCCTGTCCCCTCGTCCCACCATCCCCTCGTCCCCACCATCCCCTAGTCCCCCCCACCCCCAACTCCCCATCCTCTTATCCACCCCACAGTTACCCCCTCCCCTGTTCCCTCATTCTCTCCACCATCCTCCACTCCTGTCCCCTCGTCCTCCCAACAATTCCCTTCTCTCTCGTCTGGTGCATTCCCAAATGATCTGATGTTCCCATCAAAAATTTCGAACATCAAATGATCTGATGTTTCCATCACTGAAATATAATAAAACTGTTAAAAAGCGAAATGAAAAAGTAAAAAATACACTATACACGTGAAATGAATGGTATTGTAAACAACACATCTGAATTCCAACACAATGTCACACAAAATAATTAATCAAAATGAAAATAAATTGAAATCTATGAAAATTAAATTTATCAATTTAGCATTTGTGTTGCTCACGTGGCCCCACCAAGAGAGGTGATTCGATGAAATATCCATGCCGAAGTTACCACCGAGCACTGTCGTATATTGGGTACATAAGACACGACTTCCAACATTTTTGTACTGTCAGTGTGGTCAAGTGGTAAAATAACCAGGTATACCAAGGTGCACAGTGCTCCTGGCTGTCTGGGTTCGAATCATTCTGGGGTGTGGAGTTTTCAGTTACACACTTGTGCCTCAAAGAATGAGGTGATTTGATAAAATACCATGCCCAAGATTACCATCAGAGTGCTGACGGGGGGATGGGGAATTAGCCTCGGCTACCATCCTCTTTTGTCGGTTCATGTTGGTTGAGTGGTTAAGGCGTCCTGTACGCCAGATGCAGAGTGCTCCTGGCAGTATGGGTTCGAGTCACTTCTGGGGTGTGAGTTTTCAGGTTCATATATGCCTGGAGACTGTTCAGGCTTGTTTGCATTTGTGTTCCTCACGTGTGCCCCAAAGAATGAGGTGATTTGATAAAATGCTATGCCCAAGATTACTATTCGAGTCCCGGCGGGGAAGTGGTTCAAATAGCTTCGGCTATCACTTCCTTTTGTCCAGTCGTGATGGTCAAGCGGATTAAGGCGTCCTGTAGATACCAGTTGCATTGTTCCTGGGAGTATGGGTTCAAGTCACTTCTGGGGTGTGAGTTTTCAGTCGCATATAGTCCTGGGGACCATTCAGGCTTGTTTGCATTTGTGTTCCTCACGTGTGCCCCAAAGAATGAGGTGATGAGGTGACTCGAACCCATACTGCCAGGAGCAATGCAACTGGTATGTACAAGGACGCCTTAATCCGCTTGACCATCACGACCGGACATAAGGAAGTGATAGCCGAAGCTATTTGAACCACTTCCCCGCCGGCACTCGAATGGTAATCTTGGGCATAGCATTTTATCAAATCACCTCATTTTTTGGGGCAACACATGAGGAACACAAATGCGAACAAGCCTGAATGATCCCCAGGACTATATGCAACTGAAAACTCACACCCCAGAAGTGACTCGAAACCGTACTGCCAGGAGCAACGCAACTTGTGGGGAAGTGGTTCAAATAGCTTCGGCTATCACTTCCTTATGTCCGGTCGTTATGGTCAAGCGGATTAAGGCGTCCTTGTACATACCAGTTGCGTTGCTCCTGGCAGTATGGGTTCAAGTCACTTCTGGGGTGTGAGTTTTCAGTTGCATATAGTCCTGGGGACCATTCAGGCTTGTTTGCATATATATATATATATATATATATATATATATATATATATATATATATATATATATATATAGCATCCTTGTCCCCCAGTCCTCCCCACCATTCCCCCCCCCCCTCACCTGTCTCCTCGGCCTCCCAACCATTCCCCACTCCACCATCTTCTCTTCCTTCCCACCATGCCCCACTCCCCAGTCCCTTTGTCCTCCCCACAATTCTCCATTTCCCCATCCCCTCGTCTCCACCATCCCAAACTTTCCTGTCTCCTCGTCCTTCCCCACCATTACTCTCTCCATTGTCCACCTCGTCATCCCCACCATCTCTCACGTCCCCTCGCCATCCCCACCATTCCCCACTCCCTCGTCCAATGCCTCCCCAAATGGTCTGATGTTTCCATCAGAAAATTGTGAACATCAAGTGATCTAATGTTCCCATCACTGAAATATAAGAAAAGCAGTTAAAAAATGAAATGAATAAGAAAAAATATGAAAATAAACTATACTCACAAAATGAACGGTCTGGTAAATAACACAGCTCAATTCCAATGCAATTCACATAAAATAATTAAATCAAATTGAAAATAAATCAAAATCTATGAAAATTCAATTTATCAATGCAATCAGAAACATTGAACTGGAATTGTAACATATCTAGTATAGCATGTGTGTTGCTCTTACATGCAACAGATGGCGCTGTTTTTCAAGAAAAGCATAGTTTTACCTGTCACAGGTGTGGCATCTATACTTATACTTACGAAATGAACGGTATGGTAAACAACACAGCTCAATTCCAACACAATGTCACACAAAATAATTCAATAAAAAAATAAATCAAAGTCTATTAAATGAAATTTATCAATCCAATTGAAAACATTGAAGTGGAATTCGTAACATATTTAGTATAGCTTGCATGTTGCCATTATGTGCAACAGATGGCTCTGTTTTTCAAAAAAGCATGTTTTTACCTGTCATAGGGGTGGCATTTATATCGAATGCAACGTTGTGTCAACGTTTCAAAGCAATTGGTGACGAACTTTCGGAGATTACAGAGTGTGTTGCTTATACGTCTAACAGATGGGGCTGTTTTTCAAAAAGGCATGTTTTTTCCTGTCACAGGTAAGGCATGTATATAGTAGATGTATAAAAAAAACGCACCAATTCGAATGGAACGTTGTATCAAAATTTCAAAACAGTCGGTAAAGAGGTTTCGAGGATTTCCCTCACATGAAAAACAAAGTTTTTCAGAAAAAAACATATTTTTTTCCGTCACAGACGTGACATATATATAGTATGTTTATATAAACCTACTCGGATGCGAATGGAACATTGTGTGAAAATTTCAAAGCATTCGGTGAAGAACTTTCGGAGATTAGCGATTTTGAACAAACGAACATTTCCATTTTTATTTATATAGATATTGAACCAGTCCGAGGTCCTACCATCAACATCTGCTCTAGGTCAATGTTCTCATAAAGTAAGGCAGGATATTTTGCAGCAAGCACAATTTCTCATCAGTGAGGGGAGACGATAATTCCCGTGTCAGCCATTTTGAATCATCCGGTGTCTGAGCTAGACCATTCGCCACCCACTGCCAACCACCACGCGCCTTGTGTGAGTTTGTCTGTACTGTTCCAATTAGTGCCATCGTCGTCAATCGTCACCTCTAGCTGCAACTGATCACTGGGTGTGTTCTACAGTTTTCAGGAGAACAATTTGGTGTTAACCTGCGTTTGACTGTAGTGACGCCTTCATCGTCGCAGCCTCTCATGTCGCCACAGCTGCATCACCCATCAGTGAATTTGTTGTCAAGGTAATGAGTGTTACCTGTGCTTCTTTCGCCCTTATCACCACACTGCGTCTCCAACGCCATCACCACACTGCGTCTCCAACGCCATCACCACACTGCGTCTCCAACGCCATCACCATACAGCGTCCCCAACGCCATCACCACACTGCGTCTCCAACGCCATCACCATACAGCGTCCCCAACGCCATCACCACACTGCGTCTCCAACGCCATCACCACACTGCGTCCCCAACGCCATCACCACACTGCGTCTCCAACGCCATCACCACACTGCGTCCCCAACGCCATCACCACACTGCGTCTCCAACGCCATCACCACACTGCGTCCCCAACGCCATCACCACACTGCGTCCCCAACGCCATCACCACACTGCGTCCCCAACGCCATCACCACACTGCGTCCCCAACGCCATCACCACACTGCGTCCCCAACGCCATCACCACACTGCGTCCCCAACGCCATCACCACACTGCGTCCCCAACGCCATCACCACACTGCGTCCCCAACGCCATCACCAAACTGCGTCTCCAACGCCATCACCACACAGCGTCTCCAACGCCATCACCACACTGCGTCTCCAACGCCATCACCACACTGCGTCCCCAACGCCATCACCACACTGCGTCTCCAACGCCATCACCACACTGCGTCCCCAACGCCATCACCATACAGCGTCTCCAACGCCATCACCACACTGCGTCTCCAACGCCATCACCATACAGCGTCTCCAACGCCATCACCACACTGCGTCCCCAACGCCATCACCATACAGCGTCTCCAACGCCATCACCACACGGCGTCTCCAACGCCATCACCACACTGCGTCCCCAACGCCATCACCCTACAGCGTCTCCAACGCCATCACCACACTGCGTCTCCAACGCCATCACCACACTGCGTCTCCAACGCCATCACCACACGGCGTCCCCAACGCCATCACCACACTGCGTCTCCAACGCCATCACCTCACTGCGTCCCCAACGCCATCACCACACTGCGTCTAAAAAGGCCATCACCACACTGCGTCCCCAACGCCATCACCACACTGCGTCCCCAACGCCATCACCACACGGCGTCTCCAACGCCATCACCACACTGCGTCTCCAACGCCATCACCACACGGCGTCTCCAACGCCATCACCACACGGCGTCTCCAACGCCATCACCACACTGCGTCCCCAACGCCATCACCACACGGCGTCTCCAACGCCATCACCACACTGCGTCTCCAACGCCATCACCACACTGCGTCTCCAACGCCATCACCACACGGCGTCCCCAACGCCATCACCACACTGCGTCTCCAACGCCATCACCATACAGCGTCCCCAACGCCATCACCACACTGCGTCCCCAGCGCCATCACCATACAGCGTCCCCAACGCCATCACCGCACTGCGTCTCCAACGCCATCACCATACAGCGTCTCCAACGCCATCACCACACTGCGTCCCCAAAGCCATCACCATACAGCGTCTCCAACGCCATCACCACACGGCGTCCCCAACGCCATCACCACACTGCGTCCCCAACGCCATCACCACACTGCGTCCCCAACGCCATCACCATACAGCGTCTCCAACGCCATCACCATACAGCGTCTCCAACGCCATCACCACACTGCGTCCCCAACGCCATCACCACACTGCGTCCCCAACGCCATCACCATACAGCGTCTCCAACGCCATCACCATACAGCGTCCCCAACGCCATCACCACACTGCGTCCCAACGCCATCACCATACAGCGTCCCCAACGCCATCACCATACAGCGTCCCCAACGCCATCACCATACAGCGTCCCCAACGCCATCACCATACAGCGTCCCCAACGCCATCACCATACAGCGTCCCCAACGCCATCACCACACGGCGTCCCCAACGCCATCACCATACAGCGTCCCCAACGCCATCACCATACAGCGTCCCCAACGCCATCACCACACTGAGTCCCCACGCCATCACCATACAGCGTCCCCAACGCCATCACCATACAGCGTCCCCAACGCCATCACCACACTGCGTCCCCAACGCCATCACCATACAGCGTCCCCAACGCCATCACCATACAGCGTCCCCAACGCCATCACCATACAGCGTCCCCAACGCCATCACCATACAGCGTCCCCAACGCCATCACCACACTGCGTCCCCAACGCCATCACCATACAGCGTCCCCAACGCCATCACCACACTGCGTCCCCAACGCCATCACCACACTGCGTCCCCAACGCCATCACCATACAGCGTCCCCAACGCCATCACCACACTGCGTCCCCAACGCCATCACCACACTGCGTCCCCAACGCCATCAACATCAAACGGGGTCTTCAACGTTCTCAACACCATGCACGGCGTCCCCCAACGTCATTACCACCATTCGGGATATTCATTATTCATTAATTTATTAAAATCATTAGGTAATATTTAATTATTTTAAAATATTCGATTTACACTTTACATATAATTTAATTTACTTTAATTACGTAGTTTTCAGGCTTGATTTTAACTTAGCAACAGGTTTCTCACTCTTACCGCCATACCAACGATATATAACAAGCCCCTTGGTGCGGCCCGCTCGGCCCACCCATTGCTTGGCCCGCACTTGGCCCGCACATGGCCCATGCTGGCCCACATTCACCCGCGCTAGTTTCACTAGCCCACTCTGTATAATTCGCGCTACGAACACTGCACTTCTTTTGGATCCCAATGATTCAGTGATCCAGACTTGCATCTTAGCCGTCTCCGGTTGCGGGAATCTGGAAAGAAATGAACCCCACATGTGTCCCACAATGGCCTAGTCCCTCTACTTAACTAAATCCTCTGACCTGGTCTCAACTGACCTTTCTTTCCACCGTCTAGTAACCACCGTTATCAACACAACCCGACGTCTACCAATTTCCTCACATTCCCTCACCAACTAACCAGTAACACACCTCCTTCATCTCTCAGTGTTCCAAAACCTGTTTGCGCTGCAACTTACCTCAGCAACGTTTCTACCTACCACCGTGTACTTCTACACACACCAGACCCTTGAGGCGTACCACTAGGTTTGTATAGGAAAATGACGGAACATATGGAAGGTATCTAAAGGCCCTCGGGTTTTGTCATTTAATTACAAAGAATAGATTTCTGACAAATAATAACATATTAACATACTCTATTAGGTAAATACACTTCCAATACCCATGAACCACTTGACCTCCGTGGTCACCACTTGCACTTTTAACTTTCGCCTAAGTCCCTAATACTGAATGCTTACAACAATGCTCCACACCCGGTTAGTCATACGTTCAATACTCACATACTGCAGACTTAACTTGGTCACTAAGATCACATCAGGCTCCCGCATAGCTGTCTGCTANGCCCCCCCCCACCACCGTTATCGCTCCTGTCGTGCAGTTTATTCATATTGCATGGCACTCCAGCCACCCTGGGTGTGTCGAAGCCCAAATTGCGAGAAACTGGGACTTGGACTTTGAATTCCGCCCGACGTCGTCCATGGGGGTGACGCCGGCCAGTGTCACCCCTGTCACCCCAGTGTAAGAGCGAGTCATGCTCTAGTGTGTTGGGGGGTAGTGGTGATTCCCCATCCACATGTGTGTATACCCCCAGGCGCCCGCGGGCCACCCGCCGGCCGCCCGGCCACCCACCCACCTTACCCCGCGCGCGAGCAGCCCGGGTGGGGGGGTGCTGTGACGTCACGCGCCACCCGTGGCCACCCTCCTGAAGGCCACGCAGTGGCCACATGTTGGCCACCACCTTTGGCCACCCCTTGGCCACATTCCCAGGACAGCCTAAGGCCACATCTTGTCGACGCACGAGGAGCAAGCTAAGTGTTGACAGCCAGGTGGTAAGGACCTGGGAAATGAGGAAATGTGTGGAAGGAAACGTGAGTACTTTATCAGTGTCTCAGATTAGTGGAATCATAGTAGAAAAGTTGTGTGGGCCCCTAGCCCGGCCAGGCTAGGGAAGCAGGAGACACCTGTCTGTGGCACGCCCAGGTGACTGTGGGGCAGTACCTGGAGAGGGAAATTGTCACTGTAAATCATGTAGTGATATAATTGTATATCTGTAGAGATGGTGTGTAGACTGACTAGAGTTTGGGACCAGTCAGTGTAGAAAATCATCATATAAATGATCCAGTCTGTCGATTCTGTATAATCGTCCAGCCTTGGTTAGTGCCATGGTACCTCATTATGTAATTAGGCCAGGTTAGAGTTAATTAAGCAGGCCCGTGGGGCAGGGTTATTAGTGGATATCCTGAGGTCTGTATATGTCCTGGTGATTAATTTGCATTGTTTATGGAGGCCATTTCCATATGTTTCATTTGCATGTTGCATGTATTATTGGTGTGGTGAGTCAGTAGAGTGTCGCTGACTGATTGCCTAATGATGTCATTAGCATGGGGGGCATGCTGACGGTATCATTATGTGCAGGTTTGTGCAGTGGTATCAGGTATACGTTATTACTGTCCTAGGAACTGTGTTGAGGATTTAAAGGGACCCTTTGAGTATTCAGGGAAATTCTCAGTCACTTAATGGGAGCGAGCAATTGTTAATTTGCCTAATTATGGGAGAATTAGTGCCAGCTGTCCGCGTAGAGCGACGGTGCCTATATTAACGTAAATTGTCTTGCTGAAGCCACCGGGATCGGGCGATCTTTTGCAACGTTTGCAAGATTAGTGGGGCAGTAATATGGGATACCTTGATTGTTGCAAAACCGTGTGTCATTACTGTGTGGGCATAGTAATTAACGAGTTGCAGTAGTCGCAACCGTATGTGGGCAGTGCTATTTTATGTTTTTTGCATGCCATTATATGTGTGACCTATGTAACCTTAGGGTTACTTTGTTTCTTTAAGTTGTGTTGAGAACTTGAGGATTCAGTGAGTTAATTAGGGGTAATTAACTGGATAAGGGGGTGCACATTTGAAGTTGTTGAATGAGTGAGGGCTGTTATGGGAGAACAGTGTTGAACTTGAGCTTGTGGGAATACGTTTCCGGTGCAATTAATTGTCCGTGTGACAATTAATTGACCACTCTAGCTAATTATGTAATTAGCATTCTCATCATGAATTCACGTAGTGGGAGAGGATCTGTCAGAGTCTGTCAGTGATAGTGTTAACGTCAGTTGCTCGAGACTAACTGCCTTTCAGGGTTGGGGCAATTAGTGGCTCATGATAATTAGTGGAGTAATTAACGTCTGGAGTCTTGAGGACTCAGATGACTCGGTAAAGCGAGGTCATGGGGTTAGCATAATACGTTATATTAATCATATTCTGTCTGGTGACAGTGGATTAAGTTGCACTCATTGCCGTGAATTCACAGTGTTTGATGAGACCTGCTTAGGCAGTGCGGAGTGAGACGTATTTATGTATGATTAATTATCGGTCCTGGTGACAGTTAATTAATTGCTCGAGGTTAATTAGGGTAATTAGCACTCATTAGTAAGTAAAAGTAATTAATGATACACAGACTGTTAAGAAGCCACCCACTTGGGGTAGGCTTAGTTAACGTAACTCAATTGGGATGTAATTAGTGGTCCGTTTGACCTTAATTAAGAATTACTCACTGAATACTTGCAAGGAGTCAAGTGTGATGTAATTTAAGAGTTTGAGTTATTGTGACAAGAGGACTTGTGTTAACGTAGAGTACTATCATGTTGTTGTCTAGCGTGAGACACTTGTTGTGATTAAAGTAGTACTTGTTGCTGACTGCTGTGATCAGTCAATTTCCATCATTATTCACATAATCAATGTTGTAATTGATTAAGGCAATTTCTTTTGGTTATCGTCTAGTGACGAGGGTAAAGTAACTTAGGGATGAGTGGAGCTGTGTCCCAGAATCCCACCTTGCCTGACTTTGTTCACTTTAGTTGTGATAGGGGGAGTCACTGTTAGACTACCCACCTGATTACGGGGGTCGCTCCTGTTGGGCGGGAGGACCTTAAGTTCGTGATTAGAGTAGCTGACACCTTAAGTCGTGTCACTATTGATTGCTTGCTTGTGTCATCAGTGGATAACTTTTGTTCAGTTCATGTTGTCAGCCCGAAGTGTCAGCAGGATGGAGCCTGCTGTCATTTCTCGAGGGGCTGTTGAATAGCTGTGTTGCAAATGCCACTGGATTGACATTAACGTAATTAAATCACTCGCTGTGGTGTAACTTAGTCTGTGATATTTTTCTTTGAATTTGCAATATTGCGTCGTCAGTGGGCACACCTGTGTTCAGGTTAGTTCAGTATGCAGCCACACAGCAAGGGTTGCTATTTAGCTGTTGGTTATGGTGCCACTGGATGGACATTAACGTAAAGATTAATTTGAGGAAGGGTGCTGGAGTTGCCAGTGAACCCATTAGTTATTGATGTCATTGAAAGGCTACTGATTTGATTGCATTGCAACCGCTATTGCAGGTGTAGACTGCACTGAGGCGTAGAACAGTTAGGAGGTTACTGGAGACGTGTTTCAGAACTCACTGTGTCATTTGTTGTAATTGTGATTATAGATCTGTTAGTTCTTGCTTGCTTGTTGATTCCTCTGTGGGCACGCTTATGTTCGAGTTAGTTCATTATGCAGTCCGAGGGGCTGGTGTCTAGCTGTCATTGAAAGTGTCACAGGAAGGACTTCGAGTAACGTCATTGACATTCTTTTGTTTTGATGTAGTAGTCTAGTCTCTTGTTATAATAAATTGTTATTTTGTTAAACGGTCTTTAATGTCAACCTTCAACTATTCTGTGCCACTCCCATGTTCTGATATATTGATATTGTTGTTTTGATCTTTGATATGACGGCTGTGCTCTTGGGAATTCGAATTCCAATTCATAGCGCCACAACAAATATAAAATTTGATTGTGAGAACCCGTCGGTTACCCTTTATTGGTTTTTAACGTCATGTTTAACTAGGAGGAACCAGCGGCCTATTGTGGACAGGTTTTCACCCCTGCTGGTGGAAGCCTGGCGGTTTGCTCCCGCTTCTCCTTTTTCTACTGGACTCATGCTTAACTGCCAAGAGCAGCCTTTAAACTTGTAGTCCACCTCCTAAGGGAGGTAGGCGTAGAGAAAAATCTCACACTTGGTTGGGTTGAAGCGCCTTTGCTACATCCAGCTACTGGGGCATTTGATGATGTAGGGATCATCATTTCTGCTTGGGAGGTCTTGGAGGCAACGGCAGGTATGTTCGTTTTGCTGCCTTGATCTATTCTGTTGCTGTTTCTTAGTGGAGTAGTGCTTCTTTGTTTCCTCCAGTTGTTAGAGGCCCTGTCCTTGCTCAGACTAGAAGGATTTGGTGCGTCAGACTGTTGCTGATCTTCATTTGTTCGGACTTGCTGAGGAGTGTACCACTGGCTTTTTATCGAGGGTCTGGTCGATTGGGGTCTAGAAGTTGTTACTTTGGGTTGCTGGGTTGATCCGAAAGCTAGTACTCTTTTTACCCTTTCTGGACATCGTTTGTTCCAAGCGTGATGTGTATCCCCGCAGTTCGGGCATTTTGCTTTTGTTTGTTTGCCTTCTTTGTGCAGATTCTTGCATATGTCGGTATTGTGGAGCTCGCTACATACACCACATCGTTCCGGGCCTCTTCAGCCATCTTTGTGGTGGCCGAAGCGCTGACATCTGTAACAGTGCATGGGTTCTGGGTTGTACAGTCTCAGCCTGAATTGACCAAAGATCCCAATACTCAGAGTGTTGATGCGAGGTCCTTTTATTGTTACAAGAACCTGTCTTGTTTCAGTATTGTTGTGCTTGCATCTTTCCGCCGTTGTGACATTTGGGCATTCTAGGAGTCTGTTTGCATGAACTTCGACCGGGAAATTTTGAACAATCATTTTGGTGACTTTTTCTTCTGGTTTCAGTTCAACTAGGTGTTCTGTGTTCCTGAGATTTGTGATTATATCCGGATTAGCTGTCGATATGATATATGTACCTCTAATGTCGGGCTTGGCACTATGATCTGATCCTGGATTATTCTTTTCCAGTGCGGCAATGTAAGCATAAGTGGGACCATATACTGGTTGTTTGGTTTTGAATATGGTCCTTGGCATTGGTTTGGGTGCTGCTCTTGAGTTCTAGTTGGCTTCTAGTTTGGTTTCTTTGGACGTTTCTTCGGTTCTTCTTCGTTTGTTTGTCTTTCCGTTGCCTACAAGTTGCCACGGTGCTTCGTTAGGGTTGGGTCGTCTTCAGCAATTTTCCTTGCTCTTGCTACTAGATCACTGTGTCCTTCTGACGTTAATAATTCAAGAAGGATGGTTAGGAAAGTCATATCCTGGGGAGACATGGTTACACTATACTAAAAGAGTAACTGAGGGAGTGACTGTAACTGTGTACTGCTACACTCAGCGACTGAAGTTGTCTGTTTGCTGTGATGAGGAAGTAGAGACAGGCAATAAATAGGCGAGAGAGAGCTGAGGTGTAAGGCGTAGTAGTGGGGATAGCAGTAATATTATGAGCTGCAGAGGGCCTATTGGTCCATACGAGGCTGCTCCTATTATAACCACCGAATGAGAAGGAGATAGTAATAGGAATAAGAAGAGGATAGCAAGGGAGCGTAGGAGGAGACAATGAACAGAAAAAAGGGAGAAGATAGAAAGAAAAAGAAAGAGAAAGAAAGATAAATGGAAGGGGTAAGCTTATGTTAGGTCACGTTTGTTAGAAAGATTAGAGCATTTGAGTATATACTGTGAAAGGAAAGAGTCCACAGCAACAAAGCCAGGACTCTAGTTCATGTTGGGTACATTGTGTATTAGAGCCGATTCCACAAGACGCCGTCTGTGTAGAGTAGAGGCAGGAAAGATTATTTTGGAGGAAGACCAATCAATGGGGTGATTAGAATCCCTCACATGGCAGAAGAGAGCATTGTTAGTGTCTGCAGACTTAACACTTCTCTTGTGTTCTTTAAGTCTGTCATTCAGTGTACGGCCAGTTTCGCCAAAGTATTGGAGAGGACAAGACGAACAGGAAATAGAGTAGACACCAGCAGCATTAGAAGCAGGAGGAGCAGTGCGAACTAGATTGCTACGAAGTGTGTTGGTTTGTCGAAAGGCGAGTTTAATGTCAAGAGGACGAAAGGTATTGGTAAAAGTTTTGAGTTCAGATATGAAGGGAAGGCATAGTACAGTGCTACTAGTGTTGGAAGCAGGTTTAGGATGAAAGAAATTTCGTTTAGCTTGAGAGTAGGCACAGTTGATGAAATGCAAAGGGTAACCAAGGCGAGAGAATGATTTGTAGATAAAGGCAATTTCAGAATCAATGACTCTAACTCTTTCTCTTTTAACGGTAAATATTACACTCAGACTTTCGGTGTTGCTATGGGTTCCCCTCTCTCCCCTGTTCTTGCTAATTTCTACATGGAATATTTCGAAGCTGTTCTTCTTCCTTCTATTGATACTCGTCCCTCTCTTTGGCTTCGCTATGTTGATGACATTTTTGTTTTATGGCCTCATGACCTCAGTCTTTTCCAGCCTTTCCTCGCCTCTCTTAACAATCTGGCTCCTTCTATCCATTTCAAAGTTGAGTGGGAATCTAATTCCTTCCTTCCTTTTCTTGACGTTCATGTTCACAGCTCTGTGTCTGGGTTCTCTTTCTCTGTCTACCGTAAACCCATGCATAGTGGCATGTACATTCACTTCTTTTCCTACCATCCTCCTTCTGTTAAGAAAAGTGTCCTCGTCTCTCTCTTCCTCCGCGCTCTACGCTTCAGCGACCCTCAGTTTCTTGATTCTGAAATTGCCTTTATCTACAAATCATTCTCTCGCCTTGGTTACCCTTTGCATTTCATCAACTGTGCCTACTCTCAAGCTAAACGAAATTTCTTTCATCCTAAACCTGCTTCCAACACTAGTAGCACTGTACTATGCCTTCCCTTCATATCTGAACTCAAAACTTTTACCAATACCTTTCGTCCTCTTGACATTAAACTCGCCTTTCGACAAACCAACACACTTCGTAGCAATCTAGTTCGCACTGCTCCTCCTGCTTCTAATGCTGCTGGTGTCTACTCTATTTCCTGTTCGTCTTGTCCTCTCCAATACTTTGGCGAAACTGGCCGTACACTGAATGACAGACTTAAAGAACACAAGAGAAGTGTTAAGTCTGCAGACACTAACAATGCTCTCTTCTGCCATGTGAGGGATTCTAATCACCCCATTGATTGGTCTTCCTCCAAAATAATCTTTCCTGCCTCTACTCTACACAGACGCCGTCTTGTTGAATCGGCTCTAATACACAATGTACCCAACATGAACTTGAGTCCTGGCTTTGTTGCTGTGGACTCTTCCCTTTCACAGTATATACTCAAATGCTCTAATCTTTCTAACAAACGTGACCTAACATAAGCTTACCCCTTCCATTTATCTTTCTTTCTCTTTCCTTTTCTTTCTCTCTTCTCACTTTTTTCTGTTCATTGTCTTCTCCTACGCTCCCTTGCTATCCTCTTCTTATTCCTATTACTATCTCGTTCTCATTCGGTGGTTATAATAGGAGCTGCCTCGTATGGACCAATAGGCCCTCTCCAGCTCTTATTATTACTACTATCCCCACTACTACATCTTACACCTCAGCTCTCTCTCTCCTATCTATTGCCTGTCTCTACTTCCTCATCACAATCGACTTGAGAATGGTCCAGGACGGACCGAAACGTCGTCGTCCCTTCACCTTCTAATGTGTGGTCTGGTCAACATACTTCAGAACCTTGTATACCACATATGTAAGGCCAATCCTGGAGTATACAGCCCCAGCATGGAGGCCGTATCTAGTCAAGCACAAGACGAAGCTGGACAAAGTTCAGAGGTATGGTCCCAGGCTAGTCCCAGAACTAAGAGGCATGAGTTATTAGGACAGACTACGTG
The DNA here is from genome assembly GCA_020271785.1 of Procambarus virginalis. Classification (NCBI taxonomy): domain Eukaryota; kingdom Metazoa; phylum Arthropoda; class Malacostraca; order Decapoda; family Cambaridae; genus Procambarus; species Procambarus virginalis. The sequence goes on from WNGS01163555.1 coordinate 22,773,105, forward strand.
AACTGCGCCTCACGTCGCTAGAAGACAGAAGAGCTAGGGAAGACATGAACACCACAACTGGTGATCATGGGAATTGACAGGGGTGTATCAGGGGAATTGACCGGGGTGGACAAGGATGTATTATTTAACACGGGTGGCACACGCACAAGGGGGCACATGTGGAAGCTGAGTACCCAAATAAGCCACAGAGACATTAGAATGAACTTTTTCAATGTCAGAGTAGTTAATAAATGGAATACACTAGGAAGTGATGTCGTGGAGGCTGACTCCATACACAGTTTCAAATGTAGATATGATTGAGCCCAGTAGGCTCAGGAATCTGTACATCAGTTAATTGACGGTTGAGAGGCGACCAAAGAGCCAGAGCTGAAAACCCGCTAGCACAACTAGGTGGGTACAACTAGGTGAGTTCATATGCATAAACAATTACAAACTCTTTTCAATAATGTAACCTACCCTTGTAAGTTGCCTGGAGACTGATCCGAAGCAGAATAGTAGAACATTTATTACAAATCAATTTTGTCTGAAAACCATACCATGGATTTAGTAAAAGAAATTCTTGTTTGAGACACTTGCTGGAGTTCTAAACCAATATGATAGAACTCAAGCAAGAGAGAAGGAGATGAGCAGACTGCATATTCCTCGATTGGCAGACGCTTACTTATACTAGAAAAGCAGGTTGACATATGTGGAAGAGTCCTAAGGTGGGTTAAAGAATATAACTCATGAAGAAAGCAAAGGGTTACAACGAGAGCAGAGACATCAGAGTGGAGAGAGGTTACAAGTAAAGTACCACAAGGGTCGGTTCTAGGGCCCATCCTGTTTCTAATATATGTTAATGACCTGACGAATGAAATTGGTTCCATCATATCAGTCCGTGTTTGCAGACGATGCACAATTAATGAGAAGAGCAAACGATTACTTTTCCTGAGATTATTCATAAATCTGTGATTAGTCAGGGTTAGATTATGATACATTGCAAGAGGATTTGGATACACTCCAGAAGTTGTCTGATAAATGACTGCCAGAATTTAACCCAGCCAACTGCAAAGTTATTTGAATTGGAACAGGAGAGCGAAGACCAGAATACTTACGAGATTTGAGCTGGTCTCTCAATCTTTTCATGTTGGTGGTTAATATAATGTCTTATTTATACAAC
>WNGS01163555.1:22774288-22828324 GCA_020271785.1 Procambarus virginalis
ATTGCCGGTGATTCAATCAGTGGCACCACCGGTGCAATTTCTTCACTGAATAAATAACACAACGGAAAGGTGATTTTAACAAATCACCTTTCTTGATTACTTGACTTACGATCACAGACTATTACATAACTTACGATCAGTGTCTGTTACTTGACACGATTGCAGACTGTTACATGGCATACGATTAGTTTCTATTACTTATTAACTTAATATCTGCGACTATTACTTGATTTACGATCAGCGACTAGTACATCTACAATCAGCGTCAATTGCTTGACTTACTATCTGCAACTATCATTTGACTTACGATCTGTGACATATTATTTGACTTACGATCTGCGACAATTACTTGACTTACGTGACTATTACTTGACTTACGATCAGCAACTAAACATTTTACTGTATTTTTACCACAAAATGTGCCTGTAAAATATCGCTATCCTTTCAGTTTCCTAAAAAAACTATGTACTTTTGACATAAAGAATTAATGTTGTGAGCATGAGAGTGAATGTTCATAAATTTGTAAAGCACATGACTCATGTACACTGCATATGACTCAGTACAACGCACATGACTCATGTACAACGCACATAACTCATGTACAACGCATATGACTCATGCACAATGAAGATGAGTCACATACAATGCGCATTTACTCAACCAGATCAATGAATTTTTATTTAGTTAGATTATCCTAAAATCAAATGTTATGACATTTATGATATATCTAGAGAAATAGTACAATTTTGCCTACTAAAGGGAAACTGCGATGTCCTGAGTGATGCTGAGATTAGTGATGCTGAGATTTGTGATGCTGAGATTAGAGTAAGGCTAAGATTAGTGTGATGGTGAGATTAGAGGTAGGCTGAGATTAGTGTGATGTAGGGATTTGTGGGATGCTGAGATTAGTGACGATGAGATTAGAGCGAGGCTGACATTAGTGTGACGCTGAGATTAGTGTGATGCTGAGGTTAGTGTGATGTTGAGATTAATGTATTAATGAGATTAATGATATGATGAGATTACTGTGATGTTGAGATTATTAGTGTTGAGATTAGTGCAATATTGAGGTTAGTGTGATGCTGAGACTAAATAAGTTTCAAAGTTTCAGTATATTCACGTAATTCTCTTTTTCATCGAAGCAATATTATGGGTGAGATTATTATATATATAAATCTATAATGTGACAACCAAGAAATTGAAAGATGTTAAAAGACTTTGTATCTCTGGGAACTTATATTGTATCAGTATCATTAGCATGAATTGTGGAGGCAACCTGCGTGTTAGTGGCTTTACAAGAATTCAAGAACTCTTGAATATATAATATAAAAAAATGTATTTTGTAAATTAAAAGTAGATACATACAAAACGCATGCACATATATATGCAAAATACATATTAACTTTCAAAAACCACCTACTTATCTGCGCCAGACCAGCTTTCCGGGTAAATGTGTATATTTGATATTCCGCCTGTTTCAGATCCTCCCAGCCCCTCACACCCAGACCCCCCAGGTCCTCCTTCCTAGGCTCTACCACCCCAAATATCCCTTGCCCCCCAACTCCAGTGGAATCAACAGGAACCGAGAATGGACAGAAGAGAGTCACCTTCAAGGTCTTGTACTCAAACACAGATGGGATTACAAACAAGGCTAGTGAACTTATGGAAGAACACAAGAAGTAAACCCATATGTAATTGGACTCACACACAAAACTCTCAGGAATCATAATGATGCGGTGTTTCCCCAGGACTACACTATAATAAGGAAAGAGAGGGAAGGGAAGTGGAGGAGGCAGAGTGGCTCTACCGATGAGAAAGGAATGCAGTTTAGAGATGGTCATTCGGGCTGCGAAGGGTTCAGAGGCTTCATATCAGGCACCATGACGATGGGAGGACCACGAGTAGTAGTAGCAGCGATATATAACCCACCACCAAATGAAAGAAGACCCAGGCAAGTATGACAGAACAACATGGCAGTTACCACTATCTTTGAGAGAGCAGCCGCTGCTGCTTGTAGAAATCGATCCCATCTGCTCATAATGGGGGACTTTAATCACAGAAGGATAGACTGGGAAAACAAGAAACCACATGGGGGTGAGGAAACATGGAGAGCAAAACTGCTGGAGGTGACGACTAGAAACTTTTTAAGTCAGCATGTCAAGGGTCCCACGAGAATGAGAGACAATGATGAACCAGCAAGACTCGACCTAGTATTCACTCTGAACGATTCAGACATAAGAGAAATCGGTCTTGAAACCCCCCGTCGGTATGATTGATCACAGTGTACTGTTGTTTGAGTATCTGGTCGAGAAGGGTTATTGTACTCAAGGAGGGACCAGAAAGCAAGAGGCTGGCATCCGGAAGGGAAATATGAGGAGACGAGAAAATTCCTAACTGAAATAGCTTGGAAAGCAGAGCTCAGAAGAAGACGGTTCAAGACATGATGGCTACATTATACAGAAGAGTAAGGAGGCAGCAGATAAGTTCGTCCGGTCCAAAAGGAAAGAAAAAATGTAGATGAGAACCCATGTTTTAATCAGAGTTGTAAGCTAGCAAAGCAACTAAGTAAAAGGGCGTGGAGAAACGATAGAAACAACAGAACACTAGAGAGCCAGAGAAAGATACCAGAGTGCCAGGAATGAATACGTCAGGGATGAGAAGAGAGGTAGAGAGGCATTATGAAAGTGACATAGCGAGCAAGGCAAAGACTCAACCCAAACTGCTGCATAGCCACATCTAGAGGAAAACAACAGTGAAGGAACAGGTAATGAAACTAAGGATAGGGGCAGAAAGATTCACTACAAACGACAAGGAAGTGTGCGAGGAACTCAATAAGAAATTCCATGAGGTCTTCACCTCAGAGCAAGGAGAAGTCCCAGAGATAAGAGAGGAAACATCAAACCAGACACCACTAGAGAAGTTTGCGATTACCAGTGGGGAGGAGAGGAAGCATCTGCTAGATTTGTACGTGACAAAGGCTATAGGCCCGGATGGATTCTAAAAGAAGGAGCAGAAGCTCTGTGCCTACCACTCTCCATAGTGTAACAGGTGAACTGCCAAAAATTTGAAAGACAGCGAATGTAGTCCCAATATACAAAAAGGGTGATAGGCAGAAGGCACTGAACTACAGGCCAGTGTCCCTAACTTGCATTCCATGCAAGATGATGTAGAAGATTGTGAGAAAAAAAGCTAGTGGAACATCTGGAGCGGAAGAGCTTTGTAACACAACATCAGCATGGGTTCAGAGATAGCAAATCATGCCTAACAGGTTTAATTGAGTTCTATGACTAGACAGCAAAAATCTGGCAAGAGAGAGAGGGCTGGGCAGACTGCATATTTCTGGACTGCCTGAAAGCTTTTGACACAATACCACAAAAGAGACTAGTGCACAAACTGGAGATGCAGGCAGGAGTGAAAGGGATGGTACTCTACTGGATAAGAGAGTACCTAAGCAACAGGACACAGCGAGTCACCGTGAGGGATGAGGTCTCGGATTGGCGGGGAGTCACCAGTGCAGTCCCACAGGGATCAGTTCTTGGACCTATACTGTTTCTGATATACATAAATGATATCACAGAAGGAATTGACTCGTTCCTCTCGATGTTTGCCGATGATGCAAAAATTATGAGGAGGATCAAGACAGAGGAGGATAGTATGAGGCTACAAGATGACCTAGACAAACTGAAGGAATGGTCTGACAAATGGCTACTAAAAATCAACCCAAGTAAATATAAGGTATTGAAACTAGGAGGAGGAACTAGGAGGCCAGTCACTGGATACCGAATGGGAGATGAAGTCCTTCACGAAACGGACAGAGAAAGATCTGGGAGTTGATATCACGCCAAACCTGTCTTCCGAAGCCCCACATCAAAAGAATAACATCAGCGGCCTATGCGAGGCTGGTTAACATCAGAACTTTTTAGAAACCTGAGTAAGGAATCCTTCAGAACCTTGTGCAGGCGATGAGTCACAATAACGTGGCTAAAGTATGTTCACCAGACCACACACTAGAAGGTGAAGGGACGAAGACGTTTCGGTCCATCCTGGACCATTCTCAAGTCGATTGTGATGAGAAATTGTTGTTGTTGTTGTTGTTGTTGTTGTTGTTAAAGATTTAGCTACTCAGGACGAAGTGTCCATGTAGCACGGGCTATGGTGAGCCCGTGATCGAGTTTGGTTATACATGATAACCTTTTTCCTGTGATATTTTGGTCTAAGTTTAAAATGGAGGGGGGATTTCTCCTTTTTCCCTGCTTATTTATCGCTTCTGTTTTAGTGCACTGGTTTTAATCTTGCTTTATTAACATTATCTTGGTGGCGGATGTAGATGCAGAATGATCACTAATGAGTCCCATTCGTCAACAGCTTTTCTAATCATTGTAGTCGCGGTGGAATGAGCATCTAATGCAGCTGCTGTCGATGGATTAATGTTGAGTTTGATGCGCAGGGGTTCAGTAGCTTCACATTCCAGTAAGTAGTGCAACAGTGGCGCCTCTGCTTCAGTTTCACAGATGTGACACTCTTTAACTATTGGGTTCATTACCTCCCAGCAGCACTTGTAACCAAGTCTGAGTCTGTGTATGGCTACTGCAATGTCTCTGGATATCTTTTTGCCAGGCTTGAAAGAGGAGTAACCAGTGGCTTGTTCGTACCATATCGCAGTGGATATCCTTTCGCTACTTTGGCTCTGTGGCGACTTTTGATAGTTGAGAATATTTTCTTCTTGATTTGCTCCTTTATCTGTGAGAAACTTGGAGGTATTTGAACCTCTACAACAGGTAGAGCAGTGGCAGTTTTTGCTAGTGAGTCTGCCTTTTCATTACCATCTATGCCAATGCGACTTGGTATCCAATTAAGGGTGATTGACAGCCCTCGATTATGGGCTTCTTTTCCTATATGTTGAATTTCTGTGAGGAGTTGTATATTATCTCTGTGCTGACTGGATAACAATGCCTGAAGCGAAGATTTAGAGTCTGTATGAATGATGACATCATGTAAATTATTCTCAATTGTACAGTTCATTGCCTCCTTCAGGGCATATAATTCTGTTTGCAATGTTGAGCACCCACTATTCATGGTCCAGTAAGCTTCATGGTTGGTAGTGTAAACTGCTGCCCCAGCAGAACCTTTTTCTTGATCAACTGATCCGTCTGTGAAGATGTGATTCGTTGTGGGTCTAGAGATCTAGACCCACGACCTAGAGATCTAGACTCTAGAGTTTCCATTTGTTGTTCTATTACTTCCTTGAACCTCTGCGGGTCACATGCTGATTTTTTAACTGGTAATCTTTCAATGATTATCTTTAGATTCGATTCTTCCCATGGAGGAGGCTGTCGAAAGTGTTGATATGGTCTATCATCCCCTTTGTTTTTAATGGTCCATTTCAGGTCCATTTTCTCTAAAATCTTGACCACATTATCCATCCATGAGCTTGTTCTATACTGTAGGTTTTTCTGAAAGGATCTCTGTATGCTGTCTTTGATTGACAGTCTGGCGGTTGTTCCAGTAAGTTTTCCTATTATGGTGGCTATCCTTTGTTTCATCCTGTTTTCTAATGCTGGTAAATTTGTTTCCATTCTAAGGTTCTCTCTACGCGTCCATATAGGTGCTCCCAGCATTGTTCTCAGAGCATCATTTTGAGACACTTCCTGTTTCTCCCACTGGTTATCACTGAGGGATGTAAGAGCAGGAGCAGCATAGTCGATGAGTGACCTAACTGCTTGAACGTAGTACATTTTGAGTACTGGTAGAGATGCACCCTCTCTAAGACAAGTCAGAGAGCGCAAAGCTGAGTTTCTGGCTTTACAGCGTTGCCGAAGATATTCAATTTCTTGAGTGAATTTCAACTGGTTGTCTATTATGACTCCTAGGTATTGAAAAGAAGTAACCCACTCAATTTCTTGTCCTTGTATTGCAAGTCTGATGTCTTGAGTTCTCATTTTAACGGCCATAGCTTTTGTTTTATTGCTGTTTATTTTCACTGCTATGCGTTCCGCTTCCCTGCTGATAATATCTAGGCATTTTTGTGCATGGTTCCTTGCACCTTTGCCATTGATGATGACCACAAAGTCGTCTGCATAGTTCAGAAGTTTGGCTTTTGGTAGCTTGAGCTTCATGAATTGTTCCATGAGACAGTTGAAGAGGAAGGGGCTTAGAATTCCTCCCTGCGGAGTTCCATTTTCCAGCCTCTTTGAGGTCGATGTTTTTCCTTGGAATTTGACTTTAGCTTCTCGGTTAAGCAGGCTTCCTTTGGCAAAAGCAAGAGCGTGTCCTTTGATTTCCTTGTCCACAAGGCAGCACAGTGTAGCTGGAACACTGGCTAACTCGAAGGCTTTTTCAAGGTCTAGAAAAATAAGGATTCCAGGTTTATCATTGATTTTATCCAGGAGGGAGGTAAGGCATTCTGTGGTTCCAACACCTTTTCTGTAAGTAAACATATTTTGGTGTAGTGGATTGGCTTTCCATTCAGTTCGATTAAGGGCCATTCTTTCTGCAGTTTTAGCCAGACAGCTTGTTAATGAGATGGGTCTTGGATTTCCTGGGTCTTTAGGTTTTGGAATGGGAACTATAATTGCACTGTTCCAAGAGAGTGGTCGGGTTCTTGTCACCCATAATCTGTTGATGAGATTCAAGAAGACTTCTTCACCCTTTTCTCCTAGCTTGGCTAGCATGTTGTAAGTGATTTTGTCCTCGCCTGGAGCTGTACTTTTAGTTTTCTTTGTAGCACTTCTGAGTTCTTTCAGATTGAAAGGTTGGTCTAGTTCGTCAGGTAAGGCTAGAGCATCATCTATTTTTTTCCTTCTTGCTGCTTGAAGTCTTTGTTGGTGAGTCAGAGTTGCTTGAGGAAGTTGAGTGGAACTGGCTCTTGAAGCAAATAGATTTGCTAGCCTTTCTGCTTCTTGCTCTGGATGAACATGGTGCGGCGGAGCAGGAGGCGATTTTCCTTTGGCCTTGTTGATCTTCCTCCAGATGTCGCCCAAGGACGTATGCTGATTTAGCTTGGCACACCACTCGAGCCATTTTTCTTCTCTGATTTTTGCTGTTTCTTCGTGCACATGAGCTCGGACAGCTCTAAGAAGTCCTAGATTAGCTTCGGTTCTATCTCTTCTGAAATTCTTTCGTGCACGATTTAGTCTGTTGTGTAGCTCTTTGATCCTATCACAGTAATACCAATAGTCCTTGTGTTGTTGGGTAATTGTTTTCCTCTTGGGGATGGCGTGATTTGCTGCTCTATGTATTGCATTTACTAAATCTTTTTCTATTTCTTCGGTATTGTCAGGAGGAGTGTAGTTTTGGTGCCAAGTTTCGAGAGATTCCTGAAACTTCGTCCAATCTGCCATGATAAAGTCCCATCCGGGCTCGGGAGCTGGAGGTCTAGGAGGTTGTGCTATAGTAATAACTGTTTTTGTAGCAAAGTGGTCACTGGTCAGAACATGATCCACTGACCAATCACACAACTCATAAATACTGGTGGAAACAAACGTGAGATCCAGCTTTCCCCCACCAGTGTGGGTTGGTTCCGTCGAATTAAGCAGACTGATTTCTGGCACTTCATCCAAAAAATGTTCAATATGTCTTCCGTTGGCGTCGGTTCTTGGTGAATCAAGTAGTAATTCACTATGAGCGTTGAAATCGCCAGAGATGATAGTAAGTGTAGTGACTGCTATTTCAAAGATTGTTGAGAGATCCATGTCATGTTCTCTCTGGTTCTTGTATACATTGAAGATGGACAGCGTTGAGTTCCTCATAGTGAGCTTAACTCCCATAATTTCGACGTTTTCGCCACAGTTGGGCAGGTCTGTGATTGCCGTGGCATTGATATGATTTCTTACTAGAATTGAAATGCCTCTGGTGCCACCTTGTGCCATGGGGCAGTGGAATCCTTGATATCCTGGGATATTAATATATCTGCTAGTCCTGGTGAGTGTTTCTTGAAGTGGAACAATATCAATGCTGTCCTTGAGAAGCACTGCTCTGAGTGTTTGTGCTTTGCTTTTGAATCCTTGAATATTCCATTGTATAATTTTGAGTTTGTCCATTTTTCTGTTATAGTGGAATCATTGAGTCCATGGTTTTTACATACTGGTTTTCCCGACGGTTTGTGTCTTCTTGGCTGAGTGGGACTTTTCTTCTTGGTGGGTGAGGAGACTCTTGGTGTGAGGAGATGTAGAATCTCCTCAGCTAGTTTTCCTAGTTTCTAGAATAGGCTAGTCGCTCTAGGGACTCTAGAAACTGAAGCTTTCAAATTTACATATACTTGTTGGGTGTCATATGAAAGCTTATGTTAAATGCTGTCAGTTAAAACTAATTAGAGGTCTGTGATTGCTCTGTAGAGAGAATTACAGCAAATTTTCCTGTTCTGTGAAACAGAGAGATTTGAGAGTAGTATAACACAAAAACCGTTAGAGGTGGAGGGGGGGACAGTGGGGGAACGCTGCCTCCCCCCCACCAAGGGAGACGTTGAGACGTTGTGTTAGGCCTCACCCTCCTTGTGACGTCACGCCACGCCACAGGCGAGGGGCACTTGTGATTGGTCTAGGCACCCCTGCTCCTATGCCGAGTTTTGGCGCGAAGAGCTGTTATTGGAAGCGGCATGAGGAACAGTGCCGGCTTCCTGCTGATTGGTCAAGACAAGGTAGGGGAGAAATATGGGGATGTGAGTCTCTCTAGCCCGCCAAGAGTTTAGTTTGAATTGGGCAGCCAGGGTGTAAGCAGTGTCTAGGTGGGGGGTGGCGGGCCTGCCACCCCCCCCACCACCGTTATCGCTCCTGTCGTTCAGTTTATTCATATTGCATGGCACTCCAGCCACCCTGGGTGTGTCGAAGCCCAATTTGCGAGAAACTGGGACTTGGACTTTGAATTCCGCCCGACGTCGTCCATGGGGAGGTGACGCCGGCCAGTGTCACCCCTGTCACCCCAGTGTAAGAGCGAGTCATGCTCTAGTGTGTTGGGGGGTAGTGGTGATTCCCCATCCACATGTGTGTATACCCCCAGGCGCCCGCGGCCACCCTCCGGCCGCCCAGCCACCCACCCACCTTACCCCGCGCGCGAGCAGCCCGGGTGGGGTGGGGTGCTGTGACGTCACGCGCCACCCGTGGCCACCCTCCTGAAGGCCACGCAGTGGCCACATGTTGGCCACCACCTTTGGCCACCCCCTTGGCCACATTCCCAGGACAGCCTAAGGCCACATCTTGTCGACGCACGAGGAGCAAGCTAAGTGTTGACAGCCAGGTGGTAAGGACCTGGGAAATGAGGAAATGTGTGGAAGGAAACGTGAGTACTTTATCAGTGTCTCAGATTAGTGGAAATCATAGTAGAAAAGTTGTGTGGGCCCCTAGCCCGGCCAGGCTAGGGAAGCAGCTGAGACCCGTCTGTGGCACGCCCAGGTGACTGTGGGGCAGTACCTGGAGAGGGAAATTGTCACTGTAAATCATGTAGTGATATAATTATATATCTGTAGAGATGTTGTGTAGACTGACTAGAGTTTGGGACCAGTCAGTGTAGAAAATCATCATATAAATGATCCAGTCTGTCGATTCTGTATAATCGTCCAGCCTTGGTTAGTGCCATGGTACCTCATTATGTAATTAGGCCAGGTTAGAGTTAATTAAGCAGGCCCGTGGGGCAGGGTTATTAGTGGATATCCTGAGGTCTGTATATTGTCATGTCCTGGTGATTAATTTGCATTGTTTATGGAGGCCATTTCCATATGTTTCATTTGCATGTTGCATGTATTATGTTGTGTGGTGAGTCAGTAGATGTGATCGCTGACTGATTGCCTAATGATGTCATTAGCATGGGGGGCATGCTGACGGTATCATTATGTGCAGGTTTGTGCAGTGGTATCAGGTATACGTTATTACTGTCCTAGGAACTGTGTTGAGGATTTAAAGGGACCCTTTGAGTATTCAGGGAAATTCTCAGTCACTTAATGGAGCGAGCAATTTGTTAATTTGCCTAATTATGGGAGAATTAGTGCCAGCTGTCCGCGTAGAGCGACGGTGCCTTATATTAACGTAAATTGTCTTGCTGAAGCCACCGGGATCGGGCGATCTTTTGCAACGTTTGCAAGATTAGAGGGGCAGTAATATGGGATACCTTGATTGTTGCAAAACCGTGTGTCACTACTGTGTGGGCATAGTAATTAACGAGTTGCAGTAGTCGCAACCGTATGTGGGCAGTGCTATTTTATTGTTTTGCATGCCATTATATGTGTGACCTATGTAACCTTAGGGTTACTTTGTTTCTTTAAGTTGTGTTGAGAACTTGAGGATTCAGTGAGTTAATTAGGGGTAATTAACTGGATAAGGGGGTGCACATTGAAGTTGTTGAATGAGTGAGGGCTGTTATGGGAGAACAGTGTTGAACTTGAGCTTGTGGGAATACGTTTCCGGTGCAATTAATTGTCCGTGTGACAATTAATTGACCACTCTAGCTAATTATGTAATTAGCATTCTCATCATGAATTCACGTAGTGGGAGAGGATCTGTCAGAGTCTGTCAGTGATAGTGTTAACGTCAGTTGCTCGAGACTAACTGCCTTTCAGGGTTGGGGCAATTAGTGGCTCATGATAATTAGTGGAGTAATTAACGTCTGGAGTCTTGAGGACTCAGATGACTCGGTAAAGCGAGGTCATGGGGTTAGCATAATACGTTATATTAATCATATTCTGTCTGGTGACAGTGGATTAAGTTGCACTCATTGTTAATTAGTAATTAACTCCTCTTCCGTGAATTCACAGTGTTTGATGAGACCTGCTTAGGCAGTGCGGAGTGAGACGTATTTATGTATGATTAATTATCGGTCCTGGTGACAGTTAATTAATTGCTCGAGGTTAATTAGGGTAATTAGCACTCATTAGTAAGTAAAAGTAATTAATGATACACAGACTGTTGAGAAGCCACCCACTTGGGGTAGGCTTAGTTAACGTAACTCAATTGGGATGTAATTAGTGGTCCGTTTGACCTTAATTAAGAATTACTCACTGAATACTTGCAAGGAGTCAAGTGTGATGTAATTTAAGAGTTTGAGTTATTGTGACAAGAGGACTTGTGTTAACGTAGAGTACTATCATGTTGTTGTCTAGCGTGAGACACTTGTTGTGATTAAAGTAGTACTTGTTGCTGACTGCTGTGATCAGTCAATTTCCATCATTATTCACATAATCAATGTTGTAATTGATTAAGGCAATTTCTTTTGGTTATCGTCTAGTGACGAGGGTAAAGTAACTTAGGGATGAGTGGAGCTGTGTCCCAGAATCCCACCTTGCCTGACTTTGTTCACTTTAGTTGTGATAGGGGGAGTCACTGTTAGACTACCCACCTGATTACGGGGGTCGCTCCTGTTGGGCGGGAGGACCTTAAGCTTGTGATTAGAGTAGCTGCCACTAGAAGTCGTGTCACTATTGATTGCTTGCTTGTGTCATCAGTGGATAACTTTTGTTCAGTTCATGTTGTCAGCCCGAAGTGTCAGCAGGATGGAGCCTGCTGTCATTTCTCGAGGGGCTGTTGAATAGCTGTGTTGCAAATGCCACTGGATTGACATTAACGTAATTAAATCACTCGCTGTGGTGTAACTTAGTCTGTGATATTTTTCTTTGAATTTGCAATATTGCGTCATCAGTGGGCACACCTGTGTTCAGGTTAGTTCAGTATGCAGCCACACAGCAAGGGTTGCTATTTAGCTGTTGGTTATGGTGCCACTGGATGGACATTAACGTAAAGATTAATTTGAGGAAGGGTGCTGGAGTTGCCAGTGAACCCATTAGTTATTGATGTCATTGAAAGGCTACTGATTTGATTGCATTGCAACCGCTATTGCAGGTGTAGACTGCACTGAGGCGTAGAACAGTTAGGAGGTTACTGGAGACGTGTTTCAGAACTCACTGTGTCATTTGTTGTAATTGTGATTATAGATCTGTTAGTTCTTGCTTGCTTGTTGATTCCTCTGTGGGCACGCTTATGTTCGAGTTAGTTCATTATGCAGTCCGAGGGGCTGGTGTCTAGCTGTCATTGATAGTGTCACAGGAAGGACTTCGAGTAACGTCATTGACATTCTTTTGTTTTGATGTAGTAGTCTAGTCTCTTGTTATAATAAATTGTTATTTTGTTAACGGTCTTTGATGTCAACCTTCAACTATTCTGTGCCACTCCCATGTTCTGATATATTGATATTGTTGTTTTGATCTTTGATATGACGGCTGTGCTCTTGGGAATTCGAATTCCAATTCATAGCGCCACACAAAAATAAAATTTGATTGTGAGAACCCGTCGGTTACCCTTTATTGGTTTTAACGTCATGTTTAACTAGGAGGAACCAGCGGCCTATTGTGGACAGGTTTTCACCCCTGCTGGTGGAAGCCTGGCGGTTTGCTCCCGCTTCTCCTTTTTCTACTGGACTCATGCTTAACTGCCAAGAGCAGCCTTTAAACTTGTAGTCCACCTCCTAAGGGAGGTAGGCGTAGAGAAAAATCTCACCTNTATATATATATATATATATATATATATATATAATATATATATATATATAATATATATGTCGTACCTAGTAGCAGAACGCACTTCTCAGCCTACTATGCAAGGCCCGATATGCCTAATAGGCCAAGTTTTCATGAATTAATTGTTTTTCGACTACCTAACCTACCTAACCTAACCTAACCTAAATTTTTCGGCTACCTAACTAACCTAAGCAATAAAGATAGGTTAGGTTAGGTTAGGTAGGGTTGGTTAGGTTCGGTCATATATCTACGTTATTTTAACTCCAATAAAAAAAATTGACCTCGTACGTAATGAAATGGGTAGCTGTATCATTTCATAAGAAAAAAATTAGAGAAAATATATTAATTCAGGAAAACTGGCTTATTAGGCAAATCGGGCCTTGCATATTAGGCCAAAAAGTGAGTTCTGGCTACTAGGTACGACATATATATATATATATATATATATATATATATATATATATATATATATATATATATATATATATATATATATATATTATATATTTATTATATATAATATATATATACATATATAAATACATATATATATATATATATAATATATATGTATATATATATATATATATATATATATGTTCTACCTAGTAGCCAAAACGTGGTACTAGGCCTACTATGCAAGGCCTGATTTGCCTAATAACTAAAATTTAATAAAAATTAGCTCATACATAATGAATGAATAGCTTATCATTTCAAAGAAAAAAAATTGAAAAATATTGAAATTCTGGAAAACTTGGCTTATAACTAACGTAGATATATGACCGAACCTAATCAACCCTATCTAACCTAACCTAACTTATCTTAACCTATCCTAAACTAACATAACTAAATCAATAATTTATGTTCTTAATATAATATAATAATAATATTTAAAAAAAACAGGAACCAATATATTGAAAATCACTCGGCCTATAAGGCAAATCGGGCCTTGCATAGTAGGCCGAGAAGTGCATTCTGGCTACAAGGTACGACATATATATATATATATATATATATATATATATATATATATATATATATATATATATATAAATATATATATATATATATATATTATATATATATATATATATATATATATATATATATATATATATATGCCGGCGGTGAGGTGGTTCAAATAGCTTCGGCTATCACCTCATTTTGTCCGGTCGTGATGGTCAAGTGGTTTAAGGCGTCTTGTACATACAGTTGCGTTGCTCCTGGGAGTATGGGTTCGAGTCACTTCTGGGTGTGAGTTTTCATTCGCATATAGTCCTGGGGACCATTCAGGCTTGTTCGCATATAATATATATATATATATATATATATATATATATATATATATATATATATATATATATATATATATATATATATATATATATATATATGTCGTACCTAGTAGCCAGAACGCACTTCTCAGCCTACTGTGCAAGGCCCGATTTGCCTAATAAGCCAAGTTTCCCTGAATTAATATATTTTCTCTATTTTTTTCTTGTGAAATGATAAACCTACCCATTTCATTATGTATGAGTTAGAAAATTTTTTATTATAGTTAAAATTAACGTAGATATATGACCGAACCTAACCAACCCTACCTAACTTAACCTAACCTATCTTTATAGGTTAGGTTAGGTTAGGTAGCCGAAAAAGTTAGGTTAGGTTAGGTTAGGTAGGTTAGGTAGTCGAAAAACAATTAATTCATGAAAACTTGGCTTATTAGGCAAATCGGGCCTTGCATAGTAGGCTGAGAAGTGCGTTCTGGCTACTAGGTACGACATATATATATATATATATATATATATATATATATATATATATATATATATATATATATTATATATATATATATATATATGTATATGTATATGTATATATATATATATACATATACATAACAAAAAACACAGAAATCATCGATAGATACAGCGATAGCAAGCGGCTTGATATCTGTGAGGCACTACACATAAAGAAGTCAACACCAGCAATCAACAGCCAATTAATGCACAACTATATTCTACCCACTTCAAGACTCCGCTCCAATATAGAAGCATCAAGAAATATGGGCCAATAGGCCCTTTGCATTTACTTCCATTCTTTCCTTTAATTTACCCCATATTACCCAATATTTCGTGTTCTATCTTGTGTTGAAAGTTTGCTTTCACCTCATCCAAACTGTTGTGGCATATCACCTCACCCAAATGCAGGTATATCAAATGAAAAGCCGTTTAAATTATAGCATTGTAGAACTTCCGGAATAACAGAACACCAGAAAGCAGAGTGAGATACCAGAGAACCAGGAATGAGTATGTTAGGGTGAGAAGAGAAGCAGAGAAAAATTATGAAAATGATATAGCAAACAAAGCCAAGACCGAACCAAAGCTACTCCATAGTCACATCAGGAGGAAAACAGTGAAAGAACTGGTAATGAAACTTAAAACAGGCGAGGACAGGTATACAGAGAATGACAAAGAAGTGTGTGAAGAACTCAACAAGAGGTTCCAGGGGGTCTTCACAATAGAACAAAGTGAGGTCACTGTGCTAGGAGAAAGGGAAGTAAACCAGGCGGCCTTGGAAGGGTTCGAAATTACGAGTGAGGAGGTCAAGAAGCACCTGCTGGATCTGGATGTTAGAAAGGCTGTTGGTCCAGACGGGATCTCACCATGGGTACTGAAAGAGTGTATAGAGGCACTTTGCTTGCCACTCTCCATAGTGTATAGTAGGTCACTGGAGACGGGAGACCTACCAGAAATATGGAAGACGGCAAATGTGGTCCCAATATACAAAAAGGGCGACAGGCAAGAGGCACTGAACTACAGGCCATTATCCTTGACTTGTATACCATGCAAGGTGATGGAGAAGATCATGAGAAAAACCTAGTAACACATCTGGAGAGAAGGGACTTCGTGACAAATCGCCAACATGGATTCAAGGAGGGTAAATCTTGCCTGACTGGCTTAATAGAATTCTACGACCAGGTGACAAAGATAAAGCAAGAAAGAGATAGATGGGCGGACTGCATTTTCTTGGATTGTCGGAAAGCCTTTGACACAGAACCGCATAAGAGGCTGGTACATAAGCTGGAGAGACAGGCAGGTGTAGCTGGTAAGGTCCTCTAGTGGATAAGGGAGTACCTAAGCAATAGGAAGCAGAGAGTTACGGTGAGGGGTGAGACCTCAGATTGGCGTGAAGTCACCAGAGGAGTCCCACAGGGCTCTGTACTCGGTCCTATCTTGTTTCTGATATATGGAAATGATCTCCCGGAGGGTATAGATTCATTTCTCTCAATCTCAATGAGAGATTCATTTCTCTCTCTTCTGCTTAAGGCTTCAAGAAGACCTGGACAAGCTGAAGGAATGGTCGAACAAATGGTTGTTAGAGTTTAACCCAAGCAAATGTAATGTAATGAAGATAGGCGTAGGAAGCAGGATGCCAAATACTAGGTATCATCTGGGAGATGAAATTCTTCATGAGTCAGAGAGAGAAAAAGACTTGGGGGTTGACATCACGCCAGACCTGTTCCCTGCACAAGAGGATAACATCAGCGGCATATGCCAGGCTGGCCAACATAAGAACGGCATTCAAAAACTTGTGTAAGGGATCATTCAGAACTTTGTATATCACATATGTCAGGCCAATCCTGGAGTATGCAGCCCCAGCATGGAGTCCATATCTAGTCAAGGATAAGACCAAACTGGAAAAGGTTCAAAGGTTTGCCACCAGACTAGTACCCGAGCTGAGAGGTATGAGCTACAAGGAGAGGCTACGGGAATTAAATCTCACTTCACTGGAAGACAGAAGAGTTAGGGGGGACATGATCACCACATTCAAGATTCTCAAGGGAATTGATAGGGTAGATACAGACAGGCTATTTAACACAAGGGGCACACGCACTAGGGGACACAGGTGGAAACTGAGTGCCCACATGAGCCACAGAGATATTAGAAAGAACTTTTTTAGCGTCAGAGTTGTTGACAAATGGAATGCATTAGGAAGTGATGTGGTGGAGGCTGACTCCATACACAGTTTCAAGTGTAGATATGATAGAGCCTAATAGGCTCAGGAACCTGTACACCTGTTGATTGACGGTTGAGAGGCGGGACCAAAGAGCCAGAACTCAACCCCGCAAACACAAATAGGTGAGTACAACTAGGTGAGTACACACCTTCCACCATCCACTCCTTTGAACCACCACTCCCCACACATTCGCCCCCCCCCCTGACTTACTTGTCTTTTCACACACTCTCACTCACACACTCCCACACTCCCACTCACACACATACACACTCACACACACACCCCTCACACACAGTGGGACCCCTCCATCTCCCTCACTCCCTCCCACCATCTGACCACCTGACCTGAAGTGACCATCTCCGCCCCTCCCACCCCCCGTTTCCCACACATCCCCCCCTACACACACACACAATCACACACACACACACACACGCACCCACATGCACGCACACGCACATGCACGCACACGCACAAACACACATATAAACACACACACACTCGCACGAGGAAAAGCCAGGACGTTTTCCCCTCAACCAGGGAAAATGATGGGGCGACATCACCACACACAGGGACAGGGGAGAATGGTGGATACTACCTTTGAATGGCTCAACCAGACATTAGGGAGATTCGGCAGAGACCTGCAGGCATGCAAATGGGATTCAGCAGAGACCTACAGGACATTAAAGAGGGATTTGGCAGAGACCTGTAGAAAATGCAAGCATTAATACAGAGCCAAAGGAGTGAGTTGGAGAAAGCCAGAGAGGAGATAAAGAGACTCAAGGAAAATCACAATTCAAACCAGAACGGGGTATGCAACCTCTTTGAAACAGGGGGACGAAGCTGATGGAAGGCTCCTTCCAAGGGGACTCTTTTGCAGAAATACTGCAAAACAGCCCAGGTGCTAAAGGCCGCTTTAGAGGCAGCAGCTACCTCACAGGAAGCTGCAAAATGCACTGAACAAATGCTGGAAAGGGAAAGAACAGTTATAGTTGTAGGAGTACAAGAACCAGAGAGATCCAATCGGGATGAGTGGAGAAGGAGGGATAGTGCAACCATGACAGAGATCTTGGAGGGACTGGATATGGAAGAGGCAAATGACAATATAGAGAAGGTTTTCAGGCTGGGCATCTACAAGAAGGAAAGGAAACGATTGATAAAGTTAGTGCTCACGAACGAGGCAACAGAGGAGAAAATCCTATCCAGGAAGAGCAGACTTGTGAGGTTAGGGGGATACGAGGACGTCTTTCTGCAAAGGGACATGATGAGGGAAGAGAGAAGGAAGGCTGCAGAAGCAAAGAGGAGACACAAAGAAAGGGGTGGGGATATGGGAGCCACAGGACTCAGCTCAGTGTCTCCAGGACCTCAGAGAAGAGGGGGAATCCCCCACCAGCAGGCCAGTACCCCCAGGGAGGATTGTAACAGAAGCCTCCCATCNTACATTCTAGTATTTTACCATTTATTCCATGTGCCTGTAATTTCCTTGCCATTCTTTCTTGTGGTACCTTATTAAAGGCTACATCAAACTACATGTATACTACATCCATCGAAAGTACTTGTCTGAGTACTTTCAATTGTCTGTGTAGCTGGTTACCGTCTCCTAAAACGTGAGCCGGTTTGTGAGGCAGAATCTAATTTTAGCAAACCCATGTTGCATCGATTTTACAACAACTTTCACTGCAAGATGATTAATAATTCGCCCCCCCCCCCCTTTTGGATTCTCTCCGTGAGCTTGCAGATCTGAGATGTCATGCTAATCGGACAGTAGTTTTCTGCTGAGCTCTTTCTATCTTTTTTAAAATAGGGGTTACGTGTGCATATTTCCAAGCTAGGGAGACTATCCCTTGGTCCAGAGATTTTAGGAAAAGTAGTTTCAGCAGGTTGTATAGTTCTTCTGCCAGTTCCTTTATGACTTTTGATTGGATTCCACCTAAGGCTTTCGAGTCTTTTACTTTGTCAATGTTCCTCCTGATTATGTCGCATGTTATTGGTATATACCTTAATTCGCACTATTCACCCCTTCAAACATTTGCGTAGGTGATGGGATGTCATCTAATCTGTCAAATGTAAACACAAAAATGTGCAGGGGAGACAAGAGTCCAGTGAAGCTCCACAGAGTACGAGTAGTACGTCTGGCCCGAGGAACTCCAATATGAGTGGGCAGAGTCAGAGCCACTCGGAGGCATATAGGAGAAATTTATCCCAAATGAGGTGCTACAAGTGCAACAGATCGGGTCACATGATGCGCGATTGTCGGCAGGGCAAGAGAGTCGTGACCCTGACCACGTGTGATCCCCGGAAGAAGTACGTTGATGCACAACAAGACAAACCACAGAAGGTAGATTTAATAAACGAGCGGTATAGGCCGTTCATTAGTAAAGGTTGGGTCGGCATAGAGGGTCAACCCGAGGTGGAGGTTAGTATCCTCAGGGATACTGGAGCCAATCAGAGTTTGATTCTGAGAGGCCTAATCGGAAACGATCGACTGTTAGCTGGCAGTAGGAGGATAAAGGTACATGGGTTGTTGTCTAAGAGTGACATGCCCGTGTGTGCTGTCCAGTTGAAGTCAGATTATTTGTTGGCGGAGGTGATTTTGGGAGTGTGCCACAACAAACCTGTTCCAGGAGTCCAAGTGACACTGGGGAATGACTTGTGTGGGTCCAAGGTGTTGCCATAGCTGATAGTAAAAGCTGTGCCGGAGGAGTACCAGAAGGACCGCGGTATGAGTGGAACACCGGACAAGGTAGATCTAGCCAGCACCCTCGAAGATGAAACAGAGGACAATCAAGTCATTGTATACCCGGCCTGTGTAGTGGCAGAGTCGGAAGTAGCCGCCGAGGTCGACACTGAAGATGATATGGCAGTGTCGACTCCACTAAGGGAGGAGGTCAACGTGGACATGTCTGGGCTGTTCGGTGAAGATTCAGCTCAGAAGAATGAGGATTCGAGGAGACAGGAAGTGAAGATGACCGTACCTGAAAGGTTCAGCGTGAACCGAGCGGACATGATTAGGGCTCAGAAAGAGGAGTTTATAGATCTAATCAGGGAGGCGAAAGAGGGAAACTCATGTCCAGAGTCCCCCATGTATTACTACTTAGACAATGACGTACTAATGAGGAAGTGGCGACCGGACAAAGCCGGCGCAGATAAGGTACGGTTGGAGAAGCACCAAGTGTTAGTGCCGAAGGAGTTTAGGGTGGCAGTGTTAGAACTAGCCCACTCCGTGGATATGGCAGGGCACTTAGCGGTGAAGAAGACCTTAAATAAGGTGCAGGAGCACTTCTACTGCCCGAACGTGTGGAAGGATGTAAAGAAGTATTGTAGGACATGTTTGGCGTGCCAACGTGCAGGTAAGCCGGCTCCGGCTATACCGAAGGCACCTTTAAAGCCCATACCGGCATTTGGCGAGCCTTTTGAGAGAGTCTTGATAGACTGTGTAGGTCCATTGCCAAGGACCAGAAGAGGCCACGAGTATTTACTGACCATAATGTGCACAGCCACCCGTTTCCCCGAAGCGATCCCCTGAGAAGAGTGACGTCGAGAGCCGTTCTGGATAGACTACAGAACTACATTGCGTGGGTAGGAATGCCCAAGGTTATCCAGACGGACCAGGGGAGTGTCTTCCAGTCGAAGTTGTTTAGGGAAACTGTGAAAGGATGGAGGGTAGAGCAAGTGCGCTCGTCACCGTATCACCCTCAGTCGCAGGGAGCATTGGAACGTTTCCATGGAACGCTAAAGAGCTTGTTGAGGATATACTGCGCTGAGGAAGGGAGTAGTTGGGACGAGGCATTACCATCCGTGTTGTTCGCCATCAGGGATGCGGTAGTAGAATCGCTTGGATTCACCCCATTTCAACTGGTGTACGGGCACTCCGTGAGGAGCCCAGTGGGTGCGCTGAAGGAGCAGCTCACCGTGGATAGGCCTAAGGTGGATGTGGGACGATATGTGAAAACTTTTAGAGAGCGACTCTCTAGGGCCAGAGATTTGGCCAAGGAAAATTTGAGAACGTCCCAGGCAGAGATGGTGAATATCACGACAGGAAGGCGAAGGGCAGGAGATTTCAAGAAGGAGATCAGGTGTTAGTCCTACTGCCGGTGAAAGGAAGTATATACGAGTCGAGATTTTGTGGACCATATACCATCCAGAAGGCGCTAGGGGATGTGAATTATGTAATACACATGCCAGATCGTCCGAGGAAGTCACAGGTTTGCCACGTGAACATGATAAAGAGGTACTATGACAGAGATAAGCCTCTAGGCGATGAAGAACAGATGGAAACCCCGTCACTGACGACTGTGCTTTGTGTGGGAGACGGCAAAGGAATAGAAGAGGAGAACTGTAAGTTAGAGAGGGCCGATGGCGCGAAGATATCGAATACGGAAAGCCTGGCCAAGATAGGTGAGCGTCTGGGTCATTTGGAGGATGACCAACGCCAGGAACTAGTGGAGATCCTCCAGAGGAATAAGTCGCTATTCACAGACGTGCCCAGAAGACACCGCGGAACGGTGCACGAAGTAAATGTAGGGAGTGCTGACCCCATCAAGCAGCACCCTTACAGAGTTAACCCGGAGAAAGCAGCGGCGATGAGAGCAGAAGTAAAGTATCTGCTAGATAACGACTTGGCAGAGGTTAGCGACAGTGACTGGAGTTCGCCGTGCCTCCTCGTGAAGAAGAGTGATGGCACATACGGTTCTGCACCGATTACAGGAAAGTGAATGCAGTCACAGTCGCTGACTCGTTCCCGATACCACGCATAGATGATTGCATAGATCGGATTGGGAGTGCACGGTATGTCTCGAAAATAGACCTGCTGAAGGGATACTACCAGATTCCCCTGTCCGAGGAGGCCAAGAGGATCTCAGCGTTCGTGACACCCGACGGCTTGTACCAATATAAAGTGGTGCCGTTCGGAATGAAGAATAGTGGTAGTTGTTTCCAACGAGTAATGAATCAGGTATTACAAGGCGCGACCGGATGTGCAGTGTACATCGATGATATTGTAGTGTTCGCTGATTCCTGGAAGGATCACGTGGATCGACTTTTAGATTTGTTCGATCGATTGGAGAAGGCCAACATGACGATCAACTTAGCAAAAAGCGAGTTCGGGAGAGCCCGCCTGGAGTACCTTGGGTATATAGTAGGGCAAGGCGAGGTTGCTCCAGTAAGAACAAGGTGGAGGCCATTGACAACTTCCCGGTGCCCAGGAGTAAGAAAGAATTGTTGAGATACCTCGGTATGATTGGATATTACCGGAAGTTCTGCCGAAATTTCTCCACCATAGCCGCTCCTATGACGAGTTTGCTATCAAAGAGCAAGAAGTGGGAGTGGAATGGAACAGCACAAGAAGCGTTTGAAAAGACCAAAAGACTGTTGACCGAGGCGCCTGTACTAGTGTCGCCAGATTTTGGAGCACCGTTTACGTTATTTGTAGATGCCAGTGATATAGGGGCTGGAGCTGTACTGACGCAGCAGAATGATGGAATTTACCGCTCCATGTCCTTCTTCTCGAAGAAGTCCATTACGCACCAGAGGTCGTACAGTACGGTCGAGAAAGAGACTTTGGCCCTGGTGATGGCATTGAAACATTTGGAAGTGTATGTGAGTGGGGGAGGACACCCAGTGACGGTGTATACAGACCATAATCCCCTAGTTTTCCTGAGAAAAATGAAACATGCGACCAGAGGTTAACCAGATGGTTTATTGCTCCAAGAGTATGACCTGTTGGTAACACACATAAGCGGGCGAGACAATGTAGTAGCTGTTGCGTTATCTTGAGCCTAGCCACTGGAATAATTCTCAAAAACAAGGGGGAGGGAGTGTTATGATCCCAGGCAGCCGAAAAACGAGTCTCCCCTTTGAGAATTATTCTATCAGGCCTGACCTGACTAGGAGGTCGGAGATATACTGACAAGAAGATACATACATGAAATAATTGGGTAAATTCGCTAGACAATTTAAGATAATGGGCAGTGAATAAGAAAATAAGGAAATGACTTGACACAAGATGTGGAGAATTTGCTGGAGGCGTGAGGCTCGCTTGAGAGGAGCTTGAACCACTTGAGCTGAAGAAATCGCGAGGGGAAGCCGCACTCAGTGTTTGTGCGGAACCCCTGTTAGAGAGGAACCCCTTGTTGATATACCCTCAAGAGGAAGGAAGTGGACAGACGTCTCGACTGAGAAATAAGTTAGGAGGCATGCCAGCTCAAGTCAGGAACTGCAGGAGGTGTTGAAAGGACAGTTAAGGCAGTTCTGTGGGTAGCCTGAGGTACCCACAGTGTCGCCACCCCGTCAGAGACCTTATTGTGGTAAGCCCAAATTTAGCCAGTTTACAGTGATTGTCGGTAATTGATCGTGTGCCTAGCGATCATAGCGAATGTTTATTGATACATTAGACATGTTTTGGTAAGGCAGGAAGCCTAAATAAGAGGACGGAGATGAGAGAGACAGCTGGAGGGACGAGCAGCATGTCCTCTCCCGTCGACCGCCGGAGCCAACAGACAGGCTGATACCTGGTTGATACCTGGTTGATGGGGTTCTGAGAGTTCTTCTACTCCCCAAGCCCGGCCCGAGGCCAGGCTTGACTTGTGAGAGTTTGGTCCACCAGGCTGTTGCTTGGAGCGGCCCGCAGGCCCACATACCCACCACAGCCCGGTTGGTCCGGCACTCCTTGGAGGAATAAATCTAGTTTCCTCTTGAAGATGTCCACGGTTGTTCCGGCAATATTTCTTATGCTTGCTGGGAGGACGTTGAACAACCGCGGACCTCTGATGTTTATACAGTGTTCTCTGATTGTGCCTATGGCACCTCTGCTCTTCACTGGTTCTATTCTGCATTTTCTTCCATATCGTTCACTCCAGTACGTTGTTATTTTACTGTGTAGATTTGGTACTTGGCCCTCCAGTATCTTCCAGTGTATATTATTTGATATCTCTCTCGTCTTCTTTCTAGTGAGTACATTTGGAGAGCTTTGAGACGATCCCAATAATTTAGGTGCTTTATCTCGTCTATGCGTGCCGTATATGTTCTCTGTATTCCCTCTATTTCAGCAATCTCTCCTGCTCTGAAGGGGAAGTGAGTACTGAGCAGTACTCAAGACGGGACAACACAAGTGACTTGAAGAGTACAACCATTGTGATGGGATCCCTGGATTTGAAAGTTCTCGTAATCCATCCTATCATTTTTCTGGCTGTCGCAATATTTGCTTGGTTATGCTCCCTAAACGTTAGGTCGTCAGACATCATTATTCCCAAATCCTTTACATGCTGTTTTCCTACTATGGGTACATTTGATTGTGTTTTGTACTCTGTATTATGTTTAAGGTCCTCATTTTTACCGTACCTGAGTACCTGGAATTTATCACTGTTAAACATCATGTTATTTTCTGATGCCCAGTCGAAAACTTTATTAATATCAGCTTGAAGTTTTTCAATGTCTTCAGCCGAGGTAATTTTCATACTGATTTTTGTGTCATCTGCAAAGGATGATACGAAGCTGTGACTTGTATTTTTGTCTATATCTGATATGAGAATAAGGAAAAGCAGCGGTGCAAGGACTGTACCCTGAGGTACAGAGCTTTTAACTGCACTTGGACTAGATTTTATATGGTTGACCGTTACTCGCTGAGTCCTGTTTGACAGAAAACTGAGTATCCAGCGTCCTACTTTACCGGTTATTCCCATTGACTTCATTTTGTGTGCTATCACGCCATGGTCACATTTATCGAAAGCCTTTGCGAAGTCCGTGTATATCACATCAGCATTCTGTTTTTCTTCTAATGCCTCAGTGACTTTGTCGTAGTGCTCAAGTAGCTGTGAGAGGCACGATCTTCCCGCTCGAAATCCATGTTGGCCTGGGTTGTGAAGGTCATTGGTCTCCATGAAATTGGTGACCTGACTCCTAATCA
The DNA here is from genome assembly GCA_020271785.1 of Procambarus virginalis. Classification (NCBI taxonomy): domain Eukaryota; kingdom Metazoa; phylum Arthropoda; class Malacostraca; order Decapoda; family Cambaridae; genus Procambarus; species Procambarus virginalis. The sequence goes on from WNGS01163555.1 coordinate 22,798,705, forward strand.
CTCTCTCAAATACTTTTATTATGTGCGATGTTAGTGCAACTGGTCTATAATTCTTTGCCAATGCTTTGCTCCCTCCCTTGTGTAGAGGGGCTATGTCTGCTACTTTAAGTGCATCTGGTATCTCCCCCGTGTCCAAGCTCTTCCTCCACACTATACTGAGTGCCTGTGCTACCGGCACTTTGCATTTCTTTATAAATATTGAATTCCATGAGTCTGGACCTGGGCCGAGTGCATGGGCATGTTTTCAATTTCTCTTTCAAAATTTAGTGCGCTCGTGTTGATATCAGTTATATTTACAGGGGTTTGAATATCCCGCATAAAGAAATTGTCTGGATCTTCCACTTTCATGTTGTTTATTGGAGTGCTAAACATGTCCTCATACTGCTTTTTTAGGATTTCACTAATTTCTTTGTCATCCTCCGTGTATGAACCTTCACTTGTACGAATAGGTCCAATACTGGCAGTGGTTTTTGCTTTTGATTTCGCATATGAGAAGAATATTTTGGATTTTTCTTTATTTCCTGAATTGCTTTCTGTTCTAACTGCCTTTCTTCAGTTTCATATGAGTGTTTCAATTTCCGCTCGATTTCTTCAATCTCCCTATTTAAATTATTCCTTCTTTGACGGGAAATTCGTGTCTGCATAAGCAGTTCCGTTATTTTTTTCCTGCGTTTATACTGTCGTCTGCGTTCTCTTTCTACGTTGGATCTCTTTCTGGCTTTCCTCAAGGGAACATGTTTCAGACAGACTTGATACGCTTCCGAAGTCAGTTTTTCTATTCCTTCTGTAGGACTTGTATTACTTAAAACAGTTTCCCATGGAATGTTTGTAAGTTCCCTGTTTATTATCTCCCAGTCTATCCTTTTATTATTAAAATTGAATTTACTGAATAGCCCCTCTCGCTTTATCAACGTTTTAGGTCTATTCTGAGTATTGATGGTCGTTTGCACTTCAATGAGCTTGTGATCTGAATATGTGGTATCTGATATCGTAATGTCTCTGATAATGTCTTCATTGTTCGTAAAGACCAAATCTAAAATATTTTCATTTCTCGTTGGCTCCGATATCTGCTGACTGAGTGAAATTTGTCACAGAATCTAAGTAGTTCTCTAATCTGTGGTTGGTTAGGTCCCGATAGATTTCCTGGTATAATATTATTGTTTGCTATTTTCCACCTGAGACTAGGCAAGTTGAAGTCACCTAGGAAGATAATATCAGGTATCGGGTTCTCCAAATTATCAAGGCTATTCTCTATTTTGTTTATCTGTTCTGTGAATTCCTCAGCCGTTGCATCTGGCGGTTTGTATATTAGAATAATCACTAAATTTATTTTCTCTATTTTTAATCCCAGTACCTCTACCACCTCATTTGTAACGTTTAGGAGCTCCGAGCATACAAGGTCTTCCCTAATATACAGACCCACTCCTCCATGTGACCTACTTTTCCTATCACACCTGTATAGGTTATATCCTGGAATCCAGATCTCACTGTCCAACAATTCCCCTGCATGGGTTTCTGTGAAAGCTCCAAATACTGCATTTGACTCCGTGAGGAGGCCATTTATGAACTGTACTTTGTTGTTTGTTCTTGTTTTCAGTCCTTGTATGTTGGCAAAGATAGGCTGCGGAGGACCGCTCCCAGTGAGGAGCCGCCCACCGGGCAAGGCGGAGCATGGACCAGCCCAAAGGGAGGAGTCCGCTCTCAGTGTGTAGAGAGCAAAGAGATGTCAAGTCAAGTCAAGTCAAGTGCGAACATATTGTGTGGTTATTTCCTTTATGTGTTTAAGGGGAAACGTTTTTATTGGTGTGTCAATGGGTTGCAGGTTTGTCTTTGGAAGAAGTTTCTGAGAGAACTTCGAGGCCAATAGAGGAGGATTCAGTGGATGGAACTCCAAGGCTATTGAAGAAATACTGAGCTCTTTGGAAGAGCAGACCCTATAGTGAGGAGTTGGACCTCAAACTGTGAGAGGAGAAGCAGTGGAGAAGAGTTTACATGCTTTTGTGATACCAGTGGTGAAGCACCATTGTTGATCAAGGAAGACTTCATGGTGTAGCAGCCAGGAGCGCTGTGGAGGACCCTGGTAGAAGTGGTAAAGCACCACTGTTGCTCAAGGTGCAGCAGCCTGGAGGAGCTGCGGAGGATCTTGGTAGATAAACCCGGAAGAACCTGAAGATATCAGGGTAATGAGCTTCCAGATGTGGAAGGGAAGTTCTGGTTGATTACTTGTAGGGAGTTGGTAGAGAGTTTGGTTGTCATTAGCGTGCAAGACACAGTGAAAAGTGAGTGCCTCACTTCTGGTTGATTACTTGTAGGTTACTATATTACTATGTTACTATATTACTATATTACTATATGTTACTATATATATGTAGGTTGTAGATTACTATATATAGATATATATATATATATATATATTGTGACGATAATCTCTTATCAGAGATTTAGCCTGCTATCTCCTTAATTCATCACGTCCTCAACAATATGCAAGATACGTTTTGTAGTGGCTAAACGTATATATCAAGACAGCCACACGCACCTCAACTCCGTCCTTCCCCCACTCCAGCACCTGCTGCACACCTGGTCAACGCGCTGAACCCTTCAACTGCCTAACTAGCGACTTGCGGCCGTCCAGCGTTCTCATTGGCTGCCAACCAACACACCACTCCCGTTCCTCGCCAATCACAATCATCGCCAGTTATTGTTGGAGTCCTTGCATTTCTGCCAGCCAGAATATATCTCGTGCTCCTGCTATGAACACCTGAATTGACCCACCTCGTGTGATCAAATAAGAGGTTCTTAGCTAGCGCATATATTCCCAGCACCATTTTATTTTGTTAACGTAACCAGTTCCCCCCTTTTCACTTGTTATAATTTTATATATTTTTCTTTTACATTATATTATATATATGCCAAGGTATTGTCTTTATTTTATTTTGTCTTTTCTATATTAAAGTAAAATATTTGTTATATTTTGTGTTTTCGTGTTTCTTGCCTTACCACAGATTATCAGACAAGCAGTCACCTTTTTTTTTTCTTTTTTTTTATTTAAATTTAGTATATGTGGCCCAGCACTGACACCTGCTAGTTAGAAGACTGCCGACCACCATTTCCAACACGTTACCGTCACAATATATATATATATATATATATTATATATATTATATTATATATTATATATATATATATATATATATCGATATATATATATTATATCTAACATATAATATATATATTATATATATTATTATATATATATAATATATATATAAATATATTATATAATATATAATATATATATAATACATATATATATAGATATATTATTATATATTATATATATATATTATATATATATATATATATATAATATATAATATATATATATATGTCGTCCTAGTAGCCAGAACGCACTTCTCAGCCTACTATGCAAGGCCCGATTTGCCTAATAAGCCAAATTTTCATGAATTAGTTTTCGACTACCTAACCTACCTAACCTAACCTAACCTAACCTAACTTTTTCGGCTACCTAACCTAACCTAACCTAACTTTTTCGGCTACCTAACCTAACCTACCTAAAGATAGGTTAGGTTAGGTTAGGTAGGGTTGGTTAGGTTCGGTCATATATCTACGTTAATATTAACTCCAATAAAAAANAACGATCCAAGCAGGTTAGGTACAGGTAATTTAGGTTTATACCAAAATAAATAATTTCTTAAGAATGAATTTGCAATATTTAACAAAGATGGTTGCAGGTTAGGCACCAGTCAGTGCCTAACCAAGTTTTATATCCAAGTTTAACAGTTACAAAATAATATGTCGTATTAATAGTTAGGTCCGAGGTGATTTGAGTTGTGGTAATATGAGGAAAATGCCCAGTAACAACACATTTTTAAGAACATATTCGCAAAACTCAGGTGTAACCCTGGGTAGAATGTATGTTGGAAATAGACATTAACAGCTCTGACAGCTAAATTCAACATAGCGAATGTGATATGTTCAGTCATATTGGTTCAATTCAGCGTTCGAGTTATATAATTAGGGTAAGTTTATTGGAATTAACTTAAAGTGGGATAAATTTTATTAAATTTTGCTTCGGTTAGGTTGAGTTGGGTTAGGTTAGGTCAGGTTGAGTTGGGTTAGGTCAGGTTGGGTTTGGTCAGGTTGGGCTGGGTTAGGTTAGGTCAGGTTGGATTACGTTGGGTTGGGTTAGGCTGGGTTTCGCTTGGTTGCATTGATACCAAAAAACACATCTGGATACTGGAAATAGCTAGAAGGACACATCACTAGTAGAGTGAAATAGTGTTGAGAATGGGGTCTGTTAAGCAAAGACTGGATGTTGATAATAAATGTTAACAGCTCTAACAGTCAAATTCATCTTTGTGCAAATTCAGTAATTGTGTAAGTTGTGTATTATTTGTACATGTTTTGTAATTGCATTTGTGTGAACTGTGTATTTTTGCTAGTTGTTTATTCATTGTATTTGTGCAAATTTGTGCATAAATTGTGCAATATGTGTATTAATTGTACATGTTGTGTATTAATTGTACATGTTGTGTACTAATTACACATGTTTTGTTATTGTATAAGTGCGAATTGTGTATTTGTGCCCCGTTACGAATTGAATGAAATTGTGCAATATGTGTAATTACTGTGCAAGATATGTATTAATTGTTAATAATGTTGTAATTGTACTTGTGCTAGTCGTCTGAATGTATTTACGCAGTTTGTTCATAAATTTTTTAAGTGGTAATATTGTAAACAGTGTATTTTTCAAGTTGTGTTTTAATTATGTAGTGGAACTAAAGCAATTGTATTTAGTATAATTTGTGTATTTGTCTAAGATCTGTATGTATTGTAATTAAAAAAAGTAGAGGTTTTTCTATGGAAGACCTTTATTTGTTTTTTGTTATAGTGAGTAAATATTTTGTGAAAGTGATTTTTATGAAGTTATGTAATTTTTGTGAGAGTTCATTTTTATTATACAAGCGAATGTGCAACCGGTGAGATCACATACCAGTACCATGTGCAGTATACAGGTACATCGATGAAAGCACATACCAGTACCATGTGCAGTATACAGGTACACCGATGAGAGCACATACCAATACCATGTGCAATATACAGGTACACCGTTGACAGCACATACCAGTACCATGTGCAGTATACAGGTACACCGTTGACAGTACATACCAGTACCATGTGCAGTATACAGGTACACCAATGAGAGCACATACCAGTAGCCCAGGTGTTGTGTCAGGATCATGATGAGTTCAGTAAGGGTTCCGGTGACGTGGAAGGCGGGCGGCCTGCCTCTTACCATTATGTAGGGTGGGTACTGGGCGGGGACCACACCACCAGGGAGAAACAGTATAGCTAGATCTCAGTACATGAAGGAACGTACAAACTCTCACTGGTTTGTGACGGTAGCTATGTCACGGCGGGCTGGGCCCAGCGCCCTGAGTCTCCTCAGGACGGCGGGCTGGGCCCAGCGCCCTGAGTCTCCCCAAGACGGCGGGCTGGGCCCAGCGCCCTGAGTCTCCCAAGGACGGCGGGCTGGGCCCAGCGCCCTGAGTCTCCCCAGGACGGCGGGCTGGGCCCAGCGCCCTGAGTCTCCCCAGGACGGCGGGCTTGGCCCAGCGCCCTGAGTCTCCCCAGGACGGCGGGTTGGGCCCAGCGCCCTGAGTCTCCCCAGGACGGCTGGCTGGGCCCAGCGCCCTGAGTCTCCCCAGGACGGCGGGCTGGGCCCAGCGCCCTGAGTCTTCCCAGGACGGCGGGCTGGGCCCTGCGTCCTGAGTCTCCCCAGGACGGCGGCTGGGCCCAGCGTCCTGAGTCTCCCCAGGACGGCGGCTGGGCCCAGCGTCCTGAGTCTCCCCAGGACGGCGGGCTGGACCCAGCGTCCTGAGTCTCCCCAGGACGGCGGGCTGGACCCAGCGTCCTGAGTCTCCCCAGGACGGCGGGCTGGGCCCAGCGTCCTGAGTCTCCCCAGGACGGCGGCTGGGCCCAGCGTCCTGAGTCTCCCCAGGACGGCGGCTGGGCCCAGCGTCCTGAGTCTCCCCAGGACGGCGGGCTGGACCCAGCGTCCTGAGTCTCCCCAGGACGGCGGGCTGGACCCAGCGTCCTGAGTCCCCACAGGACGCTAGTTCCAGCCCGCTATCTTCTGCTAAATAGTTTCATGTTATTGCAATTTCCTTGTGAAGAGCCAAGAGGTTTCTCAAAGAATTGGGGTTTTAGAATTGATAATACCAGAGGAAAGACTTTTTATAAGCATGAAGCAAGCCAAAACAAAACCAGGAGAACTAGAGCTAAGAGGCCACTACAAAGCGAGCCCCAGTGTGCTTATCTGCCACCAGCCACAACCCTCCACATGCGGTTGTTACGTACCCATAGCTGGCTACGTAATAAATTTATATAAACTTTCATGATATTAACTGTATATGTGTATATGTATTATAATCATCGTGTGTGTTGGCAATGTCAAGGGGTATAGGAGCGGTGGCGTCTCCTCACATGTATTTGACCTGTTCGATTCGGGAACGAGAGTTTGCTGGACCTGTTCAGTTTAGTGTTCCAGGGGTCACAATATTTATATTCATAAATTACGTGTATACAGTAATTACGCAGTTAGCATTGTACTTATTAATTTTGGGAAATACCTATTATGTTAATGTTTATTCTACATGTAATTTGAGAACCAGTGGTGGTTGATTTAGTCTCATTTATTAAAAAGTTATTGTTTTTCTAACCCTCATCCTGTTGAGCGGAGGAGGGAGAAGACTTATGGGTTGGGTAGCCACACAGCCGTCAGTTGCTGGCTGCTACTCGGGGACGTAACATGGAGGCTAAGTCTGTGTCTTTTGTTTTCTAGCTTTTAGTAATATTTTGTTCTGGGAGAGACAGTCTTATTGTTTATTGTAATAAGTGAAATATTGTGATCATCTGTAAGTATATATTATTTAGATTTATCTTGAAAATATATTATAAATTTATATGTATATTTCTTCAGTCCTAAGGGAGAAATACTTTATTCTTGCTTGTGCCAATCATGTGGTTACACTGGTGACCCGCTCTAAATTACAGCAATTCTATGGCCCTAGGCAAACAGTTCTTTAATGCTGTACAGGGTTTCGAGCCGTAGCGAACGATCTGGTTACAGCGGTCACCCCACATTCTTGGATGGATGGTAAACACATGGCCTGATACTAGATGTGTGCGTCTACAATTGTAAATTTTTCATCACTGTAGTGTATCTGAAGGCATTGAGGCTGCCATTTTCAGGGAGACCGTGAAACTAGCAAGTACTAGTTCTTAGGGCAGTGTTACAGGTTAATGGCAATAGACTAAAACAACCTAAAATATTCCGTTCACTTTATGTAATTTAAGAATTGAAATTTAACTTCAAAATTTATTAGCTGACGAGAAAACTGTTTTTATGATGTCATATGTTTTGCAGAATAACAGTAATATTTAATTTAATGTTTAATCGGCATTGATTGTGAAAATATATGTAACTCCCTAGAGCACTATATTTAAACCCGTGTAAAAATAAAATGATCAAATCAGAGTAAGAGAAGTGACAAGAGTCTCAAACTTACGTAGCTGACAGAGACATTGAGGCAGGACTGACGACGAGTCATACTGGGTGGAGACGTCTACACTCTGGCCTGTAACACTAACAACTCCTGCTGGAGCTGGAGCTGGAGTCACAGCGCCACGCAAGCCCCCCCCCCCCACCACTCACCCCGACCGGCCCAACTGGTCAAGCCAATGATAGCTGATATTCATCATGCATCTGACTCTGTATTGGACACTCATGATTTATTTTCCTCTAATCGTAAAATGAACAGCTGCGCTGATAAGGTCAAGTAAATATTCATGACATAAAAATAAACAAGACACAAAATGTTTTAGAGTAAACAACATTTTACCCTCATTTGCCTGAGAGCCATTAAGACCATGGTGGCTTTGACGAGGACAGGAAGTCGGCGGCTTGTCAAAAGTAAGTCCCCCCGTTTGCCCTTATGATTTTTGGCACATATTTTACAATTTCACAGTTTTGGCATTTACGGCTTCGGCGGGTAGGCAGTTCCATTGGTTTATAACCCTGTAGGTAAAAAAGCATCTCGTGTTCTCAATCTTACATTGTGGCTTGTTGAGCTTGAAATCGTTACTCCTTGTTTGTGTTTCATCTGACCTTTTGAAGAAATTTTCAACATCCTCTAGCCCTTAAACTGCGCATGGCGTATATATATATATATATATATATATATATATTATATATATATATATATATATATATATATATATATATATATATATATATATATATATATATATACGCTCTGAGTAACATGTCCCACCGTGCGCATGGCATATATATACGCCCAAGGGTGCCAGGCACGATTCAAATGGCCCGCGGCTACACGGGGTTCACATTAGCTTCCTCAGGGCTCTTGTAAACAGACGCCATTTAAAAAAAAATGTGGGCAATATTCTCAGGCGTGAGAGGCACAGTACTGTTGGAGCAACCAAGGTTGGCGCACGCAGCATGAGCGAACAGCATTGCTGTTCAACTTGTGACTACAGCATCGCCGAAAAATGTCAAAATAAATATATAATTGCTATTATTTAGCGATGGCAATATTACAGATGACCCTGACTGTGATATAAATAACCAGGGTTGTGATAATAGCAGGATTGTTGTAATAATTAGCGGTGTAAGAGGAGTGATGCTGAGGGACGGAGGGAGATTGCATCGTTTACTGACTGTGTGGCCACCTGTTATTGTCTGCATTCACCATACCATATGTCATAACACCACAAACAGNTTCTGTACCTGCATGTCGGGAAGTTCCTGCAGTTCTTTGTCGAGACGTGCAAATGCAGATTTCGCGTAGCTGATGGAGTTGCCAATTGAGATGGTGTGACTTGGGAGGATGGTATTGTGGTTGCTCAAGTGACTCACCCTTCTAATTTGGGGATTTGGTGATGACCACAACGCTTGCAGGTGCTGGTTAAAACCAACCAAGTGTCGATGACTATTCTATTTCTCTTTTGTCTTAGGCACCACTGCAAACCACTGACTTGACTCGGAGCTATTCAAGAACGCTAGAAGTTCAAGCAACGTTGTCTATCAATTCTTCAGCAGACATCACAGCCACTCTCTTTTTGGCAATACTTTAGTAAAGGTATTGTAGGCTGCCATTATTATTATTACTTTATTATTATTATTATTATTATTATTATTATTATTATTATTATTATTATTATTATTATTATTATTTTATTATTATTATTATTAAACAGAGACATCACAGTAATGAGATATATATATATAAATGAGAAAATCCACAGGAGCCGTGATGAGGAATAGAACCTATGAACTGGGTATTCCCAGATGTACGCTCTTTTGACCATGTCTTGGCCTAGTCGTTCAGAGCCTGCATCTGCAAATACCCAGTACATAGGTTCGAATCCTCGTCATGGCTTCTGTGGATTTTCTTATTATTATTATAATTATTATTATTATTATGTAGGATAAAACCCACACTTGTGTATTTTTAAAATTTATGTAAAGAATAAATACCTATATTAATAACAACTCCAGTTCTCAGAACAGCAGGATTACAGAAAAGATTCATGACCATAATGCAGTTGAAGACATTACGGCAGGTACATCAGCAGTCGGAAGTAGAGGTGACACGGTCAAGAGGTCAAGAAGGATAAGAGGACTGGATCCAGAATAGCGGCCTCATTAGACGTTGAGATGCAGTTTTATCCGAGCCTTGGTGAGAAGGTGTTGTCTAGGAGCACTCTAGAACGTTGTGAACTTGAGATCCAGTGACACTTGCAGCCCCGCTCCTGTGCCAGGTAAGTCCACTATGGCTCACCTTAGCCCGTGCTACTTGCAACTTTTGTTCCGAGTAGCTGAATCTAAAACAACACCAACAGATGCAGTGACTTTAATGGATGGGGACAAGATGATCCCAATGTTATTGGAATGAAAAAACGGAAAACTGTGCAGAGAGTTAAGTGATACTGACAGTGATGAACGACCGAAGAAGTGTAGCGATCGACGACACACAGTAACGGGGGTTACAAAGTTCAATACAAACACAACAGGATAATCTCACAGGAAGGATGCAACAGGACCACACACATCAATGAGAAAATCAATGATATTAATGCAGTCGCGTTAGTGTGATTACTTTCTATTTATTGGAAGAGGAGCGTCAGAGGTAGAACATTCACATCACCTGTGCCAGATGAGTACGACGGGCTCACCATAACCCGTGCTGCTTGGAACTTTTGTTTTGAGTCGCTGAATCTAAAGCAAAAACAGGTAGAGCACTCCTATATGACAGAGCCAGAGTACATGGGAGGATTGTGTGAAAATCCTATTCCAGCTTCAGTAGAAGCCTCAGAAATCACCGTGTTCAGTAGAAATCCAGGCTGCAATCCTTTTGACCATGTCCTGGAATGATTGTCCGGGGCGTGTGCATGGGACTACCCACCCTATAGGCTCGAATCCTCAACACGGCTCCTGTGGATTTCCTCATTGACATATCAAAATAATGTGATTTATCTGCGTACATTTATTATTACAATTATGATTATTATTAAATCGAGAAGTTAATATTCATATTTTAGAAGCAATTAAGGAAAATAACGATTCCTCGCATAGATTCCCGAACGGTGCAAACAGAAACTAATTTACCTTTCCAGAAATATATTTGAAAAGTTTTTAACTTGACTTTTGTATCGGAGGAAGAATATTTAATTCCCACAACAAAGGTGTTGATCACTTACCGATTTGTTAAGCTGAGCCACAATGCCAGTCAGAGTACCATTAGCCAGCACTTCCCCGAACATGACGTCGCTTGGAGTGACGTACTGGTAACTGTTAAGAACAAGTACGTTAACGTCGTCGACCACCGACCCTCTCATGTGGTTTACTGAGAGTCGTCATCAAGTATACTACAGGACAGATGTTGAAGAACCATTGGTCCAAAATGTTCATAGATATCATGGGCTCATGATGTCCATGTACCCTTAGTGTACCCACAGTCATGCTCTCTGACTGTGTGTACACTGCCCCTACATGAGTCTACAGTGCTCTCTGACTGTATGTACACTGCCCCTACATGAGTCTACAGTGCTCTCTGACTGTGTGTACACTGCCCCTACATGAGTCTACAGTGCTCTCTGACTGTGTGTACACTGCCCCTACATGAGTCTACAGTGCTCTCTGACTGTATGTACACCGCCCCTACACGAGTCTACAGTGCTCTCTGACTGTGTGTACACTGCCCCTACATGAGTCTACAGTGCTCTCTGACTGTATGTACACCGCCCCTACATGAGTCTACAGTGCTCTCTGACTGTATGTACACCGCCCCTACACGAGTCTACAGTGCTCTCTGACTGTGTGTACACCGCCCCTACATGAGTCTACAGTGCTCTCTGACTGTGTGTACACCGCCCCTACATGAGTCTACAGTGCTCTCTGACTGTGTGTACACCGCCCCTACATGAGTCTACAGTGCTCTCTGACTGTGTGTACACCGCCCCTACATGAGTCTACAGTGCTCTCTGACTGTGTGTACACTGCCCCTACATGAGTCTACAGTGCTCTCTGACTGTGTGTACACCGCCCCTACATGAGTCTACAGTGCTCTCTGACTGTGTGTACACCGCCCCTACATGAGTCTACAGTGCTCTCTGACTGTGTGTACACCGCCCCTACATGAGTCTACAGTGCTCTCTGACTGTATGTACACCGCCCCTACATGAGTCTACAGTGCTCTCTGACTGTATGTACACCGCCCCTACATGAGTCTACATGACTATCAGAAGGTGACCAAACATGGAAAGGGGGGGACATGGGACATGACAGGCCCTAGCAGTGAGCTGTGACATGATGTGGACCTAGTGGTGAGCTGTGACATGATGTGGACCTAGTGGTGAGCTGTGACATGATGTGGACCTAGCAGTGAGCTGTGACATGATGTGGACCTAGCAGTGAGCTGTGACATGATGTGGACCTAGTGGTGAGCTGTGACATGATGTGGACCTAGCGGTGAGCTGTGACATGACGTGGACCTAGTGGTAAGCTGTGACATGACGTGGACCTAGTGGTAAGCTGTGACATGACGTGGACCTAGTGGTAAGCTGTGACATGATGTGGACCTAGTGGTGAGCTGTGACATGATGTGGACCTAGTGGTAAGCTGTGACATGATGTGGACCTAGTGGTGAGCTGTGACATGACGTGGACCTAGCAGTGAGCTGTGACATGACGTGGACCTAGTGGTAAGCTGTGACATGACGTGGACCTAGTGGTGAGCTGTGACATGACGTGGACCTAGGTAAGCTGTGACATGACATGGACCTAGCGGTGAGCTGTGACATGATGTGGACTTAGGAAGCAGGTTTAGGATGAAAGAAATTTCGTTTAGCTTGAGAGTAGGCACAGTTGATGAAATGTAAAGGGTAACCAAGGCGAGAGAATGATTTGTAGATAAAGGCAATTTCAGAATCAAGAAACTGAGGGACGCTGATGCGTAGAGCGCGGAGGAAGAGAGAGACGAGGACACTTTTCTTAACAGAAGGAGGATGGTAGGAAAAGAAGTGAATGTACATGCCACTATGCATGGGTTTACGGTAGACAGAGAAAGAGAACCCAGACACAGAGCCGTGAACGTCAAGAAACGGAAGGAGGGAATTAGATTCCCATTCTACTTTGAAATGGATAGAAGGAGCCAATGCGCTGTGGCATTGCCTTCATTAGTTTCTTTGATAAGTTTGTCAATTCTAACTCTAGTACTCTTCCGGACCTGTCTGCTTTTAGAGGGGCCTTTATCCCCGTTCCTGACAGCTTGTTTTCTAAAAATCACCACCTTCCTCGTCGCTTCCAGCTTGCCCTTGTCTCCCTGAAATCTAACAACTCTATTCTTATCCTTCCTTCCGACAAAGGCAATTCGGTGGTTGTCCCTGACCGTGAGGACTACGTCCAGAAAGCAGATGTCTTGCTCTCTGACTCCCGCACATATGCCCCTCTGGTAACCTTTGGATCGCCTTAAGACTTCCTTTAACCGCAAACTACGACGGCTCTCTAGCCTTTGTCCTCCTGACTTCGATATCATTAAACATTTCCGTGTCATCTGCACTTCTCTTCCTTATTTCTATGGTCTACCTAAGACTCATAAACCTGGTGTTCCTCTTCGTCCTATCATTTCTTCACGGGGCTCTGTCGGCTATCCTCTTGCCTCCTGGCTTTCTAAATCTCTGACGCCTTACCTTGGCACTTTTTCCCCTGCCCACATTCGTCACTCTCAGGACTTCATAAAAGACTTCGCCTGCAGCCCTCTTGTAAGATGCTTAGTCTTGATGTCGACTCTCTGTTCACTAATGTTCCCCTCGATGACGTTCTCTCTTTCCTTAAGCAGAGGCGACTGAGGCCCTTCTTCCTCTCCCGGTTCCCACTGACGTTTTCCTCGAACTCATTAGACTCTGTGTTGACTCTAACTCTTTCTCTTTCAACGGTAAATATTACACTCAAACTTTCGGTGTCGCTATAGGTCCCCCCTCTCTCCCCTGTTCTTGCCAATTTCTACATGGAAAACTTCACAACTGTTCTTCCTTCTGTTGATACTCGTCCCTCTCTGACTTCGCTAAGTTGATGACATTTTTGCTCTATGGCCTCATGACCCCCCTCTTAGTCTTTTCCTGCCTTTCCTCTCTTAACAATCTGGCTCCTTCTATCCATTTCAAAGTTGAATGGGACTCTAATTCCCTCCTTCCTTTTCTTGACGCTCACGTTCATAGCTCTGTGTCCGGGTTTCTCTTTCTCTGTCTACCGCAAACCCATGTATAGTAGCATGTGCATTCACTTCCTTTCCTACCCTCCTCCTTCTGTTAAGAAAAGTGTCCTCGTCTCTCTTTTCCTACACGCTCTACGCATCACGACCCTCAGATTCTTCATTCTGAAATTGCCTTAATCTACAAATCATTCTTTCGCCTCTCGTCCTACAATATTCAACAACGACCAAGCAGGTTAGGTACAGGTAATTTAGGTTTATACCCAAATAAATATTTCTTAAGAATGAATTTGCAATATTTAACAAAGATGGTTGCAGGTTAGGCACCAGTCAGTGAAGTTTATATCCAAGTTTAACAGTTACAAAATAATATGTCGTATTATATAGTTAGGTCCGAGGTGGTGATTTGAGTTGTGGTAATATTGAAAAATGCCCAGTAACAACACATTAAGAAACATATTCGCAAACTCAGGTGTAACCCTGGTAGAATGTAGTTGGAAATAGACATTAACAAGCTGGACAGCTAATTCAACTTAGCGAATGTGATATGTTCAGTCATATTGGTTCAATTCAGCGTTCGAGTTATATAATTAGGGTAAGTTTATTGGATTAACTTAAAGTGGGATAAATTTGATTAAATTTGCTTTCGGTAGGTTGAATGGGTTAGGTTAGGTCAGTTTGAGATGGGGTAGGGTCAGGTTGGGTTGGTAGGTTGGGCTGGGTTAGGTTAGGTCAGGTTGGATTACGTTGGGTTGGGTTAGGCTGGGTTTCGCTTGGTGTGCATTGATACCAAAAACACATCTGGATACTGGAAATAGCTAGAAGGACACACCACTAGTAGAGTGAAATAGTGTTGAGAATGGGGTCTGTTAAGCAAAGACTGGATGTTGATAATAAATGTTAACAGCTCTAACAGTCAAATTCATCTTTGTGCAAATTCAGTAATTGTGTAAGTTGTGTATTATTGTACATGTTTTGTAATTGCATTTGTGTGAACTGTGTATTTTTGCTAGTGTTATTCATTGTATTGTGCAAATTTGTGCATAAATTGTGCATATGGTATAATTGTACATGTTGTGTATTAAATTGTACATGTTTTGTACTAATTACACATGTTTTGTTATTGTATAAGTGCGAATTGTTATTTGTGCCCGTTACGAATTGAATGAAATTGTGCAATATGTGTTAATTACTGTGCAAGATGTGTATAATTGTTAATAATGTGTAATTGTACTTGTGCTAGTCGTCTGAATGTATTTACGCAGTTGGTTCATAAATTTTTTAAGTGGTAATATTGTAAACAGTGTANCCTTAACCACTCGACCATCACGACCAGACAAAAGATGATGGTACCCGAGGCTAATTCCTCATCATCCTGCCGGCACTCTGATGGTGATCTTGGGCATTGTATTTTATGAAATCATCTCATTCTTTGGGGCACCACGAGAGGAACACAAATAACCGAGTGAGGAGCACTAGACAAGAGAGTGAGTAAGAGGAGAGAGAGAGAGAGAAGAGAGAGAGAGAGAGAGAAGAGAGAGAGGAGAGAGGAGAGAGAGAGGAGAAGAGAGAGAGAGAGAGGAGAGAGAGAGAGAGAGAGAGACGCATCTCACCGTGGAGGTGAAGGGTTTGATGAAGCCCGCGATGTCTGACTCCAGCACTGGTCGCTTGTACCCACCACAAACTCTTCAGTTACAATCGGCTTGCTAAAGTCAATGACTGGAAGCCGGTTACTGTGATGCTAAGCAGCAACCCAATATCAGCCTCCTGGAAGCAATATCATTATTAAATGAAACAATACTG
This sequence comes from Procambarus virginalis, assembly GCA_020271785.1. NCBI lineage: Eukaryota > Metazoa > Arthropoda > Malacostraca > Decapoda > Cambaridae > Procambarus > Procambarus virginalis. The sequence goes on from WNGS01163555.1 coordinate 22,814,324, forward strand.
TCAATAGCGAGTGTCATATGGATGATTGGTTAAAATATTATTCTGTAATCACAGCAGATGTGTCAGTTAGGCGGATATATCACATTTTACCATGGCAAGAGGAAAATTGTTTTGGAGCATTTAATGTTATTTTGAAATATAAATTACTTCAGCCAGTTAACAGCTGTTTGGATAACATCCCAATTAGTCGCACATTCCTTGTCATTCTCCCTGGTCCCTGAGCCAACTGGTGCATGTTGATCCATTATCTCTGACAGTTTCAGTCATGAGGTTGGTGTACACTGCCTAGTGGTCCCAGGAACCCGCATGGTCCAGAGAACGACATGTGATGAGGTTTTCTGCAGGTCAGTAATTACTGGGTCGAGCCATGATCGTGACAATTTGATATCAAAGTTTACACGATTTGTCAGAATAAAAAGATATCAATAAAATAATTAAATGCTCATGTCACCAGGTGTTGGTTCTTGGGTCACATAAGGTTGTAATGATGACATAGGCTGCGTCATATAGATGGTTTAGAGTGCTAGCGTGCGATGAAGAAAACTTATTCCTTATCTTTTGTTCTCATCCAGAAAGTCAATTACATTTGACTGGGTAAATTCACTCCCAAAGGTTGCGTCAGTAGTGTTATAATAATAATAATATAATAATAATAATAATAATAATAATGATAATAATAATAATAATAATAATAATAATAATATAATAATAATAATAATAATAATAATAATAATAATAATAATAATAATAATAATAATAATAATAATAATAATAATTAATTGTGTTGACGGACAGGCAGCCAGAGTGTATTTATACATGTTAAGCTTATATCGAGGTTCCCCAAGGTCGAATTACTGACTTACCCTTCCCCAAGGATGCAACACCACAACATGCTGACTATCTTCTGGGTACCAACTTACTGCTAAGTGAACCGGCAATTAGGTGGAAGGAAAAGCGCAAAACATTTATGTCCAGCCTGGTATTCAGACTCAGAAATCTCAATTGTGAGTTGAGAACGAACTCGACTATTATCGGGACTATCTTTATGTAAGCAGACAGCAACGCTTCCACTTCTGGCAGGTTGTTTCTCTTCCTCGTGCCATTGATAGCATCCTATGATTAATCCAAAGTTTGTTGGGACCGAGTTATCAAGGAAGGTCTCAACACCATGGCAGTTGACACCATGGCAGCCTTGTTAGGTATTATGATGCTTTGTGTTAGGTCTCCAATGTTTGTTTGGAACCCCTGAAGTTAGTAGTGACAACAGACAAGCTGTCGGTGAGTCTTCTTCAGCTTGTCATCATTATTATAATGGTAGTGTATGCTATTTTAGATTTAGCTACCTGAAACAAAAAGTTCCAAGTAGCACGGGCAATGGCGAGCCCGTAGTTGACTTACCTGGCACAAGAGCAGGGTTGCAATTTATCTGGGTAGCGTTCGGTATCCATTGTTTATATTGATGTTCCAGCAAGATGGAGAATGTGGATAAGCTGATTGATTGATTGATTGATGAATTGATGCTTAGTTTAGAAACTAAGACACCCAAGAGGTGGTACAGGCATGAATAGCCTGTAATGTGGATAAGCTGATTGATTGCTGAAGATTAAACCCCCAAAAGAGGTGGCACTGGCATGAATAGTCTGAAGGGTGGATAAGCGTGACTGTCACCGGTATATATCTAAGACGGCGGGCTCATCATAGCCCCGAGAGATCACGTCACCTTCACACAATAAATAATAATAATAATAATAATAATAATAAATTTTCATTCAGGTAATGTACATACATACAAGGTAAGATACAAAGTTGATGGATTTATAGATAGAGCTAGTACATACAATGCGTAAAGCCACTATTACGCAAAGCGTTTCGGGCAGGAAAAACATTAAAGACTAAAACTTAATACTAATTGAGTTTAAAGTATAAAAATGTGTTGAGAACATTATAAAAATAAAAAAAAGAAAGGGGGGAACATGGCTGAAAAAGGAGCACAAATACAGTTAGGTCGACAAACAGCGTTGTTTAAAAAAACAGACATTGGTTGACAATAGAGGGGTAAGTTTGGTTACAGGGAATTTATTAGGTAGTGCTTCGTTTTTATCTAAAACTGGTTGAGAGAAGTACAGTCTTTAACATGGCTGGGAAGGTCATTCCACATTCTGGGTCCCTTGATTTGTAGAGCATTTCTAGTTTTATTAAGTCGTACACTTGGAATATCAAAATTGTATTTGTTTCTGGTGTGGTGCTCAACAGACACATCACTCCACAGTCAGCATCCGGACGATAGAAAGGACCACCAGATTGTGTGGGAACCAACGTTGCTGCTCCTAATCACAAAAGGAATACTCTCCAGTTCAAGTTCTGACAGTGATGGCGTTTGGCGTCCTGTGACCAAAGCCACCAGGAAGAACCACACCATTATGACGTATCGAGAAATGAGGCCTCTACCGGTAAGCACTCCAATTACCCAGACAAAATCCTCAGTGCCACTCTTCAAGGTGCAGCGTGCTGAAGGTAAGTCCTCCTATGCCACTGCAGTGGACCTTGAAAAATAGTACCCCAAGCTTAAAATTAGAGCAAAGCTTAACCTCAAAGACGAATATATTCTAATTCCCAAAGACGAGACAGCTGTAACGATTCCTAAAAATTACAGGAAATGCGACGAACTCAAGCCAGAGGACAAAATAAGGAAAATCATTGTCCTCCACTATCCCTTGACCCTAAAGCATTTCGAAAAGCTGAATTATGTGGTGTCAGCAGAAAGATGCCAGGTAAAATCCATGAAGCAGGAAACCCGGCAAGTCCTTCTCACAGTAAATGGACGAATTCCAGAGAAGATTGATCTTGGCATTTGGGGCGTGTTCCATCACAGGCCTTACACCCCAGAGCCCCTCAGATGTTTCAGATGTCAGAGATTTGGACATCACAAGGACGACTGCCAATACCCAGTGAGGTGTGGAGTCTGCAGCCAACCTTACGACACGAAAATATGCCTTGACAAACCCATGGCAAACCAGCCAATCCAAGTTAAGTGCCCAAATTGCTCCAAGGCACACCACGCCTGGAACTTAAGATGCCCTGAAAGGTTTAAAAGGATCCAAACAAATCCCCTCCCCCCACGCTTACAGCAGAGCAGAAGCTCCAACCAAAATATATACAAGCTTCCCTGCATACAAGAACAGCGTGGAGCTTACCAAAACTAAACCAGGTGGAGGGGACACATGGCCCTCCACCATCGGCCATGGTGGAGGATGTGAAGGCCTCCGTCCAAGACAGAGGGACGGCTGGGGGTCTACAAGAAAATAGTTCAACGTAATCGCCCGCTCATTGCATCCAGTAAGCACACTGGGGGCAATGATGGCAAGAGTGTCCGAATTTCCGCTGATAAGCCCAAAGAGTAAACAGGCCCCCAAACCAGCACAGCAGCAAGTAGAGCTCCCACACAACTGGACACCATCTGGCCAATGCTTAAGGCCTTGGTCACGGAACTGGTCGAAAGTTTGCTGTCGAAACAAGGTATCAACCAAACCACAGAGACTCGAAACCCAAAGTGAGCACAAGCTCAGAAAATTCGAAAAAAACAATATCCTCACCTTCAAGAATGCCGGGCAAGAAACATTCTCCTAGAAAACAGAGTCCAGTACTTGTGAAAGTGACCTTGATGAGTCAGTCTCAAGTACACCAAGATCCTCAACTCCAATTTCAACTTCCATGACGAGTTCACCTGACTCCATGGACACCACGGTAATATCATCAATATCCAACAACCTAGAGAAATGAAGATCCTGCAATGGAATGCACAAGAGCTTCACACAAAATTGTAACACTTACAATGCATAGCAGCAACCAAATGAATAGGCATCCTAATATTACAGGAGAGCTTGCTTCGAGACGGATTAGAATCTAAAATCTCAGGCTATCGAGGCTTCTTCCTTCCATGGGTCAACGGGCAGTCCAGGGGATGTGCTATCTATAAGAAATGTGACCTGATCTCCAAGTCTGTAACCAGCCCACCCGATTGTGAGCCAGGGACAGAGGTGATGGAAGTATCCATTGAGCCAAGACACGACAGACATGAAGTGTTTAATATTTTCAAATCTCCACGTCCTAAAATGGATCTCTCAGTTTTATTTGGACACGCGACCACTTCAAACAAAATAATTTGTGGTGATTTCAATGCCCATCATCGAATGGTACTGGGCTCGAACACAAGAAATGAGGCTGGCACTCACATAACACATCTACTAGACCAGCTACCAGAAATCCAAATCCTAAACAAAAATGAACCAACCCACATCCAAGGAGGTAGATTAGACCTTACCTTCGTTTCAGTTTCCCTAAGAGAGGCACCAACATGGTCAGTTGACCCCACACTCACTAGCGACCACTATGGGGGGTTCAAATTGATCTAAAGTTGGATCTACCTAGCCCACCTCCATCAGAAGCCTGGAACTTCGCTTTAGCAAAATGGGACCGATTTCAAAACCTCCTTTCAGAGTGGCATAGAAACTATGCTGTTCCCAAAGACATTAATCAGGCAGAACAAGATTTTGTCAAAGCGATTCAAAGTGCAGCCAACCACTTAATTCCACTGAAAAAAAACAGGCCACCAGACACCACAAAGATCACTGGTACTATTGCGGACGTGTCAAAAAACTCAATCATAGACTCAACAGCAATAGGAATCTATACAAAAAGCAGTCAAGTGGAGGCAACAGGACCTTACTTTGTGAGGTCAAGGAACAGGTGAATCAATCGACCAGGATAATAAAAGAACAAAAGTGGCTGGAATGGTAATCACATCTGAATGAACACACCTCTCTTGCAGAGATGTGGCAGAAAATCCACAGGACAAAAAAAAATAAAGCACCTAAAGCCCCACACCCCAAGGATTCTCAACAGGAAGCCGAAGTGCTGGCAATCAAATTTGCAGATAGAGAAGCCAGTAATCAGCTTCCAATAGAAGTACTAGCAGTGCAGACAGGATTATTGGAAGAAAGGTGGCACAGAATCCTAACAGCATGTGCAGAAGTCTTTTTATACTGATACCACTTTCACATAGGATAAGCTCAATCGGGATAAGAAAAACTCCAAAAATACATCCCCTGGAGACGACAAAATAACCTATAAAATTATTAAAAACCTCGGCCCAGAGGGAGACGTTGCATACCTTAGAGTAATTAATTTAGCCTGGACTTCTCAAACTAGACCTACAGCTTGGAATAGGGCAGACATAGTGCCGATCCCAAAATCCAAAGATCCAGCTAATCCCAGGCTTATCTCTCTCCAAAGGTGTGCAGCCAAGACGGCTGACAGAATGGCACTCAACAGACTTGAGTTAAAAATGCCTAAACTGCACCAGGACATGTATGCCTATAGAAGAGGGGTTGTCACAGTGGAATGTATTACAGCTCCGTTAGCCCACTTGAATGACAGACCAAGAATGCTGATATTCCTAGACCTAAAGAAAACCTTTGAACTGGCTAGTGCCCCAGCTATTCTCTGTTGCCTCATCGACAAAGAGGTTAAAGGCCACCTGCTTTCCTGGACCAAACACTGTCTCATAAACAGAGACACAAGAGAGAAACGTCATGGCACAGCCTCTGAATACAAAAGATATGCAAATGGTACACCGCAAGGAGGCATTCTCAGCCCCCTTCTCTTCAACTGTTTAATGGAAAGAATAATGAGGCTGAAACTCCCACTACAATGCAGGCTGCTAAACTATGCAGACGACTTTATCATCAAAAAAGGAAGGGATGTGGCGCGACTTGCATCCAAATGCTTAGACTGCATCTGTGAAGAGGAAAAGCAGATTGGTATCAAACTCAACCCCAACAAGACAAAAGCCATGCCCATAAAAATAGTGAAGCCCAACATCCAACTCACAGTACAGGGGTCAACCAATTGAATGGGTGGACACGTATCAATATCTAGGAAAAATCCTGGACACACACCAATTTTAATGCTGTGGTCACTTACTTGAGAGAGAGAGACCTGCTGCCCGGACGACAATCCTCAGGTTGCTAGCCTCCCTTTCTAGAGGAGCCATTCTGCAGGTCCTTCGCACACACTATGTACAGGCAGTCAGATCAGTGAACGACTATGCTGCACCTGCATTCACAAGCCTATCACAGCAACAGTGGAAAAGCTTGAAGTTGCCCAAAACAATGCTGTGAGAGCTGCCCTCAGAGCCTTTTTGTGGAACATGCTTAAAACTCTATGACTGGAAACGGGTTTGCCCTTTCTTCAAGAAAGAATATCTCAAAGAACAGCTTCTATTTTCAGTAAGATAATTATTTCCCCTGATCGAGTCCTAGTACAACAGGCCTTAGTGGTTGGACTTGGCCAAAACAAGCCCAACCACTTGGGCTGGACGGTAGAGCGACTGTCTCGCTTCATGCAGGTCGGCGTTCAATCCCCGACCGTCCAAGTGGTTGGGCACCATTCCCTCCCCTCCGTCCCATCCCAAATCTTTATCCTGACCCCTTCCAAGTGCCATATAGTCGTAATGGCTTGGCGCTTCCCCCCCCCCCCTGATAGTTTTTCCTTCCTTGGCCAAAACAACGGAAACTCTTGGGCTGCCAGAGCGGGAAACGTCCTAAACAGACTACAATTACAGAGCATGATTCTTGATAGAGGAGGTGATCAATCACACCCAAATTACACTTGTTCCCCACCGTGGGAGAAACCTACCTACAAAATAATAATAGAAGGTCTTCCAATGAAAAAGGCTGCCTATGATCCAACAATCCTAAGGCGCATCATAGAGAAGCAAATGAGCAGTACTGCAGTAGCAGGAACCACCCACATCTTCACAGACAGATCGGTTGACACAGAATATGAGAGTGCTGGCGCTGCTCTTTGCACGGACAGTGAACAGTCCTATTGGAGACTGTGAAGACCAGTATCATCAACCCAAACTTAGCTGTTTGCCATACAACAGGCATTCGCATATGTGATTGTACAAAACACTCAGAATTCAATCATACATACATACTTAAAAGCTGCACTTCAAATATTAGAAAAAAGCAGTGGAAATACAACGTAGAAATAATTACCACCATTTTGTATCTTTGGAGCAGTAGCTAAAGGCAAAAGACTCAACATAACCCTAAACTGGATCCCATCTCATTTTTGAATCCCATTAAATGAAAAAGCTGATGAAATTGCAAAATTGGCAACTCGTCATTCAGTGATACATAAAACAATCCAACCTAGCCTAGAGTACATAAAAAAAACACCATTACCAAAAAATTCTCACACCTCAACATAGCCCATATACACCAAACAGTAGCAGACGGTTAGCCCTCTTTAATAAGGTATCTTCAGGCCACCTAAAGGAAGGTTGAATATCCCAAAAGGAATCCTCGGTGTGGGAGTATGTCTCCCAATATTCTCTCACAGCAGACTGGAATAGCTCATTGCAGTGCACAGTGAACTGATCTTGTGCACAAGCCTATCTTAATCCTGGAGAGTGACCTGGCATGTTGGGTATCTCCAGAATGCCCACTTAACCAAGAACACTTTTATAATACGGAGGCCGCCGTATGTCCAGGCAGGAAGTAGATACAGGGAGTTAAGCATACTTACCACCAAGGGTCAGTGAGTACATTGGCCGGTGCGGAGCGTGAGAGAGGGGAGACGCCAACGACCGTCTGACCTCTGGGGTCAACCGGCGTGATGAAAAATAACAGCTATGACGTGTTCGTGACATGTTCATGACGTCACCTCTCCTACTGATCATCGAACGTTCAATATGATTGGTTCCCGCCCATTTGCTCCAATGCTATTGGTCAAATTGTAACTCTTTTTGTGTTGTGTGCCACAAGATGCCTGGCAGCCCTTGTAGAGCATTCTCGTGTGGGATCTCTTGCAAAGAGGACGTGTTCTGTTCTGTTTATTCGGCCACTAGACTGAACACCGTCCATTCCTCACCGTCAAGTTAACTCAGCGTCTTTTCGATATACCCACACTGGCCCAGAATCACGAGTGTGAGTATATTGTTCAGAAGCCTAAAGTGACAAATCTCCAGAGCGAAACAGACTGGTATCAGGAAACCCCTGGTGACAAAGATCATTGTGAGTGAACTAAGGCAGTGCTGCTGCCTAAGAAATCTGTGTGTGACTTTACCACAGTGTACCTGTACCACAGTGTACATCATGGTACCACAGCCGTCGCCAGCCTCCGCCGCCCTCACTGTACCACGTGACGTCACCACCCTTACTCACCGCCAGTGCCAAGTGTGTGTGCGTGTGTCTGTCTGTTAAGCATTCAGCACGCCCTCCTGCCCCATATCAAGTACGGTTTGTGGGAAAACCTGTCATCAATGGTCTCACTTAAGAACGAGGAAACCAGCTATCAGACCACTTACGAGTGCTTGTATAAATGTGCCTGAGTGAGTGAGTAAGGAAAGGTACCTTATCTGTAAGTACAAGATCTTGTCATTGTTTTATTGTGTCTGTGTTGATCTGAGTTATCAACCACAGTTCTCACCTTCTTATACCTGGCACAGGTTATAGGTGAATCGACGGTGTATGCGTGTTATCTGTGTGGTATCACTGCATTTCACTCGCCTGTGAATGTCAGCTTCACATACACCACACATTTAGTTATTGTGTGATTATTATTGTGCATGTTATTGCCTGCCCCATTGACAGTGTATTTGTGATTTATTGCATATCATCATTTCCGAGTATCCGGTTGGAACTCTTGTGATCCCTTTGCATACCGGCAGTTAGGTTGCCGTGTTAATGATTGGCTGTCAATTGTGTTAAGTTAGGTGTTTCTCCACGAGTGGATACGAGTCGATTAGCCAGACGTCAAGAGTCTCGCTAATGCAACCATAGCTTTGCCGACGCCAATCTAAAGTAAATCAAGCACCCTGTGTATTAGTGGTTAAGTTAGTAAATAAACTACAATTAAGCTTTATGCGGTGTTTCCGTTGAACCACTTCTGAATACTGCCAACATTACTCAAGCCTTCAGCTCTAAGTGTCTTCAACACCGAGTTGCCTAATTCACTAAACTATAAATGTGATGAGGACCCTAGAAGTCCCTTAAAGTGTTAAATCATTGAGGAGATTCCAACGATCAACGTGGAGCAGGACCATGTGAGGCTAGTCTGAGAAGAGATCCTCAAGGACTCTAACTCGACCTTGCTCCCAGGCCCTGTACGGTTGCTCTCGTATTTTCTATTCTGCTAATTCCGACAGTTTCGTGAAGCGTCTGCCAAGTGTACATTGGCGACGTACGCATTGCAGTCGTGAAAGCAAAAAGGAAAACCCCCACACTCGGGGAAATAGCAATTCAGTTATATAGAATATGTCTAGGTCACAGATGCAACTGGGAGATTGGTGAACCCAGACAGATGGAATGCATGTTCTGTAAAACAATCACAGAAAAGCCACTACTTCACTATCTCCTGGAATGTGAAGCAACCAACGACCTTAGAAGAACTTTAAGCGTCCCTGGATCTTGCAGTGACCACCCTGAAATCATCAACACTGCCACTCTTCTGGTCATAAAAGGTGTCCAGCAGTTGGACACCCTCATAAATATTGTCAAGTAGTATCTTCCCCTGCGATAGCAGCTTGACGATTAAATGCTACCTCAACACACAGTGTACATTTTCTAAACAAAAAATCTACCACTTACGAGCTATTCATGCCCGAGCCCCCTCTTGGGTGGTTTAATCTTCATCAATCATTCATGTAGCCCTTTATACATGGAAATTTTGATCCAGTAGCAGAATCTAAAACAACAACAACGGTGACTGGCTGGGTATGTGACGGATAAGTCTGACCGTTTTGTCTCGTGTTGGTTATAAGGTTTGAGCTACCTGTAAGGGATTTACTCTATGTTTACAACAGGTTATCTCCAGGGGTTCGTGGCGGCCTTGTATTATATTATTGACGCACTTCTGTACCTGCATGTCGGGAAGTTCCTGCAGTTCTTTGTCGAGACGTGCAAATGCAGATTTCGCGTAGCTGATGGAGTTGCCAATTGAGATGGTGTGACTTGGGATGGATGGTATTGTTGGTTGCTCAAGTGACTCACCCTTCTAAATTTGGGGATTTGGTGATGACCACAACGCTTGCAGGTGCTGGTTAAAACCAACCAAGTGTCGATGACTATTCTATTTCTCTTTTGTCTTAGGCACCACTGCAAACCACTGACTTGACTCGGAGCTATTCAAGAACGCTAGAAGTTCAAGCAACGTTGTCTATCAATTCTTCAGCAGACATCATAGCCACTCTCTTTTTGGCAATACTTTAGTAAAGGTATTGTAGGCTGCCATTATTATTATTACTTTATTATTATTATTATTATTATTATTATTATTATTATTATTATTATTATTATTATTATTATTATTATTATTATTTTTATTATTATTATTATTAAACAGAGACATCACAGTAATGAGATATATATATATATAAATGAGAAAATCCACAGGAGCCGTGATGAGGAATAGAACCTATGAACTGGGTATTCCCAGATGTACGCTCTTTTGACCATGTCTTGGCCTAGTCGTTCAGAGCCTGCATCTGCAAATACCCAGTACATAGGTTCGAATCCTCGTCATGGCTTCTGTGGATTTTCTTATTATTATTATAATTATTATTATTATTATGTAGGATAAAACCCACACTTGTGTATTTTTAAAATTTATGTAAAGAATAAATACCTATATTAATAACAACTCCAGTTCTCAGAACAGCAGGATTACAGAAAAGATTCATGACCATAATGCAGTTGAAGACATTACGGCAGGTACATCAGCAGTCGGAAGTAGAGGTGACACGGTCAAGAGGTCAAGAAGGATAAGAGGACTGGATCCAGAATAGCGGCCTCATTAGACGTTGAGATGCAGTTTTATCCGAGCCTTGGTGAGAAGGTGTTGTCTAGGAGCACTCTAGAACGTTGTGAACTTGAGATCCAGTGACACTTGCAGCCCCGCTCCTGTGCCAGGTAAGTCCACTATGGCTCACCTTAGCCCGTGCTACTTGCAACTTTTGTTCCGAGTAGCTGAATCTAAAACAACACCAACAGATGCAGTGACTTTAATGGATGGGGACAAGATGATCCCAATGTTATTGGAATGAAAAAACGGAAAACTGTGCAGAGAGTTAAGTGATACTGACAGTGATGAACGACCGAAGAAGTGTAGCGATCGACGACACACAGTAACGGGGGTTACAAAGTTCAATACAAACACAACAGGATAATCTCACAGGAAGGATGCAACAGGACCACACACATCAATGAGAAAATCAATGATATTAATGCAGTCGCGTTAGTGTGATTACTTTCTATTTATTGGAAGAGGAGCGTCAGAGGTAGAACATTCACATCACCTGTGCCAGATGAGTACGACGGGCTCACCATAACCCGTGCTGCTTGGAACTTTTGTTTTGAGTCGCTGAATCTAAAGCAAAAACAGGTAGAGCACTCCTATATGACAGAGCCAGAGTACATGGGAGGATTGTGTGAAAATCCTATTCCAGCTTCAGTAGAAGCCTCAGAAATCACCGTGTTCAGTAGAAATCCAGGCTGCAATCCTTTTGACCATGTCCTGGAATGATTGTCCGGGGCGTGTGCATGGGACTACCCACCCTATAGGCTCGAATCCTCAACACGGCTCCTGTGGATTTCCTCATTGACATATCAAAATAATGTGATTTATCTGCGTACATTTATTATTACAATTATGATTATTATTAAATCGAGAAGTTAATATTCATATTTTAGAAGCAATTAAGGAAAATAACGATTCCTCGCATAGATTCCCGAACGGTGCAAACAGAAACTAATTTACCTTTCCAGAAATATATTTGAAAAGTTTTTAACTTGACTTTTGTATCGGAGGAAGAATATTTAATTCCCACAACAAAGGTGTTGATCACTTACCGATTTGTTAAGCTGAGCCACAATGCCAGTCAGAGTACCATTAGCCAGCACTTCCCCGAACATGACGTCGCTTGGAGTGACGTACTGGTAACTGTTAAGAACAAGTACGTTAACGTCGTCGACCACCGACCCTCTCATGTGGTTTACTGAGAGTCGTCATCAAGTATACTACAGGACAGATGTTGAAGAACCATTGGTCCAAGATGTTCATAGATATCATGGGCTCATGATGTCCATGTACCCTTAGTGTACCCACAGTCATGCTCTCTGACTGTGTGTACACTGCCCCTACATGAGTCTACAGTGCTCTCTGACTGTATGTACACCGCCCCTACACGAGTCTACAGTGCTCTCTGACTGTGTGTACACTGCCCCTACATGAGTCTACAGTGCTCTCTGACTGTGTGTACACCGCCCCTACATGAGTCTACAGTGCTCTCTGACTGTATGTACACCGCCCCTACATGAGTCTACAGTGCTCTCTGACTGTATGTACACCGCCCCTACATGAGTCTACAGTGCTCTCTGACTGTGTGTACACCGCCCCTACATGAGTCTACAGTGCTCTCTGACTGTGTGTACACCGCCCCTACATGAGTCTACAGTGCTCTCTGACTGTGTGTACACCGCCCCTACATGAGTCTACAGTGCTCTCTGACTGTATGTACACCGCCCCTACATGAGTCTACAGTGCTCTCTGACTGTATGTACACCGCCCCTACATGAGTCTACATGACTATCAGAAGGTGACCAAAACATGGAAAGGGGGGGGACATGGGACATGACATGCCCCTAGCAGTGAGCTGTGACATGATGTGGACCTAGTGGTGAGCTGTGACATGATGTGGACCTAGTGGTGAGCTGTGACATGATGTGGACCTAGTGGTGAGCTGTGACATGATGTGGACCTAGCGGTGAGCTGTGACATGATGTGGACCTAGTGGTAAGCTGTGACATGACGTGGACCTAGTGGTAAGCTGTGACATGACGTGGACCTAGTGGTAAGCTGTGACATGACGTGGACCTAGTGGTAAGCTGTGACATGACGTGGACCTAGTGGTAAGCTGTGACATGACGTGGACCTAGTGGTAAGCTGTGACATGACGTGGACCTAGTGGTAAGCTGTGACATGACGTGGACCTAGTGGTAAGCTGTGACATGACGTGGACCTAGTGGTAAGCTGTGACATGACGTGGACCTAGTGGTAAGCTGTGACATGACGTGGACCTAGTGGTAAGCTGTGACATGACGTGGACCTAGTGGTGAGCTGTGACATGACGTGGACCTAGTGGTAAGCTGTGACATGACGTGGACCTAGCGGTGAGCTGTGACATGATGTGGACTTAGGAAGCAGGTTTAGGATGAAAGAAATTTCGTTTAGCTTGAGAGTAGGCACAGTTGATGAAATGTAAAGGGTAACCAAGGCGAGAGAATGATTTGTAGATAAAGGCAATTTCAGAATCAAGAAACTGAGGGACGCTGATGCGTAGAGCGCGGAGGAAGAGAGAGACGAGGACACTTTTCTTAACAGAAGGAGGATGGTAGGAAAAGAAGTGAATGTACATGCCACTATGCATGGGTTTACGGTAGACAGAGAAAGAGAACCCAGACACAGAGCCGTGAACGTCAAGAAACGGAAGGAGGGAATTAGATTCCCATTCTACTTTGAAATGGATAGAAGGAGCCAATGCGCTGTGGCATTGCCTTCATTAGTTTCTTTGATAAGTTTGTCAATTCTAACTCTAGTACTCTTCCGGACCTGTCTGCTTTTAGAGGGGCCTTTATCCCCGTTCCTGACAGCTTGTTTTCTAAAAATCACCACCTTCCTCGTCGCTTCCAGCTTGCCCTTGTCTCCCTGAAATCTAACAACTCTATTATCCTTCCTTCCGACAAAGGCAATTCGGTGGTTGTCCCTGACCGTGAGACTACGTCCAGAAAGCAGATGTCTTGCTCTCTGACTCCCGCACATATGCCCCTCTGGTATCTAACCTTTGGATCGCCTTAAGACTTCCTTTAACCGCAAACTACGACGGCTCTCTAGCCTTTGTCCTCCTGACTTCGATATCATTAAACATTTCCGTGTCAT
>WNGS01163555.1:22831389-22854381 GCA_020271785.1 Procambarus virginalis
TAATCGTAGTAGTAGTCACAGCTGTTACCAAGAAAGTAGTACTCACAGTAGTTACGCCGCAGTATGTCCTCACAGTAGTATCGTCGAGTGCGTATCAACACGGTAGTATAGTCACAGTAGTACGTAGTACTCACTAGTAGTAGTCGAGTAGTAGTACTCACAGTAGTAGTCGCAGTAGTTGTCGTAGTAGTAGTAGAAGTAGTCACAGTAGTACTCACAGTAGTAGTGTAGTAGTACTCACAGTAGTAGTCACAGTAGTCGTCACAGTAGTAGTCGCAGTAGTAGCTCACAGTAGTAGTCACTGTAGTAGTCACAGTAGTATTCACAGTAGAGTCACAGTAGTATGTCGCCGTAGTAGTACGTAGTAGTGTAGTCCCAGCAGTAGTCACAGTAGTAGCTACAGTAGTAGCGCAGCAGTATCAAGTAGTCGTCGTAGAAGTAGTCACAGTAGTAGTCACAGCAGTAGTGGTAGTAGTAGCACAGTAGTAGTCGCAGTAGTAGTAGTCACAGTAGTAGTCAAGGTAGTAGTCACAGTAGTAGTCAAGGTAGTAGTCACAGTAGTAGTCAAGGTAGTAGTCACAGTAGTAGTAGTCACCTAGTAGTCGCAGTAGTAGTTCGCAGTAGTAGTCACAGTAGTAAGTCACAGTAGTAGTTAGTGACAGTAGATTGTCCACGGAGTAGTGAGTCACGAGTAGTAGTCGCCAGTTAGTAGTCACAGTAGTAGTATGTAATCAACGGTACATAGGTACCACGCAGTACTTAGGGATACCACTAGTAGGTAGTCGCAGCCGTACAGTCATCAGTAGTTAGTTCCGCAGTGAGTAGGTCATCAGTATGTAGTGCAGTATTGCACAGTAGTGTAGTGCAACGAGGTACATAAGTCACCAGGTCAGTAGTCTCGACAGTACGTAGGTCAGCAGTAGTATCGTAGTCTAGCAGCTAGTCATCACAGTAGTAGCTACATGTCTAGTCGCAGTGGTAGTAGGTCTTAGCAGCTAGAGTCGCAGTAGTAGTCGCAGTGGTGACGTCATGTATCAGTAGTAGTCACATAGTAGGGTACAGGTAGGTCTGTCATAGTAGGTAGTCAACAGTATGAGTAGTCGCACGTACCAGTCCACGTAGTAAGTGAGTCACACGTTCAGGTACTAGTCATCCAGTAGTAGGTTACACAGTAGTGAGTGCAGCATGTAGCTAAGTACTTCCAGTACAGTGTAGTCAGCGCCAGATAGCCTCAGTCCACCGGATAGATAGTCACAGTAGTAGTCACAGATTAGCAGTCAACCAGGTAGTAGTCCAGTCAGTATGTTGCTACGCAGTAGTCGACAGTAGTACGTCCAGGTATGTAGTCACACGTAGTACAGTCAGCAGTAGTAGTCCGATAGGTAGCTAGTCACCAGTAGTAGTCAGTAGTAGTCCGCAGTAGATAGTCACAGCTCAGTAGTAATCTCAGTAGGCTTACACGTAGTAGTAGTCCAGCTAGTAGTCACAGTAGTAGTCATAGGTAGTCGTCACAGTAGTAGTCACAGTAGCTAGCTACACGGTGAGGTAGTCGCCCTCGAGTATGGGCAGGCCAATACAGCGATGTTCATGAATCAACAGTGTTGCTAGTGACAGTCGTAGGTCGGGAGTGTCCGCTAGCACGATGTAGTGTATCGCAGTAGTAGTCGTAGTAGTAGTCACAGTAGGTGTATTGAACGCAGTAGATAGCATACCAAATGCTTAGAAGTCACGTATTATTAGATCCACAGTGTGTATTTCTATCCAGGGTAGTAGGCACCGTAGTAGTAGTAGTAGTCACAGTAGTAGGGAGCAGATAGGTAGCGCATAGCTGTAGTCGCAGTAATAGCACACTAGTAGTGTAGTAGTTCACAATAGTACGTCGTAGGAATCAGTCAGTAGTAGTAGTAGTAGTACAGTAGTAGTACTACTGTAGCAACAGTGACAGTAGTAGTAGTATTAGTATTCACAGTATAGCACAGTAGTAGTCCACAGTAGGTTGAGAGTCGCAGTAGTAGTCCAGTAGTAATCACATAGGGGTAAGTAGTATTAGTAGCTCTACGAGTAGTTAGTCACAGTATTCGTCTCAGCTAGTAGTCAGAGTAGTAGTCACAGTAGTAGTCGTAGTAGTCCAGTAGTAGTTCACCAAGTAAGTAGTACAGTAGTAGTCGTAGTAGTAACAGTAGTAGTCGTAAGTAGTATTACACAGTAGAGTCTACACAGTAAGTAGTCGCGCATTACAGGTAGTCAACCCGGAAGTCAGTTCAACAGTGTATTCGTCATCGCACGTAGGAGTCTTAGTGTAGTCAAAGTATTAGGCGTAGTATTAACCCTAGTAGTCGGTAGTAGTAGTCACATTAGGGTACCGTCCGTAGTAGTGACAATCGTATGTCGTAGTAGTCACAATATTATTGTTAGTTAGTAGTCTAGGGTAGCTCACCGTAGTAGTCAGTAGTAGTAAAAACCTTATTAGTAGGAGTAGAGTAGTAGTTGTTGTAGTAGTCGTCGTAGTAGTCAGTAGTAGTAACAATAGTAGTCACAGTAGTAGTCACACGAGTAGTAGTCACAGTAGTAGCAGTACCAATAGTAGCAGCATCAACAGTAACAACAACAATAAAAAAAAAAAAAACCCTAAAAACCCCCCCCCCCCCTTCCCCCCTCCATAGGTATGTAGCCGAGTAGTCTGTCGTAAGTGAAGACGTAGCAGTACTCACAGTAATAGTCAATAGTAGTCCACAGTATGTCGTCGCCATGAGTCGCGTTAGTAGTTAGTCACAGCGAGTGGTCGGTGGTTTTTAGTTTTAGTAGTCATGGTAGTAGTCATGGTAGTAGTCATGGTAGTCACAGTAGTAGTCACGGTAGTAGTCGCAGTAGTAGTCACAGTAGAGTCGTAGTAGTAGTCGCAGGAGTAGTCACAGTAGTAGTCGTAGTCGTACTCACAGTTGTAGTCATAGTAGTAGTAACAGCAGTAGTCGTAGTAGTTGTCACAGTAGTCAGATCGTGTAGTAGTCACAGTATTAGTCACAGTAGTAGTCGAAGTAGTAGTCACAGTTATAGTGCAACAGGATAGTAGTCACCGTACGACTGCACAGTAATGTCACTGTAGGAGCGTGCCCATTATGCACCAAGTAGAGCATTCATTCATCAAGGAACTTTTCCAATCGAAGGTTTATATTGATTTAAGTCTTTTTTTTTAGGTATACAAAATAATAGTCATATTTTCAATAAACGTACTTTGAAATCACTTTGGGAGTATCAGGCGCTTTGGCCCCCGGAGCACCACACAAACATTGAAGCCTTGTAGTACACTACGACTTTGTAGCTGTATGAAGCCATAACACACTAAATACCAGAAGGGCGAAAAGAGCCTCTTCCAGGAGAGCTTCAATTCCTACCATGATGTATTCAATTTTGAGGTGTCCAGCGTGATCTTTACGTTACTGGCTGACATTACAACACAAATCATTCCTGACAAAGTTGTTGAGGCTCGCCTCAAGCAGTCTGAGCCCGAACCTTGAACAAACATATATATTTGCAGATATTAGATTAAAGAATTTAATATATTTAATTATATAATTCTTTCAGCTTACCATTAAAACTTGATGTGCATAGTTGGATTCCGTCATATATAGACGAATTTTGGAGTGCACCAACTGCTCCACCGTGTCAAAGGGCAATACAATCCTGGGAGAGATCAACATGGCGGCCATATTAGAGCGGTAGACGGTGCCCAGGATGAAGGCCGCCACCAGCCACACTCCGCACACCGCGCGCACTGACCAGTGACCCGGCATCCCTGGGAAATCTAGATGTAGTGGAAGTAATTCAAATTGTTGCCATGAAGCTGCTTGAAGTTGGTTAAACAGGACATAGCACTGACAAACATGTAGAGAAATACAATGTTAAAATTACATATTGTATTAGATATTACATTCCGTAAGTAATTCTGTAATTAAATCTCTCTTACATACACGGGGCTGGCTGTTAGTAAAGTAAAAAATAACTTGATGATTGTCTGAGGTTAGTGAGTTCAAGAATTAAAGGTTGCAAGTATATTTTATAAAAAACAATTTATTATGGGGAAATTGCCATAAAGATTTATTTGTATTTTGTTAAGTTGCGTTGCAGAGTTTTACGTCATCTATATTTCTGGTTGTTTTCAGGTGTAAGCACACAATGTGGTGCACTGTGACGATAACAACGCAATCTGTTGAGAGCACCCGACCCCATTTTCTGTTCCCTGGTGGAAGGATGTGATCTTATTGATCCCTGTGTAGTTTCTTTCTTACTAACCACATTTTTACTCCTCAGTAGTGGGTGGTATCTTGGTCGACAGGAATCAGTTCACCCAGGCCAGTCCTGAACTTAAAACGTGTTTCAGTGGGTACAAGTGGCCGAGTCGGTGTAGACAGCGATTTGTCTGTGATACTTCGCAGAGTATTGGTGAGTGGACCGACGTAGCCCGGAATGGCCAAGTTGAGTTACGAGTTGGAAGCACTGTCCGTCTGTTAAGGCTTGTTATAAGCCTGTGTGGAAGCCTCCTGTGTGTTGCAGGAGACCTGTACCAGTGTGTTGCAGGAGACCTGTACCAGTGTGTTGCAGGAGACCTGTACCAGTGTGTTGCTGGAGACCTGTACCAGTGTGTTACAGGAGACCTGTACCAGTGTGTTGCTGGAGACCTGTACCAGTGTGTTGCTGGAGACCTGTACCAGTGTGTTGCTGGAGACCTGTACCAGTGTGTTGCTGGAGACCCCTGCCAGCGTGTTGCTGGAGACCCCTGCCAGCGTGTTGCTGCAGACCCCTGCCAGCGTGTTCCTGGAGACCCCTGCCAGCGTGTTGCTGGAGACCTCTGCCAGCGTGTTGCTGGAGACCTGTACCAGTGTGTTGCTGGAGACCTCTGTCAGCATGTTGCTGGAGACCCCTGCCAGCGTGTTGCTGGATACCTCCGCCAGCGTGTTGCTGGAGACCCCTGCCAGCGTGTTGCTGGAGACCTCCGCCAGCGTGTTGCTGGAGACCCCTGCCAGTGTGTTGCTGGATACCTCCGCCAGCGTGTTGCTGGAGACCCCTGCCAGCGTGTTGCTGGAGACCTCCGCCAGCGTGTTGCTGGAGACCCCTGCCAACGTGTTGCTGGAGACCCCTGCCAGTGTGTTGCTGGAAACCCCTGCCAGTGTGTTGCTGGAGACCCCTGCCAACGTGTTGCTGGAGACCCCTGCCAGTGTGTTGCTGGAAACCCCTGCCAACGTGTTGCTGGAGACCTCTGCCAGTGTGTTGCTGGAGACCTCCGCCAGCGTGTTGCTGGAGACCCCTGCCAGTGTGTTGCTGGAGACCCCTGCCAGTGTGTTGCTGGAGACCTCTGCCAGCGTGTTGCTGGAGACCTCTGCCAGTGTGTTGCTGGAGACCTCCGCCAGCGTGTTGCTGGAGACCCCTGCCAGTGTGTTGCTGGAAACCCCTGCCAGTGTGTTGCTGGAGACCTCTGCCAGCGTGTTGCTGGAGACCTCCGCCAGCGTGTTGCTGGAGACCCCTGCCAGTGTGTTGCTGGAAACCCCTGCCAGTGTGTTGCTGGAGACCTCTGCCAGCGTGTTGCTGGAGATCTCCGCCAGCGTGTTGCTGGAGACCCCTGCCAGTGTGTTGCTGGAAACCCCTGCCAGTGTGTTGCTGGAGACCTCTGCCAGCGTGTTGCTGGAGACCTCTGCCAGCGTGTTGCTGGAGACCTCTGCCAGCGTGTTGCTGGAGACCTCTGCCAGAGTGTTGCTGGAGACCTCTGCCAGAGTGTTGGCGGAGAGTGGAAGTGGAGTTCTGGCATTGTGACAATACTGTGTAGGACGGGTCCATGATTTACTGAGGAAGGTGAACTGGCCGGCGTGAGGACCATAGAAGACAGTCTCAGGGAGGGAACCTTGAGTGGTGTACGATAGAAGATAGAAGTGGACTCTTATACAGTGGGCCCATATACAGTTTTGACAAGTAAAGAACCCGGTTACTGGCTAAGTGAGGCCGTAACAAGCACTCTCCTGACACACTTGTCTCACTGTGAGGCCCGCTGCTACTTTGTCTACTGGTGCTGGGAGCGGTTCCGACTCGGTAATGAATAATACCTCATAGAAGCTGACCTGCAGTGCCTAACATATCTTGGTGGTGTTTTGTATCTCGTCGTGTTCCTCCACCACCACCTCACTTCTTAGTGAATCCTATTTGTTCACTGCTTTCACACTGAGGAAATTATTTATAATGTCTTTGTGGCTCATTACAGTACCTTTTTTTCAGCTGTTTTCCCCAGTGCGCGAACTATCTGTGCTGCCTTTATCCTCTTTGTTAATTCTGAAAATTTTGTGTGAATATCCTATTTTTCAACCTTACAGTCAAATTTCTGTAGCATTTCCTCGTAGCTCATATCTTTCAATTCTGGAATTAAATGGAAATATGTGTGTGTATTTACTATTTGTGCCTGCAGGTTGGAGCTATCAGCTCCTGGACGCCGTCTTTCAAACTATAGGTTTTCTAAGGTACTTCCACTGTCATATCTTCTTCATATAATTATCTCTCCCTCAGAGAAATCAATGCTATATAATCATAATGGCATGGTGCTTTCCCCTGATAATGCCCTTACCTTCCCTTCCCATCCCTCACACACATTCACTCATGCTCAGAATGCAACCGGCAACAGCTGTCAAACTCCCAAATATCTCCACCTCTCTCTCTCTCCTCTCTCTCTCCCCCTCCCACCCAACCACTTGGGCTGGACGGTAGAGCGACGGTCTCTCTTCATGGAGATCGGCGTTCAATCCCCGACCGTCCAAGTGGTTGGGGCACCATTCCTTTCCCGCGTCCTATCCCAAATCCTTATCCTAACCCCTTCCCAGTGCTATATAGTCGTAATGTCTTGGCGCTTTCCCTTGATAATTCCTTCCTTCCTTCTCCCCCCCTCTCCCCTCTCTCTCTCTCCCTCTCTCTCTCCCCCTCTTTCTCTCTCTCTCTCTCTCTCTCTCTCTCTCTCTCTCTCTCTCTCTCTCTCTCTCTCTCTCTCTCTCTCTGATACGCACACACACACACACACACATCCCCAGATCCCCAGTATACAGCAGGTAGCAGCTCTCTATCTCCCAGGTACCAATTTATTGATAGGTGAACAGTAGCATCAGGTGAAAAATATTCTGCCCATCTGTTTCTGCTTCCACTGAGAATCTAACCCGGGCCCTTAGGACTACGATACCACAGCACTGTCCACTCAGCCACAAGGCCCTTTGGTTGTGTATATGGGGGGGATGGGAGGGGACGTTTGCGTGTATGCGTGCGTGCGCACGAGCGCGCGCGAGAGAGAGAGAGAGAGAGAGAGAGAGAGAGAGAGAGATAATCTTACCCTGGCAGAGAAGTACAGGAAGAGTCCATAAAAGTGATCGCTCGGCGCTCCACATCACAACTTGGGAGTAGTCCACCTTCCCGTTAGTCTGGCCTGCTTCGTCTTCAACACAATGGGCTCCTTCCTCTCTCTCTCCCTGGCCACGACTTCCACTGAAGTGCCAACAAAATTTCATCTGTATTTGCCTAGTCAAATATTCACCTACATTTGCCTGACCAAAACTCCAATCAATATTTAAACAAAATAATTCAAAACATATTTCAGATGGTAATCTAAAATAATATCCTTATAATTTGGAGTTGAATCTCTTCCTTATCACCTTTCCCCACGAAATGTAAGGAACATACTTAAGGTACTCTACACACAGCAGGAATCGTAAGAACAAAATAGAACAGTTTAAGAGCTCCTGTCCATGCAGACCCACTAGATATTATTGCACTAACGGAAACAAGGATAAATGTAGAAACTGGGTATTTGAATAAAAATGTAAGGGATACAAAAATCACACACTGAAAGACATATTAGACGAGGAGGGTGTTGCGGAGTACGGCTAATGTTCGCCCCTCTCCACTGTTAAGAGTCATACTTCTGCATTGTGCATATCTAAAAGCAGCCCAATTTTAGTTTATAACATAAAAGGAGGCAAGATACCACAAAGTGAAGACATTTGTTTTAAATTTGAATGATGAAGAGGCGATAGGACCCCCCAGCTCCACCTTAAAATAGCGGTTCAACTTGGAAAGGAGAAGGATTCCTGCTCAAGGATACTTCAGACGATTTTGGTGCCGGGTCGCAAGAGGGACGTGATTGGTCAGTCATAGGGGCTTGTCCATGTTGACCAATCGGAAAGCGCCTGGGGGCGCGACGTCAGACGCCCCTGTGCGGGCGCGAGAGATCCATCATCACTAGCCACCAGGAGAGAGGGCGAGCAGGTTTCTCGCTCGTCGGCCCCCAGCTGTGGAGAGAGATAAGTCTCCAGAGGGACGAATTCTCGAGCAGTTCTCTAGAGACGAATAGTAGGAGCTAACAGTCGACTTTTGAGGAAGTGTAGAAGAGCTCGTCAGAGAAAGGAGGTTCACTAGAGGCTCGACGCCGGTGGTGTTCGAGTTTGTTTCATGAGGCGGCGCTGGGTGTTGTTTTATGAGGCGGCGCTGGGTGTTGTTTCATGAGGCGGCGCTGGGTGTTGTTTCATGAGGCGGCACTGGGTGTTGTTTCATGAGGCGGCGCTGGGTGTTGTTTCATGAGGCGGCGCTGGGTGTTGTTTCATGAGGCGGCGCTGGGTGTTGTTTCATGAGGCGGCGCTGGGTGTTGTTTCATGAGGCGGCGCTGGGTGTTGTTTCATGAGGCGGCGCTGGGTGTTGTTTCATGAGGCGGCGCTGGGTGTTGTTTCATGAGGCGGCGCTGGGTGTTGTTTTATGAGGCGGCGCTGGGTGTTGTTTCATGAGGCGGCGCTGGGTGTTGTTTCATGAGGCGGCGCTGGGTGTTGTTTTATGAGGCGGCGCTGGGTGTTGTTTTATGAGGCGGCGCTGGGTGTTGTTTTGTGAGGCGGCGCTGGGTGTTGTTTTATGAGGCGGCGCTGGGTGTTGTTTCATGAGGCGGCGCTGGGTGTTGTTTCATGAGGCGGCGCTGGGTGTTGTTTCATGTGGCGGCGCTGGGTGTTGTTTCATGTGGCGGCGCTGTGTAGTGACCACTGGGCACTGATTACCACCGTCGACATAAGCAAGAGAAAGAAAGAATAAAAGAAAAAGGTTATCAGTCGGACCGGATATGAGGCCGCACTTCATAAACAGGATGAGTGACTGGTTCACGGCAAGGTGTAGTGAACCTCCAGCTCCGGCAAGGTGTAGTGAACCTCCAGCTCCGGCAAGGTTCAGTGAACCTCCAGCTCCGGCAAGGTGTAGGGAACCTCCAGCTCCGGCAAGGTGTAGGGAACCTCCAGCTCCGGCAAGGTGAAGGGAACCTCCAGCTCCGGCAAGGTGTAGTGAACCTCCAGCTCCGGCAAGGTTCAGTGAACCTCCAGCTCCGGCAAGGTGTAGTGAACCTCCAGCTCCGGCAAGGTTCAGTGAACCTCCAGCTCCGGCAAGGTGTAGGGAACCTCCAGCTCCGGCAAGGTGTAGTGAACCTCCAGCTCCGGCAAGGTGAAGGGAACCTCCAGCTCCGGCATGGTGTAGTGAACCTCCAGCTCCGGCATGGTGTAGTGAACCTCCAGCTCCGGCAATGTGAAGGGAACCTCCAGCTCCGGCAAGGTTCAGTGAACCTCCAGCTCCGGCAAGGTTCAGTGAACCTCCAGCTCCGGCAAGGTGTCGGGAACCCCCAACTCAGGCAAGTTGTCGTAACAAAACCATGAGGTTAAAACTTTAATTGCTAAAGAAACGTATATATACAAAGACAAAATTTTAACCTTTAAATATTTTGGAAAAAATATATAAAATAGATGTGCTGAGTGAAGTGAGCTCATTCCCAACTATTGTCATAATATTTTCTCAAAAAAAAAGTATTATTATTTCCCACACTTTGAGGAAATTCTGTAAATAAATTTAACCAAATGAAGTTTTGTGTTGGTAAACTCGAGTGGGTATGACAATGGTTATAAACGAAACGTTTGTTCAGCTCCAGAATCAGTAAGCAGTTGCTGTTGAAAACCTCCACTCAGACGTAAATCAGGTCTTTCTACGAACAACAGAAAATAATATGGTGTTTAACGAAGATAAGTTCCAGCTCATGCGTTACGGAAAAAAATAAAATATGAAAACAGAAACCACGTACAAAAACGCAGTCAAATCATAACATAGAATGAATGGCAATGTTAATGATTTGGGTGTACTCATGTCGGAAGATCTTACATTTAAAGAACACAACAAAATAGCCGTCACAACTGCAAGAAAAATGACTAGTTGGATAACAAGAACTTTTCACTAGAGATGCTATACCGACGATAATACTTTTCAAGATGCTAGTGCTCTCTAGAGTGGAATACTGCTGCACAATGACAGTCCCTTTCAAAGCTGGAGAAATTGCTGTCCAGGAGAGCGTGCAGAGATCCTTTACTGCTAGAATCCACTCAGTAAAACATTTAAACTATTGAGACCGACTAAAGAGCCTAAATCTGTATTCTCTTGAGCGCAGGCGGGAGAGATACATAATAATTTACACGTAGAAAATTGTAGAGGGGCTGGTCCAAAACCTGCACACAGAAATAACACCACATGAGACCAGAAGGCATGGCAGGATGTACAGAATACCCCCGATGAAGAGCAGAGGTGTAACAGGTACTCTGAGAGTGAACTCTATCAACATCAGAGGCCCGAGACTGTTCAACACGTTTCCACTTCAAATAAGGGGCATAACTGGCCGACCCCTCCACAGTGTTCAAGAGAGAAGTTGACAAACACCTCCGAAGGATACCTGATCAACCAGGATGTGACGCATACGACAGGCTGCGATGAGCTGCATCCTACAGCCTGGTTGACCAGTCCAGCAACGAGGAGACCTGGTCGACGACTGGGCCGCGGGGTCGCTAAGCCCCGAAATCACCTCAAGGTAATTTCCAGGTAGACACACATACACAATAACAACAATTTATAACTGAGTGGATGTTCACTTTGTCAATAAAATTTCAATATATGAGCATAGATGAGAGAATCTTAATAAAACAAGAATCACCTTAACACTTCGTTAGCTCTCCAGTAACAGGTAACTCGCATGTAATGCTGTGAAAAGCTATGTAAACATGTTACAAAATCTCCAAGTTTGTGATGCCTAGGGTTTTGAGCTCTCAATATTTAAATGTAAATATTCTGTGTATATACAAGGTGTGAAACATTTCCTTTACCAATATTAAAATGAGTCCAAAACGAAACGTGGGGAACACTTAGACATGATAGAGCTCAAGAAGCTCAGTAACCAGTACATCAGTAGATCTTTAACGGGACCAAAGAGCTGAAGCTCCACCCCCCCAAACATAACTACATGAGCACTTACCGATACCGAGCGCCCTGCAGAGCCACACTACCAAGCAGAGCCAGTCCCGTAGCGGCCACCATGAACACCGTCGACAGACAAATTGTTAGCCACACCTGTTGCAAAATATATTGAAATTACCTTAGACATCTCAAAATGGATATTGAAAAATTCTTCTGCTTTTCTGCAATTTTTAAAATATTAATGATAAGTAATGATCACTTTTCCAATCATCATTATTATTATTATGTTTAGTTATTATGCAAACCGTAACAACCTAGAGGTTAGGTTCCCGTTAATAGGGAAGCCTGTTAGTTTCGTCAAGTTCCCCATAGGCCAACTACTGAACTACCACATCATTTGCCTTACCCTTGATACCTCTTTACTGCTAGGTGACCAGGTGTATCAGGTGAAAGGAAACGTCCCCATACGTTTCTATTGTGTTGTGTGAATTGAGCGTGGGAATTTAACAAAGCCGTGGCTCTATGACTTGGGGTGTGGCATTCATAATCCTTCTGTGCTAGAGTGATCGGCACAGAGAGAGGTAAGTCCCATCTGCCTATATCCGTGGGCAGACAGACAGATCCTACTCCTCTTAAGGTTTACCCATAGTACAGTCGGTAGAGCATCCATCTCACATGTCAGAGGACAGGTGTTTGAGGCAAATGGTGCTCAAGGTGAATAAAATGTTACATTCATAGTAAGTAAGTAAGTAATTATCAAAAGAAGGCACCAAACTGGGGAGGCTATGTAGCACCATCAAGTGTGCAGAATAATCAGAGGGCACTAAATATCACCAAGGATGCCAATACGAGAACAGAAACGCATAAGACGAATGATATCAAAGTATCCGAGTCACCAAGAATACTATCGAGAGACAAGAGACTGCGGGGGACGGTCGGAAAACAAGACATATGCTCGTCCCGGAAGTCAGAACATTCAACAAGGATATGCATGACCGTAAGAGGGACAATGCAATTAGGATAATAAGGAGCAGGGCGGCGCTGCATCAAGTGACCATGAGTTAAGCGAGTATGGCCAATACACAACCTCACTAGGACCGTTTCCCATCGTCGGTTACGGTGGTAGGAGGACGGCCACGAGGACACACAACTTTTAAGAGAACGTAGTTTGTTACCAGTAACAGACGACTAACAAGCCTGCCAATGGGTAAGGGCGAGGAATGGATAACCGGGTAAAAGTCGGAATAAGGAATACCTTTACGAGAGATGGGACAAGAGTGGACAGCTTCCCTGGCGGCAGCATCTGCACGCTCATTTAAAGAGACACCAATATGGCTGGGAACCCAACAAAACTCAACCGACTTAAATTTACTGTGAACAAGAAACAGCCAATGCTGGATCTCGAAAACCCCTGGATGAACCGGATTAAAGGATCCGAGAGCCATGAGGGCACTACGAGAGTCAACAACAACTACAAAGGAAGATTGACAACGAGAGAGCAGGAGACGAAGAGCATAGAGCATAGCATAAAGCTCTGCATTGAAGATGCTAGTCTCTGGAGGTAAGCGACACATATAAGTGTGATCAGGAAAAACGACAGAGTAGCCAACACCGTCCACAGACTTACACCCCATCGGTAAGGACGGAAACGGAGTGGGAGTGAGAAGAAAAGTGCTCAAGGAAATGGCGTTTTAGAACCCTAAGAGGGGGGTAAAAGCTTTAGTGACGCGGGTCAAGGAAGTACAAAACTGCGGAAGGGGGACCATCCACAAGGGCAAAGAAGGAACAACACGAGGAGAAATATTAGAAATACGAACGGAAAGAGAATCCTGTAAGCGAGATAACTGGACAAAAAGAGGGAGGTGGTGAAGAGGAACAGGCACCGCAGGAGGGGTAAAAGTTAAAGCACGACAGAGGCGAGAGGAAGGACGTTGCAACGACCGTGCAAGATAGCGAAGACAGTAGCGATCACGGCAGTCCTGGAGAGATAGGAAGCCAGTGTCAACATACAAGCTGAGGACGGGAGTCGAACGAAAGGCACCAAAACTGAGGCGCAACCCATTATGGTGCAAAGCATCAAGATGGTGAAGAGTAGAAGAAGACGCAGACGAGTAAGCAGGGCAACCATAATCGAACTTAGACAGAACGAGAGAGGAATGTAAAGCAAGGAGAGTGCGCCTATCCACTCCCCAAGAAGTATGGGACAATACCCGAAGGAGGGTAAGGGCCTTAGAGCACTCAACACGGAGGTAAGAGATATGGGGAGACCAAGACAAACGAGTCTCAAAGAATAACCCCAAAAGCTTTGCGGAATCTTTGTACTCAAGGGGGTGACCATAAAGTGACAAAGAGGGACGAAGAACGACCCGTTTCCGAGTAAAAGTCATGGCACAAGTCTTAGTAGTAGAGAATTTGAAGCCATGATCGGTGGCCCAAGACGACACGGCATCAATCGCAAGTTGAAGCCGGCGTTGAAGGAGAGGCGAATCATCACCCTGACAGCAAAGGGTAAGATCATAGACATGGAGAGCGGAGAAGACGCTTGAAGGAAGAGTGGAAAGAAGACCATTGAGGGCAACCAGAAAAAGAGTAGTGCTCAGAACACTACCCTGGGGCACACCTTCTTATTGTTGAAAAGAGGCAGAGAGAGCGGTACCAAGACTCACCCGAAAGGAATGACGAGAGAGGAAGCTGCGGAGAAAGAGAGGGAGATGATCACGAAGGCCTAAAAAATGAAGCTGGGATAGAATATGTTAACGCCAAGTGGTGTCGTAGCCTTTTCCAGGTCAAAAAGGACGGCAACAACGGAGGTCTTCACAGCAAAAGCTGTACGAATATAGACCTCCAAGTTAACCAGGACATCTGTTGTGCTGCAGCACTTGCGGAAACCAAATTGAGAAGGGGAGAGGAGGTGATGGTGTTCCAGGAACCACATCAGACGAACGTTAAGCATACGATCAAAGAGTTTGCAGACACAACTTGTGAGGGCAATAGGGCGAAAGTCCTTAGGGCATGTTCCCAGAGACCCTGGTTTGCAAACAGGGTGGACAATGGTATCGAGCCAGTCCTCAGGGACTGACGACGACTCCCAGGTCCGATTATACAGACTCTGTAAATACTAAAACGTGCACGAAGGGAGATGGCGAAGCATCTCATAATGAATGCCATCAGAGCCCGCTGCCGTAGAACCCCAGAGGGTAAGGGCAGAACGAAGTTCAGAGAGTGAGAAGGGATCGCGATCGAGAGAAGGGGTATCTCTTCCAGGCTGAATGCTTATAGCGGACAGCCTGAGAACAGTCTGCATTCCACCAGGGAACGCACTTCCGTGGACCCCGGGAGGAAGAGCGAGGAATAGAGCGGAGGGCAGCTTCGAAGACAGTGTCATGAAAAAGGAGGAGAGAGCGAGGGAGAGGTCAGAGAGAGCAACACTGAGGGTAAATAGGTTCCAGTCCGCTTTAGCAAACTGGTCGGGAGCCGGTCGGCCGAGCGGACAGCCCGCTGGACTTGTGATCCTGTGGTCCTGGGTTTGATCCCAGGCGCCGGCGAGAAACAATGGGCAGGGTTTCTTTCACCCTATGCCCCTGTTACCTAGCAGTAAAATAGGAACCTGGGTGTTAGTCAGCTGTCACGGGCTGCTTCCTGGGGGTGGAGGCCTGGTCGAGGACCGGGCCGTGGGGACACTAAAAAAAAAGCCCCGAAATCATCTCAAGATAACCTCTAGATAACCTCAAGATAACCTCAAGAGAAGAAGATCGTTATAGGGAAGTCGAAGACGAGTGCAGAAATCTAAAGGACGAGATTCAAGGACAAGTTTACGAAGAAGGAAAGATTGGAGACGATGAAGACCAGAGCTAACAGAAGAAAAGTGGGAACCCAGTTCGGTATTGACCTGCAACGGGTCCGCCACAAGAGTACCACAGAGGTGAAGGACCTGTGAAACATCGGGAACGAACTTACCCGCTATCTTGCGGATACGCTTCCAGATCTGCGGCAGAGGAGTTTCAGACGTAATGGTGGAGACATAAGATGCCCAACATTCACGTTTAGCCATACGGATGGCCCTATGGGCCACCGCACTTGCCTTCCGAAAGAAAAGAAAAGAATCGGCCGTCTGCCGACGGCGGTGTCTCTTCAAGGCTGAACGCTTATAGCGGACAGCCTGAGCACAGTCTGCATTCCACCAAGGAACGCACTTCCGTGGACCCCGGGAGGAAGAGCGAGGAATAGAGTGGAGGGCAGCTTCGAAGACAGTGTCATGAAAAAGGAGGAGAGAGCGAGGGAGAGGTCAGAGAGAGCAACACTGAGGGTAAATAGGTTCCAGTCCGCTTTAGCAAACTGCCACCTAGGGAAGGAGAGGGGAGGGTGAAAAGAGAAAAAGGTAACAACGATGGGGAAATGGTCACTGCCATGGAGGTCATCAAGATCCTGCCACGTGAAATCTAAGTAAAGAGAAGACGGGCAAAGAGAAGCATCAAGACAGGAAAGGGTACAAGTCCGAGAGTTCAAATGCGTGGGCTCACCAGAATTCAGAAGAGACAGAGAAGAAGAGAGGATAAACGGCTCAAGAAGACAACCTGTTTGTCAGAACATCACCCCAAAGGGAATGACGACAAGTGAAATCACCCAGCAGGAGCACAGGCTCCGGCAAGGAGTCCAGTAGGTGTTTCAGATCAGGAAGAGAAAGCGGGACACTCGGGGGGAGATAAATGGAACAAACGGTGTAATATTTCCCCACAAAGATAACGAGCAGCAGAACAGTGGAGAGGCGAAGGAAAAAGTATGGGGACAAAGGGAACATCAGAGGGAATCAAGAGAGCAGAAGAGTTAAGAGCCCAAGCAACAGCTGGGGGGGGGGGAAGAGAAAGGAATAGCCACAAAAGCGACCAGGACGAGCACCACGCATCGGCTTCTGGAGACAGACACAAAGGAGCGAAAACCACAAAATCAGAAGTTGGAGTTCAAGGAAATTGGCGTAATAACCCCGAACATTCCATTGAAGAATAGACATCGACGAGAAGAGAAAGGACAACAACAGCGGACAAGGAAGTAACAAAGGCGAAAGAGCAACATAGCACATGAAAGAAGATCAGGGTCGGGATCAGGGTCAGCAAAGTCAGGGTTAGGGGGCATGGGTAAACTGAGCAAAGACGGAGGGAATGAAGAGGGAGAACAGACCAGAGGCAGACGGGCGGGGTCCGGAGGAGGAAGAGGAAGAGGAGGAGACAACCGACCAAAGGGACAGTACACAATGAAGGGGAACAGCCTACCTGTGACGACGCACGAAAGAGACCTGGGTGTGGACTTAACACCTAATCTATCTCCTGAGGTACATATAAATAGGATAACGACAGCAGCGTACTCTACACTGGCAAAAGTTAGAACATCATTCAGAAACCTAAGTAAGGAGGCATTTAGGGCGCTTTACACTGCCTACGGGAGGCCAGTCTTAGAGTATGCCGCCTCATCATGGAGTCCCCATCTGAAGAAGCATATAATGAAACTGGAAAAGGTTCAGAGGTTTGCAACGAGACTCGTCCCAGAGCTACGAGGGATGGGGTATGAGGAGCGCCTGACGGAACTGTGCCTTACGACACTAGAAAGAAGAAGGAGAGGGGGGACATGATAGGAACGTATAAAATACTCAGAGGGATTGACAGAGTGGACATAGACGAAATGTTCACACGGAATAGTAACAGAACGAGGGGACATGGATGGAAGTTGGAAACTCAGATGAGTCACAGAGATGTTAGGAAGTTTTCTTTTAGCGTGAGAGTAGTGGGAAAATGGAATGCACTTAAGGAACAGGTTGTGGAAGCAAATATTTGGAAGCAAATATTTGGAAGCAAATATTTCATTTGGAAGCAAATGAAGGACCTGTGAAACATCGGGAACGAACTTACCCGCTATCTTGCGGATACGCTTCCAGATCTGCGGCAGAGGAGTTTCAGACGTAATGGTGGAGACATAAGATGCCCAATATTCACGTTTAGCCATACGGATGGCCCTATGGGCCACCGCACTTGCCTTCCGAAAGAAAAGAAAAGAATCGGCCGTCTGCCGACGGCGGTGTCTCTTCAAGGCTGAACGCTTATAGCGGACAGCCTGAGCACAGTCTGCATTCCACCAAGGAACGCACTTCCGTGGACCCCGGGAGGAAGAGCGAGGAATAGAGTGGAGGGCAGCTTCGAAGACAGTGTCATGAAAAGGAGGAGAGAGCGAGGGAGAGGTCAGAGAGAGCAACACTGAGGGTAAATAGGTTCCAGTCCGCTTTAGCAAACTGCCACCTAGGGAAGGAGAGGGGAGGGTGAAAAGAGAAAAAGGTAACAACGATGGGGAAATGGTCACTGCCATGGAGGTCATCAAGATCCTGCCACGTGAAATCTAAGTAAAGAGAAGACGGGCAAAGAGAAACATCAAGACAGGAAAGGGTACAAGTCCGAGAGTTCAAATGCGTGGGCTCACCAGAATTCAGAAGAGACAGAGAAGAAGAGAGGATAAACGGCTCAAGAAGACAACCTGTTTGTCAGAACATCACCCCAAAGGGAATGACGACAAGTGAAATCACCCAGCAGGAGCACAGGCTCCGGCAAGGAGTCCAGTAGGTGTTTCAGATCAGGAAGAGAAAGCGGGACACTCGGGGGGAGATAAATGGAACAAANTAGTAGTCACAGTAGTAATCACAGTAGTAGTCACAGTAGTAGTCGTAGTAGTAGGCACAGTAGTAATCACAGTAGTAGTCGTAGTAGTAGTCACAGTAGTAGTCACAGTAGTAGTCGTAGTAGTAGTCACAGTAGTAGTCACAGTAGTAATCACAGTAGTAGTCACAGTAGTAGTACAGTAGTAGTCACAGTAGTAGTCGTAGTAGTAGTCACAGTAGTAGTCACAGTAGTAGTCACAGTAGTAGTCACAGTAGTAGTCGTAGTAGTAGGCACAGTAGTAATCGCAGTAGTATAGTCGTAGTAGTAGTCACAGTAGTAGTAGTCACAGTAGTAGTCAAGCAGTAGTCGTAGTAGTAGTCACAGTAAGTAGTCACGTAGTAGGTCACAGTAGTAGTCACAGTAGTAGTCACAGTAGTAGTCACAGCAGTAGTCGCCAGTAATAGTCACACTAGTAGTCGTAGTAGTCACAATAGTAGTCGTAGGAGTAGTCAGTAGTAGTCGTAGTAGTCACAGTAGTAGTCGTAGTAGTCACAGTAGTAGTCGTAGTAGTAGTCACAGTAGTAGTCACAGTAGTAGTCACAGTAGTAGTCGCAGTAGTAAGTAGTAGTCACGTAGTAGTAGTAGTCACAGTAGTAGTCGTAGTAGTAGTCACAGTAGTAGTCACAGTAGTAGTAGTCGCAGTAGTAGTCACAGTAGTAGTCACAGTAGTAGTCGTAGTAGTCACAGTAGTAGTCACAGTAGTAGTTACAGTAGTAGTCGTAGTAGTCACAGTAGTAGTCGTAGTAGTAGTAGTCACAGTAGTAGTCGCAGTAGTAGTCACAGTAGTAGTCACAGTAGTAGTCACAGTAGTAGTCGTAGTAGTAGTCACAGTAGTAGTCGTAGTGGTCACAATAGTAGTCGTAGTAGTAGTCAGTAGTAGTCGTAGTAGTAGTCAGTATTAGTCACAGTAGTAGTCGAAGTAGTAGTCACAGCAGTAGTAGTAGTAGTCACAGTAGTAGTCGTAGTAGTCACAATAGTAGTCGTCGTAGTAGTCAGTAGTAGTCGTAGTAGTCGTAGTAGTCGCAGTAGTAATCGTAGCAGTAGTCACAGTAGTAGTCACAATAGTAGTCACAGTAGTAGTCGCAGTAGTAGTCGTAGTAGTAGTCACAGCAGTAGTCGTAGTAGTAGTCACAGTAGTAGTCGTAGTAGTAGTCACAGTAGTAGTCACGGTAGTAGTCGCAGTAGTAGTCACAGTAGTAGTCGTAGTAGTAGTCATAGTAGTAGTCACAGTAGTAGTCGTAGTAGTAATCACAGTTGTAGTCATAGTAGTAGTCACAGCAGTAGTCGTAGTAGTAGTCACAGTAGTAATCGTAGTAGTAGTCACAGTAGTAGTCACAGTAGTAGTCATAGTAGTAGTCACAGTAGTAGTCACAGTAGTAGTCACAGTAGTACTCACAGTAATAGTCACTGTAGGAGGCCCAGTACTCACAGTAGATTTCATTCATCAAGGAACTTTTCCAATCAGAAGGTTTAATGTGATTGAAGTTTTTTTTTAGGTATACAAAATAATAGTCATATTTTTCAATCAACGTATTTGACTCACTTGGAGTATCAGAGCCTGGCCCCCGGGACCACAAAATTGAAGCCTGTAGTCCTACCAACTGTACTATGAGCACCCATAATAACAAAGGGTCGAAAAGTAGCTCCCCAGGGAAAGCTTCAACCTCCAGATGTATTCAACTTTAGTGTCTCAGGGATCTTTCATTACTGTGCCATACAATCACAAATCATCCTGCAAAGTTTGGTGAGGCTCGCCTCAAGCATCTGAGCCCAACCTTGAAC
This sequence comes from Procambarus virginalis, assembly GCA_020271785.1. Lineage (NCBI taxonomy): Eukaryota > Metazoa > Arthropoda > Malacostraca > Decapoda > Cambaridae > Procambarus > Procambarus virginalis. The sequence continues at coordinate 22,851,147 of WNGS01163555.1, forward strand.
AAACATATATATTTGCAGATATAGATTAAAGAATTTAATATATTTAATTATATAATTCTTTCAGCTTACCATTAAAACTTGATGTGCATAGTTGGATTCCGTCATATATAGACGAATTTTGGAGTGCACCAACTGCTCCACCGTGTCAAAGGGCAATACAATCCTGGGAGAGATCAACATGGCGGCCATATTAGAGCGGTAGACGGTGCCCAGGATGAAGGCCGCCACCAGCCACACTCCGCACACCGCGCGCACTGACCAGTGACCCGGCATCCCTGGGAAATCTAGATGTAGTGGAAGTAATTCAAATTGTTGCCATGAAGCTGCTTGAAGTTGGTTAAACAGGACATAGCACTGACAAACATGTAGAGAAATACAATGTTAAAATTACATATTGTATTAGATATTACATTCCGTAAGTAATTCTGTAATTAAATCTCTCTTACATACACGGGGCTGGCTGTTAGTAAAGTAAAAAATAACTTGATGATTGTCTGAGGTTAGTGAGTTCAAGAATTAAAGGTTGCAAGTATATTTTATGAAAAACAATTTATTATGGGGAAATTGCCATAAAGATTTATTTGTATTTTGTTAAGTTGCGTTGCAGAGTTTTACGTCATCTATATTTCTGGTTGTTTTCAGGTGTAAGCACACAATGTGGTGCACTGTGACGATAACAACGCAATCTGTTGAGAGCACCCGACCCCATTTTCTGTTCCCTGGTGGAAGGCTGTGATCTTATTGATCCCTGTGTAGTTTCTTTCTAACTAACCACATTTTTACTCCTCAGTAGTGGGTGGTATCTTGGTCGACAGGAATCAGTTCACCCAGGCCAGTCCTGAACTTAAAACGTGTTTCAGTGGGTACAAGTGGCCGAGTCGGTGTAGACAGCGATTTGTCTGTGATACTTCGCAGAGTATTGGTGAGTGGACCGACGTAGCCCGGAATGGCCAAGTTGAGTTACGAGTTGGAAGCACTGTCCGTCTGTTAAGGCTTGTTATAAGCCTGTGTGAAAGCCTCCTGTGTGTTGCAGGAGACCTGTACCAGTGTGTTGCAGGAGACCTGTACCAGTGTGTTGCAGGAGACCTGTACCAGTGTGTTGCTGGAGACCTGTACCAGTGTGTTACAGGAGACCTGTATCAGTGTGTTGCTGGAGACCTGTACCAGTGTGTTGCAGGAGACCTGTACCAGTGTGTTGCAGGAGACCTGTACCAGTGTGTTGCTGGAGACCTGTACCAGTGTGTTACAGGAGACCTGTACCAGTGTGTTGCTGGAGACCTGTACCAGTGTGTTGCTGGAGACCTGTACCAGTGTGTTGCTGGAGACCTGTACCAGTGTGTTGCTGGAGACCCCTGCCAGCGTGTTGCTGGAGACCCCTGCCAGCGTGTTGCTGGAGACCCCTGCCAGCGTGTTGCTGGAGACCCCTGCCAGCGTGTTGCTGGAGACCCCTGCCAGCGTGTTGCTGGAGACCCCTGCCAGCGTGTTGCTGGAGACCCCTGCCAGCGTGTTGCTGGAGACCTCTGCCAGCGTGTTGCTGGAGACCCCTGCCAGCGTGTTGCTGGAGACCTCTGCCAGCGTGTTGCTGGAGACCTGTACCAGTGTGTTGCTGGATACCTCTGTCAGCATGTTGCTGGAGACCCCTGCCAGCGAGTTGCTGGATACCTCCGCCAGCGTGTTGCTGGAGACCCCTGCCAGCGTGTTGCTGGAGACCTCCGCCAGCGTGTTGCTGGAGACCCCTGCCAGTGTGTTGCTGGAGACCCCTGCCAGTGTGTTGCTGGAGACCTCTGCCAGCGTGTTGCTGGAGACCTCTGCCAGTGTGTTGCTGGAGACCTCCGCCAGCGTGTTGCTGGAGACCCCTGCCAGTGTGTTGCTGGAAACCCCTGCCAGTGTGTTGCTGGAGACCTCTGCCAGCGTGTTGCTGGAGACCTCTGCCAGTGTGTTGCTGGAGACCTCTGCCAGAGTGTTGCTGGAGACCTCTGCCAGCGTGTTGCTGGAGACCTCTGCCAGCGTGTTGCTGGAGACCTCTGCCAGCGTGTTGCTGGAGACCTCTGCCAGAGTGTTGCTGGAGACCTCTGCCAGCGTGTTGCTGGAGACCTCTGCCAGAGTGTTGGTGGAGACCTCTGCCAGAGTGTTGCTGGAGACCTCCGCCAGCGTGTTGCTGGAGACCCCTGCCAGTGTGTTGCTGGAAACCCCTGCCAGTGTGTTGCTGGAGACCTCTGCCAGCGTGTTGCTGGAGACCTCTGCCAGAGTGTTGCTGGAGACCTCTGCCAGAGTGTTGCTGGAGACCTCTGCCAGAGTGTTGCTGGAGACCTCTGCCAGAGTGTTGCTGGAGACCTCTGCCAGAGTGTTGGTGGAGACCTCTGCCAGAGTGTTGCTGGAGACCTCTGCCAGAGTGTTGCTGGAGACCTCTGCCAGCGTGTTGCTGGAGACCTCTGCCAGAGTGTTGCTGGAGACCTCTGCCAGAGTGTTGCTGGAGACCTCTGCCAGAGTGTTGCTGGAGACCTCTGCCAGAGTGTTGCTGGAGACCTCTGCCAGAGTGTTGCTGGAGACCTCTGCCAGAGTGTTGCTGGAGACCTCTGCCAGAGTGTTGCTGGAGACCTCTGCCAGAGTGTTGGTGGAGACCTCTGCCAGAGTGTTGGCGGAGAGTGGAAGTGGAGTTCTGGCATTGTGACAATACTGTGTAGGACGGGTCCATGATTTACTGAGGAAGGTGAACTGGCCGGCGTGAGGACCATAGAAGACAGGCTCAGGGAGGGAACCTTGAGTGGTGTACGATAGAAGATAGAAGTGGACTCTTATACAGTGGGCCCATATACAGTTTTGACAATAAAGAACCCGGTTACTGGCTAAGTGAGGCCGTAACAAGCACTCTCCTGACACACTTGTCTCACTGTGAGGCCCGCTGCTACTTTGTCTACTGGTGCTGGGAGCGGTTCCGACTCGGTAATGAATAATACCTCATAGAAGCTGACCTGCAGTGCCTAACATCCCTCCAAACACACACCGAAACTACGACGTTGGTACAACGTTTGAACAAGTTTTAACACCTCCTAACCAGTTATAACAACCAATATAGCAAGTTGTAACAGCGTTCTAATACGTCATAAACACGTTAAGCCAAGATGTAGCAACTTTATTACAAGTTGTAACAAGCGGAAAATAGAGACAGTTTCGGTTTGTGTTTCCAGGGATATTTCTTGGTGGTGTTTTGTATCTCGTCGCGTTCCTCCACCAC
>WNGS01163555.1:22855728-22880728 GCA_020271785.1 Procambarus virginalis
TGCTGGTATTTGTCTCACAGTTCTCATTGACACTGGATCAAACATTGACACCATTGCTGAGTGCCACTATGAAAAATTTAAAAACCAGTTCCCAAAGCTTGAAAACAACATGTCAAGCCACTGCCTATGCTTCAAAGGTAGCCTTACCAGTGATTGGAACTTTCACTGCAGAGATTAAGTCAATGAATGCAATGCTCATTACTACATTCCATGTTGTTAGGAATGCAAAGGAGTCTTTACTCAGTTACAAGACTTCAACCAAATTGGGGCTACTTCAGCTTTCTAATGCTGTAGCAGTGGAATCTGCAAACAATGTTGATGCTACTGTTGCTGAATTTTCTGATCGATTTAAATCCATAGGTTGTTATACTGATAGCAAAGTACATCTGCATATCAACCCAGATGTAATTCCAGTTGCCCAACCACATCACCGACAACCATTCCATACTCGCAAGAAAGTCGATGCCGAACTGGATAGGCTGATAGAACTAGATATCATTGAACCGGTAACAGGTCCAACACCATGGGTAAACCCAATTGTCACTCCACCAAAGCCGAAGAATCCAGATAAGATACGCATTTGTGTAGACATGCGTGTTCCCAACAAGGCAATAATGCGTGAATGCCATCCTACACCCACTGTAGATGATATGATCTACCGCTTGAATGGTGCAACTGTATTTAGCAAGTTAGATTTAACAAGGGCTATCATCAGCTTGAACTTGACGATGAGAGTCGCTTCATCACAACGTTTACGACACATCGAGGTCTGTATAGGTACAAGCGCCTGAGTTTTGGTATTAACAGTGCTGCTGAGGTATTCCAGCACATCATCAGCCAGGTATTGCAAGATATACCTAATGCTGACAACATGTCTAATGACATCATTGTTTATGGCCATACCCAAGCTGAACACATCGTGTTTCATGTGTTCCATGTGATATCCAAGCAATGAGGTGTTAGCAAAGTAAACATATCATCTCCTCCCTCCCCCCCCCCTCAAGCCTCGCCTCCAAGGAGGAGTACATAGTGGATCAAATGCTTGGGCAGGGAACGAGCCATCGTGGGCAGTTATCCTCTTTGGAGTTTGACGTTTAACTGGTTAAATGAAGCATTACCGCACACCTTACCCATGCTCAAGCAGGCCCCCACACCCTTTCTCCCCCTACATCTAGTACTCAAGTCTGTTTACTTCCCCCCCTAAAAGGTTATGGGGGCTTACATGCGTGTCCCAGTATTCATAACAGTTACTTTGGTAAAGTCAGTAGACATTTTTACTGAATATGGGAAACATAACTTCTGGAGGTAGCAGGTAAGTGTTTTCTACTACTAAATGAATATATGCAATTTTAGATCATTCCCAGGAACTTCACCATTACACACATCTGCGGTGGTGGCTTGAGGTGTACTGAGATGGGCGAGTTATTGGGGATGACCTAACCCTCACGCCCATCCTCCCCAACCCTCCCTCCCACCCCCCCTCCCTAGCCCATACCATCAAGCATCACTTCACCCTTCCCAAACCGGACGTTCTATGCAAAGCCTTTAGCATTATTATTTCTGATCATATGTAGAGTAATGACCCAGTTCACAAACACACAGATGCCATTCCATTCAACACGTGCTCACCAGAGGACATACCACGCTGGAAGACAGAAGAGTTTGGGGAGACGTGATCACTACCTACAAATTCTTATATTTGTTGTTAACTGGGTGATTGTAACATATACCTCATGGTCTCTTGTTATGCCTCTAACTATCCCCCCTTCCCCTCACCCCCTCCCAAATCATTCATTCGCTCTCTCTCCCTTAGGTGTGCCATGTTCCCCACATACAAATTCCAAGCATGCGCTGTTAGCAAAGTAAACATATGTATAAGACTGCTGTGGAAAATCTTAGTCTTGATATTATTATTATTATTATTATTATTATTATTATTATTATTATTATTATTATTATTATTATTATTATATTTTAAAACCATCACTCAGTAACTCAGTAAGTCAAACAACAACAGTGGACTGAAGATTCTAATATGCTATGGGGATAGACTGCTTCTCTCTCGGGTTGAGCCATTAGTGAAAAACCCGACTTCAATTTGGTAGGACATAAGATCTACAGTTTCATCAGGCTGATTTTATGTCATTGGCACTGTATGACAGTTTAGTTAGTTTAGTTCATTTATTATGCACCCCATATCCATCTTGTGGGCGGTAGTGGAAAGGGTTACAGAGGCACATAATGGGCTCAGGGATTGAACCCCACAATTCATTTAGCTAAGCAAGTTACAATCTTGATGAGCTAGTTACAAAATTCAATATAAGTCGTCCCATCAACAATGGGTTCGAGATTGACCACAAGTACAATTTCTAAATTAAGCAACTGACATATGTGGAGAGCTAGTGCCACAATTGATGTTTGTCCTCCACACCGCCCCCCATCCAGTGGGCAGCGGTGGATAGGTTACAGTCACTTAGTTACTACCTACAGTTAGCAAATTGTGAATATTTGGCTAAAATTTCTGGTAGCAGATAATTTTGAATGAAATATTTACACACCGTTGGAACATTGGTTATAGAATTGTCTCTAAATTCACGTATCCTTTCGTACTCCATCACATAGTGACGGAGGGTGTGCGAATAATTTTGTTGACACAGTTTACATTTGGTCAGGTCTACATCGGCAGGTAATGAAAATTCACAGAGATACTTGTAACCGAGTCTAAGCCGAGCAGTAGTAACGTTTAGAAGTCTGCTGATTTTATTGGATGATCCATAGATGTGTGGCTCCTCTTGCATGATAGTATGATGATAGATGGAATTACTGGTGCCAATTTCACTTTGCCTCAGATCTACAAGATCATGTTGAAGTTCTCGGTGTACTGATGCTCTCAGATTGCTCATTGACAATCCAAGGTTACACTCAACGGCTCCTTTAAAGGCAGATTCTTTGGCTAACTTATCAGCTCTATCATGCATTATGAGGCCAACATGAGATGGAGACCACATGAAATAGACTCTATTACCATCCTTAATAATTTTGTTGTATTTGTGATTAGCTTCGGACACGAACATGTTACAGTTATGTCTTAAAGACTTTAGAGCATTTAAGGATGATAAGGAGTCACTTAAAATTAATGTATCAATTTTGGAAACTTGTACACATTTCAGTGCAAGGAGCAAGGCAAATAGTTCGGTCTGAAGGGTAGAGGCCCAGTTGTATATACAGACTCCCCACTCAAAATACAAGCCATCGCCCATTGTCAGAACAACTGCAGTTCCAGCTGCACCCGTGGTGCGGTGTAGGGAACCATCAGAGTATATGATTTGAGAGAGAGAGAGAGAATGCTCTGTGGACAGAGCATCAATATGGATTAAGGCGTTGAGCTTTGCCTCAAGACAAAGCTTGGGCTGATCTCTAATTTGCTTCTTGGGTGGAAAAGGAGGGATTAAAACTGGAAAGTGTGTAACCTCCCACGATGCAGGAAAGTGCGTTGTTGTTTCTCTTGGTACAAATCATGAACCTGATACATTCTGAGTTGAGTTCCAGTTTGTGTTATCCACTTGGAACAATTATGATCTTCAATAAAGAAATTCTGGAGGGCTTCTGTGCAAGGGTTAGGATGAGTTAGCCTTAGCATTTTATACCAATTTGACAATTAATTTCAGTAACACGATCAACAACGCTCGGAATATTAAGTTTCTTTTTCATATTAAGTATTTTTGTGGTACGAGGCCACCCAAGGATTATCCTCAAGGCTTCGTTCTGCAATTTTTCAAGCCCTCCAAGTTTTTTTTTCAGGCATCAAAACAAGCAGAGGTGCAGCATAATCCACTAAAGATCTGATGTATGCAAGGTACATAATTTTGACAATTCTGACACCGGCCCGTCCTAGCGAGATGATTGTGCGCAACAGTAGCCCAGCGAAAAAATAGACTTTTAATATCATAGCAAGACAATGGCACAGAATGTTCAGCACTCTTAATATTTTTATTCAAGCACTGATAACATAGCATAATGTAAGATTTTTTTCACACTTCGTATCGCGTGTGTAGATTTAGTTTTAACAAAAAGTGAAACACGAAAACATGAACTAATAGGGTTGAGAAAGGAAGAAGGGCTTTGCAGAAGATAGAAGAGCTGAGGAGACATGTTCGCTACCTACATTTCTACTATGTCTTGCAGACCTGTAGACCTGACCAGAAAAGCAGTCAGTCAGTCAGTCAAACATTTTTATAGTTTAAAGTTTTTTCATCTTAAAAAAGGGGACTACTAGTCTTCAATTTTTCTTCTATCATATCAATGTAACACGGGGGGGGGGTATTTTTCCTCTCTCCACCCTTTTTCTCTCTGCCAGTATTCTAACTTTGTTCTCTCTACCAAGGAACCCCAAAACTTTTACTTTTAGCCAACCTCACGCCACGTGGTCTTAAGACGATTGACCGACTTAAGATTCTACAACCATAAGACTTGGAAACCGACTTCTAGCAAAGTTCTAGGATCGCCTACGCTGCCACCACCAGACCAGTAACACTGAACAATGATCGAGGTCTGGATCGATCATGCTAATCAATCAACCTTGGGGCTTGATCCCCACTAGTAATGTATGGTCGATTATCTCTTTACGTTAAGTGTGGAATTAATTAAAAATCAAAGGGAATAAATGAATTCTGATTCGGTGTTAGAATCTGCCCAAGTCAGACTAGGCCACACTGCCCACATGGCCTCGGACAAATCAAGTAAGTTACACAAAAATGGAAATAATGAAAATGCAAATTACTAACTAATTAATTTATTCAAAATCTAAAACAAAATCTAAATAAATGCACTCCCTATTGTTTACACTCCCTGACTTAGGCAATGAGTTGACCTATTCCCTATAACAACACTCTTGGCAAACTTTACCTTCTATAGGCGGCCAGCGGTGGACTGCTGGTCTGGGGAGGAGGTGGAGTGGACACCTCCCTACCTTGCTCCGGATACCACACTGTCTTTCCCACATGCTTCTCAACCCAGACACCCAGATCTGAATCCTTCCGCCTCGTTTAAGTTACTTTCAAGGCTTAAGTTTAACAACTAACCTCTGTTGCACTAAATGATCCAGATTGGTTGAATTATTTTAACTGAAGTTAATTACACAAGCATCTTAGGGAAGAGCTATTCCCAATTACAAAATGGCTATTTGACCTTTGAGAAATAGTGGACATGGAAACCCTGATGACCTGTGACCTCAGGTCGTCCAAATTCTTCCGCGCCGAGGTCTAGTCACGGCTCGTGACGTCACTGATGGTGACTTAACTCATTCTTCTAGCAATCAGGGTACTCTTGATACTATAACCAGGAATATTATACAATTCGAATGAGGACTAATTCTCTAAATAAGTGAATTCTGTAAAATAATTCATTATATGGAACTGTGAACAAAGGCGCCAGTTATTTTCACCGCCAATTCCCCCAGGGGGTGCGACCTTGCTGGGGTCAGGTCCCTACATGTGTTTTCTAGAACCTTCTGGATCATATCTACAACAGCTAGTTTGTTACATCAAATAGGCATGAGGACCACTACCACATGACTGCGGGAGCAAGCATTCGAGCGGTGAACCTCTTGTTGTTGTCTGTCTATCGCGTGACTAAGTTAATGACCACAATATCCCACACTTTACCTGCTCCTGCCTCTCACTAGTCAATAAACAAAATTTTTGTATCATTTCTTGACTAAAATAGCACTCCGAAACATCTTTGCACATTTTAATTTTTCATTGACAAGTGCACAGCCATCAAAGGGAACCTCACTAATGCATGGATGTCTTGTGTGTTAAATAAACTGTCCTTACCTAGCTTATCATTTTCTTTGAGAAACTTATATGTGGTGATCATATCCCCCGAGTCCACACAAATCGCCTCACAAATAACCATCCCCCAACTTTTGTTTTCAAATCATAGCTCGCATCTAATTTCTGTTATTTTTTTTGCCGAAACTAAGTTTTGAGAATATGCACAAAGTCACCAATTACTATTCGTATCATCAAAGTTATTCTCAGAGTTTTTTTTTTAGTTTAAAAAAATACTTCCATCATCCTTCATCCATATTGAGAGAGAAGGCAAATATAACTTGTTGATTACATCTAGTTTTAAAAAGGGGTTTGAATAAGAAGAGCCATGTTCTATAATAAAGTAATACTTTAGAGCATCCATTATTTATGAGCAGTAAGAGAGAAAGGGGATCCACACATACAATTTCCAAGCATTACAACGCTATCGAGGTAAACATAACATAAAAATGACAATAATGTAGTACGCTATTAGCCGGCTAGTCAAAACTAAACATAACAGATATGATTTCACAGAGTTTTAATCTTTGCAAGCTTTTCAATGTTTTCTTTTCACTTGTGCTAAGTGAGCCAGACTAAATGTGGCATTGCACTATTAGCAAGACAATACATAACAAAGACAAAAAGTAGCAATACGCTATTAGCTAGATAGTCAAAACATATAACACGCATTATTTCACAGGCTTTTTTTTCTAGCAACTAAGGTTCCTTTAAGCAGTTCAATACATAAAACAACACCAGTCCACGAAATAAGAGGCTGACCCTCCGTCACTATGTGATGGAGTGCGAAAAGATAGGTGAATTTAGAGACAATTCTATAATGAAAATTATAGAATTGTCTATAAAAATCAATAACCAATGTTCCAACGATGTGTAAATATTTCATTCAAAATGATTTGCTACCAGAAATTTTAGCCAAATATCCACAGTTTTGCTAACTGTAGGTAGTGACTAAGTGATTGTAACCTATCCACTGCTGCCCACTGGATGGGGGGCGGTGTGCAGGACAAACATATCAATTGTGGCACTAGCTCTCCACATATGTCAATTGCTTAATTTAGAAATTGTACTTGTGGTCAATCTCGAACCCATTGTTGATGGGACGACTTATATTGAATTTTGTAACTAGCTCATCAAGATTGTAATTTGCTTAGCTAAATGAATTGTGGGGTTCAATCCCTGAGCCCATTATGTGCCTCTGTAACCCTTTCCACTACCGCTCACAAGATGGGTATAGGGTGCATAATAAATGAACTAAACTAACTAAACTGTCATACAGTGCCAATGACATAAGGTCAGCCTGATGAAACTGTAGATCTTATGTCCTACCAAATTGAAGTCGGGTTTTTCACTAATGGCTCAACCCGAGAGAGAAGCAGTCTATCCCCATAGCATATTAGAGTCTTCAGTCCACTGTTGTTGTTTGACTTACTGAGTTACTGAGTGATGGTTTTAAAATATAATAATAATAATAATAATAATAATAATAATAATAATAATAATAATAATAATAATAATAATAATAATAATAGTAATAATAATAATAATATCAAGCCTAAGATTTTCCACAGCAACCTTATACATATGTTTACTTTGCTAACAGCGCATGCTTGGAATTTGTATGTGGGGAACATGGCACACCTAAGGGAGAGAGAGCGAACGAATGATTTGGGAGGGGGTGAGGGGGAGGGGGATAGTCAGAGGCATAACAAGAGACCATGAGGTATATGTTACAATCACCCAGTTAACAACAAATATAAGAATTTGTAGGTAGTGATCACGTCTCCCCAAACTCTTCTGTCTTCCAGAGTGGTATGTCCTCTGGTGAGCACGTGTTGAATGGAATGGCATCTGTGTGTTTGTGAACTGGGTCATTACTCTACATATGATCAGAAATAATAATACTAAAGGCTTTGCATAGAACGTCCGGTCTGGGAAGGGTGAAGTGATGCTTGATGGTATGGGCTAGGGAGGGGGGTGGGAGGGAGGGTTGGGGGAGGATGGGCGTGAGGGTTAGGTCATCCCCAATAACTCGCCCATCTCAGTACACCTCAAACCACCACCGCAGATGTGTGTAATGGTGAAGTTCCTGGGATTGATCTAAAATTGCATATATTCATTTAGTAGTGGAAAACACTTACCTGCTACCTCCAGAAGTTATGTTTCCCACATTCAGTAAAAATGTCTAAAACGTTGTAGTTTTTAATTTATAAAAGCGGGAATAAATATTACTCCCGTTTTTACTAAATTAAAAATAACAATTAAAAAATGGGTAGTAGTCACAGTAGAAGTCACGGTAATAGTCAGACTAAGTCACAGTCGTAGTCATAGCAGTAGTCATGGTAGTAGTCATGGTAGTAGTCATGGTAGTAGTCATGGTAGTCACAGTAGTAGTCACGGTAGTAGTCACGTGAGTAGTCAGAGTAGTAGTCACAGTAGTAGTCACAGTAGTAGTCGTAGTAGTAGTCACAGTAGTAGTCACAGTAGTAGTAGTAGTAGTAGTTGCACTAGTAGTCACAGTACTAGAGGCAGAGTAGGTCACTTTAGTAGTCCCAGTAGTTTTCACGGTAGTAGTCGCAGTAGTAGTCACAGTAGTAGTCACAGTAGTAGTCATGGTAGTAGTCACAGTAGTAGTCACAGTAGTAGTCACAGTAGTAGTCATGGTAGTAGTTTCAATAGTAGTCACAGTAGTAGTCACAGTAGTAGTCACAGTAGTAGTCATAGTAGTAGTCACTGTTGTAGTCACAGTAGTAATCGTAGTAGTAGTCACAGTAGTACCGTAGTAGTACTCACAGTAGTAGTCGCAGTAGTACTCACAGTAGTAGTCGCAGTAGTAGTCACAGTAGTAGTCGTAGAAGTAGTCACAGTAGTACTCACAGTAGTAGTCGTAGTAGTACTCACAGTAGTAGTCACAGTAGTAGTCACAGTAGTAGTCGCAGTAGTAGTCACAGTAGTAGTCACAGTAGTAGTCACACGAGTAGTAGTCACAGTAGTAGTCACAGTAGTAGTCGCAGTAGTAGTCGTAGTAGTAGTCACAGTAGTAGTCACAGTAGTAGTCACAGTAGTAGTCGCAGCAGTATTCACAGTAGTAGTCGTAGTAGTAGTCACAGTAGTAGTCACAGCAGTAGTCGTAGTAGTAGTACTCACAGTAGTAGTCGCAGTAGTAGTAGTCACAGTAGTAGTCGCAGTAGTAGTCGTAGTAGTAGTCACAGTAGTAGTAGTCACAGTAGTAGTCACAGTAGTAGTAGTCACAGTAGTAGTCGCAGTAGTAGTCGCAGTAGTAGTCACAGTAGTAGTCACAGCAGTAGTAGTCACAGTAGTTGTCACAGTAGTAGTCACAGTAGTAGTCGCAGTAGTAGTCACAGTAGTAGTAGTCACAGTACTAGTCACAGTAGTAGTCACAGTAGTAGTCGCAGCAGTACTCACAGTAGTAGTCGCAGTAGTAGTCACAGTAGTAGTAGTCACAGTAGTAGTCACAGTAGCAGTCACAGTAGTAGTCACAGTAGTAGTCGCAGTAGTAGTCGTAGTAGTAGTCACAGTAGTAGTAGTCACAGTAGTAGTCACAGTAGTAGTAGTCACAGTAGTAGTCGCAGTAGTAGTCGCAGTAGTAGTCACAGTAGTAGTCACAGTAGTAGTAGTCACAGTAGTTGTCACAGTAGTAGTCACAGTAGTAGTCGCAGTAGTAGTTACAGTAGTAGTAGTCACAGTACTAGTCACAGTATTAGTCACAGTAGTAGTCGCAGCAGTACTCACAGTAGTAGTCGCAGTAGTAGTCACAGTAGTAGTAGTCACAGTAGTAGTCACAGTAGCAGTCACAGTAGTAGTCACAGTAGTAGTCGCAGTAGTTGTCGTAGTAGTAGTCACAGTAGTAGTAGTCACAGTAGTAGTCACAGTAGTAGTAGTCACAGTAGTAGTCGCAGTAGTAGTCGCAGTAGTAGTCACAGTAGTAGTCACAGTAGTAGTAGTCACAGTAGTTGTCACAGTAGTAGTCACAGTAGTAGTCGCAGTAGTAGTTACAGTAGTAGTAGTCACAGTACTAGTCACAGTATTAGTCACAGTAGTAGTCGCAGCAGTACTCACAGTAGTAGTCGCAGTAGTAGTCACAGTAGTAGTCACAGTAGTAGTCACAGTAGCAGTCACAGTAGTAGTCACAGTAGTAGTCGCAGCAGTAGTCGCAGTAGTAGTCGCAGTAGTAGTCACAGTAGTAATCGCAGTAGTAGTCGTAGTAGTAGTCACAGTAGTAGTCACAGTAGTAGTCGTAGTAGTAGTCACAGTAGTAGTCACAGTAGTAATCACAGTAGTAGTCGTAGTAGTAGTCACAGTAGTAGTCACAGTAGTAGTCACAGTAGTAGTCGTAGTAGTAGTCACAGTAGTAGTCACAGTAGTAGTCACAGTAGTAGTCACAGTAGTAGTCGTAGTAGTAGGCACAGTAGTAATCGCAGTAGTAGTCGTAGTAGTAGTCACAGTAGTAGTCACAGTAGTAGTCACAGCAGTAGTCGTAGTAGTAGTCACAGTAGTAGTCACTGTAGTAGTCACAGTAGTAGTCACAGTAGTAGTCACAGTAGTAGTCACAGTAGTAGTCACAGCAGTAGTCGCAGTAATAGTCACACTAGTAGTCGTAGTAGTCACAATAGTAGTCGTAGGAATAGTCAGTAGTAGTCGTAGTAGTCACAGTAGTAGTCGTAGTAGTCACAGTAGTAGTCGTAGTAGTAGTCACAGTAGTAGTCACAGTAGTAGTCACAGTAGTAGTCGCAGTAGTAGTCACAGTAGTAGTCACAGTAGTAGTCGTAGTAGTAGTCACAGTAGTAGTCACAGTAGTAGTCGCAGTAGTAGTCACAGTAGTAGTCACAGTAGTAGTCGTAGTAGTCACAGTAGTAGTCACAGTAGTAGTTACAGTAGTAGTCGTAGTAGTCACAGTAGTAGTCGTAGTAGTAGTCACAGTAGTAGTCACAGTAGTAGTCACAGTAGTAGTCGCAGTAGTAGTCACAGTAGTAGTCACAGTAGTAGTCACAGTAGTAGTCGTAGTAGTAGTCACAGTAGTAGTCGTAGTAGTCACAATAGTAGTCGTAGTAGTAGTAGTCACAGTAGTAGTCGTAGTAGTCACAATAGTAGTCGTAGTAGTCACAATAGTAGTCGTAGTAGTAGTAGTCACAGTAGTAGTCGTAGTAGTCACAATAGTAGTCGTAGTAGTAGTCAGTAGTAGTCGTAGTAGTAGTCAGTAGTAGTCAGTAGTAGTCACAGTAGTAGTCACAGTAGTAGTCACAGCAGTAGTAGTAGTAGTCACAGTAGTAGTCGTAGTAGTCACAATAGTAGTCGCCGTAGTAGTCAGTAGTAGTCGTAGTAGTCGTAGTAGTCGCAGTAGTAATCGTAGCAGTAGTCACAGTAGTAGTCATAATAGTAGTCACAGTAGTAGTCGCAGTAGTAGTCGTAGTAGTAGTCCACAGCAGTAGTCGTAGTAGTAGTCACAGTAGTCATCGTAGTAGTAGTCACAGTAGTAGTCACGTAGTAGTCGCAGTAGTAGTCACAGTAGTAATCGTAAGTAGTCATAGTAGTAGTCACAGTAGTAGTCGTAGTAGTAATCACAGTAGTAGTCACAGTAGTAGTCACAGTAGTACTCACAGTAATAGTCACTGTAGGAGGCCCAGTACTCACAGTAGATTTCATTCATCAAGGAACTTTTTCCAATCAGAAGGTTTAATGTGATTGAAGTTTTTTTTTAGGTATACAAAATAATAGTCATATTTTTCAATCAACGTATTTGACTCACTTGGAGTATCAGAGCCTGGCCCCCGGGACCACAAAATTGAAGCCTGTAGTCCTACCAACTGTACTATGAGCACCCATAATAACAAAGGGTCGAAAAGTAGCTCCCCAGGAAAGCTTCAACCTCCAGATGTATTCAACTTTAGTGTCTCAGGGATCTTTCATTACTGTGCCATACAATCACAANCCCATCTGTTTCTAATATATGTGAACGATCTTCGGAGGGTATAGACTCATTTCTCTCAATGTTTGCTGATGATGCAAAAATTATGAGAAGAATCAAGACGGATGAAGATAGACAGAGATACAGGATGACCTGGATAAATGGAGGAATGGTCTAGAAAATGGCTGATAAAGTTCAACTCGGGAAAGTGTATGGTGATGAAATTAGGAGAAGGGAGCAGGAGGCTGAACACAAGGTATCATCTGGGAGGTGAAATCTGCAAGAGTCAAATAGAGAGAAAGATCTGGGGTTGATATCACCCCGAACCTGTCCCCAGAAGCTCACATCAAAAGAATATCATCAGCGGCATATGCTAGACTGGCCAACATAAGAACTGCCTTTAGAAACTTGTGTAAGGAATCTTTCAGAACCCTGTATACAACTTATGTAAGACCAATCCTGCAGTATGCAGCTCCAGCCTGGAGTCCATACCTAGTTAAACACAAGACAAAGTTAGAGAAGATTCAGCGGTATGCCACCAGGCTCGTCCCGGAACTTAGAGGATTGAGCTACGAGGAAAGGCTAAAGGAGCTGAACCTCACATCCCTGGAAAACAGAAGAGTAAGGGGAGACATGATAACCACTACAAAATTCTCAGGCAATTGACAGGGTGGACAAAGACAAACTCTTCAGTACGGGTGGGACAAGAACAAGGGGACACAGGTGGAAACTTAGTACCCAGATGAGCCACAGAGACGTTAGAAAGAATTTTTCAGTGTCAGAGTAGTTAATAAATGGAATGCACTAGGAAGTGATGTGGTGGATTCTCAGGGGAATTGACAGGGCGGACAAAGACAAACTCTTCAGCACGGGTGGGACACGAACAAGGGGACACAGGTGGAAACTTAGTACCCAGATGAGCCACAGAGACGTTAGAAAGAATTTTTCAGTGTCAGAGTAGTTAATAAATGGAATGCACTAGGAAGTGATGTGGTGGAGGCTGACTCCATACACAGTTCAAATGTAGATATGATAGAGCCCAGTAGGCTCAGGAATATGTACACCAGTTGATTGACAGTTGAGAGGCGGGACCAAAGAGCCAAAGCTCAACCTCCGCAAGCACAATTAGGTGAGTACACACACACACACACACACACACACACACACACACACACACACACACACACACACACACACACACACACACACACACACACATATATAAATGATCTCCCGGAGGGTATAGAATCGTTTCTCTCAATGTTTGCTGATGATGCAAAAATTATGAGGAGGATTGAAACGGAGGATGATAGTATGAGGCTACAGGACGACCTAGACAGACTGAATGAATGGTCCAACAAATGGGTGCTAAAGTTTAACCCGAGTAAATGCAAAGTAATGAAACTAGGCGGTGGGAACAGGAGGCCAGACACAAGATACAGAATAGGAGATGAAGTACTTAATGAAACGGAAAGAGAGAAAGATCTAGGAATTGATATCACACCAAACCGGTCTCCTGAAGCCCACATAAAGAGAATTACGTCTGCGACATATGCGAGGCTGGCTAATATCAGAACAGCCTTCAGGAACCTGTGTAAGGAATCGTTTAGAATCTTGTACACCACATACGTAAGACCATTTCTGGAGTATGCGGCCCCAGTATGGAGCCCGTACCTTGTCAAGCACAAGACGAAGCTGGGAAAAGTTCAGAGGTATGCCACTAGACTAGTCCGAGAACTAAGAGGCATGAGTTACGAGGAAAGGCTGCGGGAAATGCACCTTATGACACTGGAAGACAGAAGAGTGAGGGGAGACATCATCACTACCTACAAAATCCTCAGGGGAATTGACAGAGTAGACAAAAACAAACTATTCAACACTGGCGGAACGCGAACAAGTGGACACAGGTGGAAATTGAGTACCCAAATGGGCTACAGGGACATTAGAAAGAACGTTTTTAGTGTCAGAGTAGTTAACAGGTGGAATGCATTAGGCAGAGATGGTGGAGGCTAACTCCATACACAGTTTTAAATGTAGATATGATATAACTCCATACACAGTTTTAAATGTAGATATGATAGAGCCCAGTAGGCTCAGGAATCTGTAAACCAGTTGATTGACAGTTGAGAGGCGGGACCAAAGAGCCAGAGCTCAACCCCCGTAAACACAACTAGGTGAGTACACACTACCAGGGGGGCCTGGTAGCCTGGTGGATAGTGCGCAGGACTCGTAATTCTGTGGCGTGGGTTCAATTCCCGCACCCAGGCAGAAACAAATGGGCAGAATTTTTTTCACCCTGAATGCCCCTGTTACCTAGCAGTAAATAGGTACCTGGGAGATAGTCAGCTGTCACGGGCTGCTTCCTGGGGTGTGTGTGTGGTGTGGAGAAAAAAAAATAGTAGTTAGTAAATGGATGATTGACAGTTGAGAGGCGGACCGAAAAAGCAAAGCTCAACCCCCGCAAAACACAACTAGGTGAATACAACTAGGTGAATACACACACACACACACACACATACACTGACCACAACTGTGGAACTGACCACAGTTGTGGTCAGACAGCCATGGTGGGCAGAAGTGTCTGGGAAGCTCCTCCTCTGGGAAGCTAGTGAATTGGGAGGGATGCTCAGTGTATATGCGTTTATGAATGTATATGAGTCATTGAATAACTAGTAAGCTCACTCGGACCACAAGAAAGTGAAGAAAAACAGTAGAAACAACACCATTGAAAATAAGTGTTGAGTGCATGGTGGCATTGTGGAATTGTGGAGCCGACTAGCGTGGACGTGACCTCACCAGCTGTGACGCCGGGACGCCACGACCTCACATCTTGACCAGCCGCGTGGAGTACTTTCTCGCCTGCTTGTACTGCAGATTGTGCAAGGTACTGAGGAGCGCCTTTTTTGGCTAGATTGTTACTGCAATGACAAGATCAGGAAGGGGCTCAAGGTCAATTACCAGCAGGGACGAGGAGGAGGACAGATTTATAGACAAATTAATAGGTAAATTTGTAGAGAGAAGGAGCGATTGGATGGAGGATCTAATCCAAGGGATAAAAAGCGAGTTATTTCAGCAAATACATGATGCAGTAGAGAGGCAGAAACAGGAGCTTATGCTCTATATTCAGGAAGAGATTAGGAAGGGAAGAGAGGACTGGGAGAGGGGATGTGCTCGGATCTCAAACGAATTAGGAAGGATTACCAGCATGGCTAAGGACAGAAGATTAGTAGGGGGATGGGTTAGTGAGTGCGGTTGGGATGGGGAATCCCCAAGGGATGGGCTACCAGCATGACAATGAATTACTGAGGAGAAGGACCATTATAATACACGGGTTATTCGAATCTGGGGCACCAACAAGACAAGAAAGGATAGAGACGGAAAAATATGAATTGCATGAGATATTGAGATGTATTGGAGCAGGAATGGCAGAAAACGAGGTTGATATCAGCCGCCGGGTTGGACCTTACAATTGTACCAAGAATAGACCTGTTCTGGTGCAATTCTCCAATGAGGAGGCTGTGGAGTACATAATGAGGAACAAGCATTTACTCAGAGGAAGTGAAACCCATTACAATGTGTTTATTGAAAAGTTTATGACGAAAGATGAGAAAATAGTCCACAAGAATAGATGGCAAGCACGACACCGTGACCGTACCCCTAGCCTCTCAGGTAGCCTGACCTCCCAGGTCACCTACCAGGCCACCTCCCAGGTCACCTCCTAGGTCACCTCCCAGGCCACCTCCTAGGTCACCTCTCAGGCCACCTCCCAGGTCACATCCTCCCCAACTCAGCCCTCCTATACCTCCCCCCCCTGCTTTATCCCCCAAAACCCCCCTGCCCTTTACACATTTGCACTTCCCCAACAACTCCCCTGCCACTGCTACATCACACCTGTCAACGACCCCAGTGGGTCAAGCCATGCCCTCCCCAAACCCACCTTCCCATCCCCCCTCCCCTACTACCCCCTCCTACTCCCCTGCCCCTTCTACCCCATTGCCTTCACTTCCATCTGCTCCATCCCAGCTTCCACTGCACCCCTCTTCCACTCACCCCCAAACCCCTCCTTAACCCTCACCCCCTCCTATGCACCTCCAGCCCACATTTAACCCCCTTTACCTGTGACCCCCTAACACCTTCCCCATCTCCCTCTTCTACTCTAAAACCCCCACCTACCCCCAATTCCCCCCTAACTAATACACCCTCTCTTCCACTCCCAGCACCCATGCTCCATTCTCCTCTCAGCCCTCTGCCCTCAATATCCCTCTCCCCCTCAACCTCTCAACCTCTATCTGACTCTCAGTCTCGCTCTATTTCTCAACCCCCCTATGCCATTCAGACTCTCCCTAACTTTCAGACCCATTATGCCCTTCCTACCCCCCCTAGATGCCCAGACCCCATTCACCTACCAGGCACTCCCAGGCACCCCCCCTAGCACCCCCCAAGCCCCACTCGCCCCCCAGATACCCCCAGTACCCCCCAGACCCCCAGCGAAAGGGGGAACTCTGGCACCAGAGTTTCCAAGAAGAGTCTCAAGGTTTGGTACACCAATGCTGATGGGGTATCCAATAAAGCAGAAGGGATAAAAGAAAGAGTTAGTGAGGCAGACCCAGACATAGTGGCAATAGTGGAAACTAAAATAAATGGCATGATCTCGGATGCAATCTTTCCAGAGGGGTACCAGGTGATAAGAAAAGAAAGGACACAGAGACAGGGAGGAGGAGTGGTTGAGTTCAACACTCCTAATAAAGCAGAAATGGAAGTTTGATGAGCTGGAAAATCCGGGTACCAATGAAAGCACGAACCCCATACATGGAACTCTGACAGTGGATGGGAAGAAGATTGTAATCTTGTTACTCTACAATCCCCCACCAAACAGTAGAAGGCCCAGGCAGGAGTATAAGGACAGCAACAAGGCATGTATAAATGAACTGCAGAGGGCAGCAACTATAGCGCATAGAATGAGAGCAAAGCTGCTGATCATGGGGGACCTAAATCATGGAGAGTTAGATTGGGAAACGAGGAATCACCATGGCGGGGAGGAGACCTGGGGAGCGAAGCTGGTAGACGTTATTAACAGGAATTTCCTAACACAGCATGTGAAGGAAGACACTAGGGAAAGAGAAGGGGATACGCCCAGCCTATTAGACCTCGTTTTTACTCAGAATGTAGAAGACATCGAGCATTTAGAACATGAAATACCACTAGGAGCCAGTGACCATTGTGTCCTAGTCTTTGACTACATGATGGAGCTTAAAATTGTGACCAAAGGACAAGAGGTCCGAGTAAGGAGACTTGATTACAGAAGAGGGGACAACAGAAGAATAAGGGACAACCTGGGAGAAGTGCAGTGGGAGGAAGAAATTAGAGGAAAAACAGTGCAAGATATGATGAACCAAGTCATATGGAAATGCAAGGAGGCTGAAGAGAGATTTATTCCAACAGTAAAGAAAAAAGCAGGAGGGAATATAATAACCCATGGTTTAATAGACAGTGTCAGGAAGCAAAAGTGAGAAGCAGGAGGGAGTGGAGGAAATACAGAAGACAAAGGACAGTGGACAACAGGATTAGATGTAACAGAGCTAGGAACGATTACGTTAACGTAAGACGAGTGTCGGAAAGAAATTATGAGAATGATATTGCAATCAAAGCGAAAAAGCAACCTAAATTACTACATAGCCATATAAGAAGGAAGATGTCGGTAAATGACCAAGTGACAAGACTGAGGAAAACAGAAGGCGTATATACAGAAAGCGACAAGGAAATCTGTGAGGTACTGAATGCAAGTTTCCATGGAGTGTTCACAACCGAGCCTGAGTGGCTCCCATTGTTAGAAGAGATTACCCTAGATGGAAGACTATCAGATATAGAGGTGACAGCAGAGGAGGTAATGAAACAGTTGACAACACTGGATGCAACTAAAGCGGTTGGACCAGACAAAGTATCACCGTGGATACTAAAAGAGGCAGCGCAGGCTCTCAGTGTGCCTCTGGCAATGATCTTTAATGAGTCACTTATGTCGGGAGAATTGCCCAGTTGCTGGGAGGAGGCAAATGTCGTACCGATTTTCAAGAAAGGTGATAGGGAGGAGGCACTTAACTACAGACCCGTATCACTGACAAGCATCCCCTGCAAAATACTTAAAAGAATAATTAGGCTAAGACTTGTTGAGCACCTGGAGAGCATTGGGTTTGTAAACAAGCACCAACATGGGTTCTGGACAGGGAAATCATGCCTAACAAACCTTTTAGAATTCTATGACAAAGTAACAAGGATAAGGCAGAACAGAGAATGCTGGTCNTAATTGAAACATGCACATCTACACGTCTTCGTCGAAGAGCTCTAGAACTTGTTGATGATGAAAGTTCTCTTAACAAGATACTGGATATGGCTCGTCGAATGGAAGATGCTGCACGTGATGCTCGTGCCATGGAGTGCAGTGCCAACAACGGTTCTGCCACTGTTACTAACAGTCATGAAGTATGTAAGGTTCAGGGAGTACACCATGATCGTAGAAGATATCATGCCAAACCTAACATTAAATTGAGCCGAGAACCACATCACAACTGGAGTCATGGAACAAGACTCAAGCAGTCACAACGACTCACATCAGAGGTTGTCAATAATAAATGTTACAATTGTGGAGGAGACTACCCACACCAAGATAATGTTTGTCCTGCACAAGGTAAGAAGTGCTATGAGTGTAGAAAACTAAATCATTTGGTGCTATGTGTCGTTCCGCACTAAAGAAACCACAATCAATAAATAAAAGCAATGTACGAGGATCAAGTCATAGGAGTCGAGGTGGCAAACACAATATTGCACCTCAAATCAAGAATGTTAATAATATACAAGACAACATTTCATTACAACCAGTCTCAGATGACAGTGAATGTGATTATATTTATGGAGTACAATCAATCACAAAATGGAATGATCTTCCAAACAACCCAGAGACTATAGTATACATTGCTGGCATTTGTCTCAAAATTCTCATTGACACTGGATCAAACATTGACACCATTGCTGAGTGCCACTATGAAAAATTTAAAAAACAATTCCCAAGCTTGAAACTATAATGGCAAAGCCACTGCCTATGCTTCAAAGGTAGCCTTACCAGTGATTGGAACTTTCACTGCAGAGATTAAGTCAAAGAATGCAATGCTCATTACTACATTCCATGTTGTTAGGAATGCAAAGGAGTCTTTACTCAGTTACAAGACTTCAACCAAATTGGGGCTACTTCAGCTTTCTAATGCTGTAGCAGTGGAATCTGCAAACAATGTTGATGCTATTGTTGCTGAATTTTCTGATCGGTTTAAATCCATAGGTTGTTATACTGATAGCAAGGTACATCTGCATATCAACCCAGATGTAATTCCAGTTGCCCAACCACATCGCCGACAACCATTCCATACTCGCAAGAAAGTCGATGCCGAACTGGATAGGCTGATAGAACTAGATATCATTGAACCGGTAACAGGCCCAACACCATGGGTAAGCCCAATTGTCACTCCACCAAAGCCGAAGAATCCAGATGAGATACGCATTTGTGTAGACATGCGTGTTCCCAACAAGGCAATAATGCGTGAACGCCATCCTACACCCACTGTAGATGATATGATTTACCGCTTGAATGGTGCAACTGTATTCAGCAAGTTAGATTTAAACAAGGGCTATCATCAGCTTGAACTTGATGATGAGAGTCGATTCATCACAACGTTTACGACACATCGAGGTCTGTATAGGTACAAGCGCCTGAGTTTTGGTATTAACAGTGCTGCTGAAGTATTCCAGCATCATCAGCCAGGTATTGCAAGATATACCTAATGCTGACAACATGTCTGATGACATCATTGTTTATGGCCGTACCCAAGCTGAACACGACAAAGCTCTTCGTGCAACATTGCAACGCTTACGAGAAAAGAATTTGACGCTAAGCCGAGCAAAGTGTGAGTTCAATCAACATAAAATTGAATTCTTTGGACATGTACTTAGTGACAAAGGTCTGTCTCCAGATCCTAAGAAAGTTGCAGATATCAAGAATGCTGCACCTCCTTCAACATCCACTGAAGTACATAGTTTTCTGGGAATGGCAAACTACTGTTCTCGCTTCATTCCAGATTTTGCTACCATTACGAAGCCTCTACGTGAGCTCCTGAAGAAAAATGCATCATGGTACTGGAGCGATGTCGAGCAAAATGCATTTGATGCTGTGAAAGATGCACTAGTAGAAATGCGACTGCTGCATACTTTGATCCATCAATGGACACTGAGTTAACGGTGGATGCTAGTCCTGTTGGTTTAGGTGCTGTGTTAGCCCAACACAAACCTGGTCAACCAGATTCAAGAGTAGTAATTGCCTACGCCAGCCGTTCTCTCACAGATGTTGAGCAACGATACAGTCAGACAGAGAAGGAAGCTCTTGCTCTTGTATGGGGCTGTGAACACTTCAATGTGTATCTGCTTGGTGCACCCTTTACCACGATAGTCACTGACCACAAACCGTTGGAGACCATCTTCAATAATCCAAAGTCCAAACCACCAGCTCGCATTGAGAGATGGGCTCTTCGTCTGCAACCATACAACTTTACGGTGAAATACAAGCCAGGTGCAGGCAATCCCGCTGATTACATCAGTCGACATCCTGCCAACAGTTTCACCATCACCAAGCATCAGCAAGTTGCCGAGGAATATGTACACTCTGTAACCTGTGATGCAGTCCCTAAGGCTCTCACTCTTGATGAAATCCGTACTGCAACCCTAGAGGACCCAACTCTGCAAGCAACAGTGGATGCATTGACTAAGAAAAAGTTTCCACGCATCCCACCCTCAGGAGTTGACCAAGATGCATTCAAAGCACTTGAACGCATCCAGACAGAATTAAGTGTTACGCAACAACGCGACACCGTGCTGCGAGGTACTCGTATCGTCATTCCAGCTGTTCTCCAGCAACGTGCTCTGAAGCTTGCACATCAAGGACACCAAGGTCTTGTAAGGACCAAACAGCTGCTACGAGAAAAGGTGTGGTTTCCTGGCATTGATCGTCAAGCTAAGGACATGCATGATGCCTGTGTCCCTTGCCAAGCTGCAGTGGATACTTCAAGACCAACACCTCTACAACCTTCACCACTACCTGCTGCACCATGGATGGAAGTATCGATGGACTTCTGTGGACCGCTACCAACTGGAGAGTACTTGATGGTAGTCATTGATGATCACTCACGTTATCCAGAAGTAGAAATCATCACTTCCACATCTGCAAAGGCTGTCATCCCGAAACTCGACAAGATCTTTTCAAACTTTGGCATTCCTGAAGTTGTCAAGACGGACAATGGACCGCCATTTAATGGACAAGACTTTGTCAACTTTGCTGAGCATATTGGATTCAAACACCGCCGTGTGATGCCACTACATCCACAAGCAAATGGAGAAGTCGAGAGATTCATGCAACCTCTCATGAAAGCTGTACGCTGTGCTCATGCCGAAGGACGATCCTGGAAACAAGCTATGTATGCTTTTCTCAGGAACTACCGTGCAACACCGCATGGAACACTGGGCAAGTCGCCTGGCGAACTTTTATTTGGACGTCCTATGAGAATCGCACTACCTGTCATGCCAGCCAAAGTAACGGATAAACGTCTCGCTCAGAAGGATGCACTAGCCAAGGGCAAAATGAAAATTGCTCATGATCAACGTGCAAAGGAACAATTCATAAAGGTTGGAGATACTGTTCTCGTTAAAAAGAAAAAGAGGGAAAGCTAGATATGCCGTATGATACAAAACCATATAAAGTGATTAGTGTAAAAGGAACTATGGTAACAGCGAGTAATAGAGATCATAGTATAACACGTAATATGGCTTATTTCAAAGTGATTCCAACTAGTGTAGAAAATGATGAAGTACAAAGTCGTGTAAAAGAAAAAGAAAAAATGAGTTATAACTCGATAAACAATTCATCAAGGGATATTCTTGTACTTAAGGACTCTCGTCCAAAACGACATGTTAAACGCCCTACACGATATGATGATTAATTGTGTTCCTATGTAATGCAAAGTATTTACTTGTTATGCTAAACTAAATTTAATATTGTTTGAATAATGCAGATCTCTCATTCAATATTTTGTAACTTTGTATTACAGTTTCTTTCATGTTTGTTTAACATTGCATATGTATTTTTAACATTGAAATCCTTTGTGGTAAAGATTGTTTAAATTCTTTGTGTGCTTAATTAATGTTAAATGTATACAATATCTCTTGATATGTTAATAACTTACTTTGTGTCAATAACTGCTTTGTGCTACAAGCATGGTAGACATCCTGTATTCATTCTTTTTAAAGAAAAGGAGGGATGTCATGTTCACAGAAAATGGTACCATCCGTTTTCTATGTGCGGCGGCTGGACGCCACTAGAGAAGGTAAACAGCATACAGGACGCTACCAGCTTGGGAGCTACTCTATCATGTAATCGTCTTTTAAGTATTAAAGTCAGTAACCAGGAATGACTTTACTTCAACCTTACAACCAAGACTATCTCAGCTATACACAGACACCACAACTTCAACCATGGGAAGATAGATTGGCAGAACAGAGACCTGCATGGAAGACCAGAAACATGGAGAGCTAAGCTGCTGGACGTGGCAACAAGAAACTTTCTAAGCCAGCACATCAAGGAACCAACAAGAATGAGAGGAGAAGATGAACCAGAAATGCTTGATTTGATATTTACCCTAAATGAGTGGGATATAAGGGAAGTTAAGATGGAAGCGCCCTTGGGAATGAGTGACCACAGTGTATTGAACTTTGAGTACCTGGTAGAGCTAGGAATTATCTCCCCCAAAAAAGAACTAGGAACCAAAAGGCTGGCATACCGAAAGGGGAATTATGAACAGATGAGAAGTTTCCTAAATACCTTGGGAAACAGACCTCAGAGATAAGTCTGTACAGGGTATGATAGACTATGTTACCCAAAAGTGTCAGGAGGCAGTAAACAGGTTCATCTCGGCCCAAAGAGAAAAATCCGAGAAGCAACAGAAGAATCCATGGTATAATAGAGCATGTATGGAAGCGATGAAACTGAACAAAAGGGCGTGGAGGAACTTCCGGAATAACAGAACACCAGAAAGCAGAGAGAGATACCACACAACCAGGAATGAGTACGTCAGGGTGAGAAGAGAAGCAGAGAAAAGTTTTGAAAATGATATAGCAAACAAAGCCAAGATCGAACCAAAGCTACTCCAGTCACATCAGGAGGAAAACAACAGTGAAAGAACAGGTACTGAAACTTAGAACAGGCGAGGATAGGTATACAGAGAATGACAATGAGGTGTGTGAAGAAATCAACAAGAGGTTCCAGGAGGTCTTCACAATAGAACAAGGTGAGGTCACTGTGCTAGGAGAAAGGGAGGTAAACCACGCGGCCTTGGAAGAGTTCGAAATTACGAGAGAGGAGGTCAAGAGACACCCGCTGGATCTGGATGTTAGATAGGCTGTTGGGTTAAGGCATAATCCCGTCTGAGGTTAAACCTCAGACGGGATCTCACCATGGTTACTGAAAGAGTGTGCAGAGGCACTGTGCTTGCCACTCTCCATAGTGTATAGTAAGTCACTGGAGACGGGAGACCTACCAGAAATATGGAAGACGGCGAATGTGGTCCCAATATACAAAAAGGGCGACAGGCAAGAGGCACTGAACTACAGGCCAGTGTCCTTGACTTGTATACCATGCAAGGTGATGGAGAAGATCGTGAGGAAAAACCTGGTAACACATCTGGAGAGAAGGGCAAATCGCCAACATGGGTTCAGGGAGGGTAAATCTTGCCTGACTGGCTTAATTGAATTCTACGACCAGGTGACAAAGATTAAGCAAGAAAGAGAGGGCTGGGCAGACTGCATTTTCTTGAATTGTCGGAAAGCCTTTGACACAGTACCCCATAAGAGGCTGGAACATAAGCTGGAGAGACAGGCAGGTGTAGCTGGTAAGGTGCTCCAGTGGATATGGAAGTACCTAAGCAATAGGAAGCAGAGAGTTACAGTGTTGGGTGAGACCTCCGATTGGCGTGAAGTCACCAGTGGAGTCCCGTAGGGCTCTGTACTCGGTCCTATCTTGTTTCTGATAAATGATGTAAATGATCTCCCGGAGGGTATCGATTCATTTCTCTCAATGTTTGCAGACGATGCCAAAATTATGAGAAGGATTAAGACAGAAGAGGACTGTCTGAGGCTTCAAGAAGACCTAGACAAGCTGAAGGAATGGTCGAATATATGGTTGTTAGAGTTTAACCCAACCAAATGTAATGTAATGAAGAAAGGTGTAGGGAGCAAGAGGCCAGATACAAGGTATCATCTGGGAGAGAAAATTCTTCAGGAGCCAGAGAAAGAAAAAGACTTGGGGGTTGATATCACGCCAGACCTGTCTCCTGCCGCACATATCAAGAGGATAACATCAGCGGCATATGCCAGGCTGGCCAACATATGAACGGCATTCAGAAATTTGTGTAAAGAATCATTCAGAACTTTGTATACCACATATGTCAGGCCAATCCTGGAGTATGCAGCCCCAGCATGGAGTCCATATCTAGTCAAGGATAAGACTAAACTGGAAAAGGTTCAAAGGTTTGCCACCAGACTAGTATCCGAGCTGAGAGGTATGAGCTACGAGGAGAGACTACGGGAATTAAACCTCACTTCGCTGGAAGACAGAAGAGTTAGGGGGGACATGATCACCACATTCAAGATTCTGAAGGGAATTGATAGGGTAGATAAAGACAGGCTATTTAACACAAGGGGCACAAACACAAGGGGACACAGGTGGAAACTAAGTGCCCAAATGAGCCACAGAGATATTAGAAAGACCTTTTTTTAGTGTCTGAGTGGTTGACAAATGGAGTGCATTAGGAAGTGATGTGGTGGAGGCTGACTCCATACACAGTTTCAAGTGTAGATATGATAGAGCCAAATATGCTCAGGAATCTGTATACCTGTTGATTGACGGTTAAGAGGCGGGACCAAAGAGCCAGAGCTCAACCCCCGCAAACACAACTAGGTGAGTACACACACACAGGGAATAGTTAATAGGGGCCAGCCGGCCGATCGTACAGCACGCTAGACATGTGATCCTGTGGTCCCGGGTTCGATCTCGGGCGCCGGCGAGAAACATTGGGCAGAGTTTCTTTCACCCTATGCCCCTGTTACCTAGCGGTAAATATGGAACCTGGGAGTTAGTCAGCTGTCACGGGCTGCTTCC
>WNGS01163555.1:22902915-22915402 GCA_020271785.1 Procambarus virginalis
TGCTCTTCTAAATCCGAGAGTAAGAACATAGAAGCATAGAACCTCATACTACAAGATCAAGAATGCCAGCAATGCAGGCATATATTAGCCATCTTATTATTATATCTGACCTGGTCCTGGATGGTCTGAAGCCTGAATGGTCCTGGGGACCATTCAGGCTTGTTTGCATTATTATTATATATATATTGTGACGGACGGTAAAGTGTTGGAAATGGTGTTCGGCAGTCTTCCAATGGCAGGTGTCAATGCCTGGTCTCATACACTAAGAAAAAAAAAGAGACTGCTTGCCTGATAGTCTGCGGTAAGGTAAGGTAAGACACACAAAACACAATATGAACAATGAAATTTAATTACTCTAAAAAACAAATTGAAATAAAGACAATTCCTTGGCATTGAAATAGTGCAAAAGAAATAACAAGTGAAAATATATAACAAGATGAATACAAGACTGGTTACGTTAACATGAATACAAAGATAAAATGGTGCTGGGAATATATGAGCAAGCTAACAACCGCTATTTGATCACACGAGGTGAATCAACTAGATGTTCTCAGCTATAGAGCACAAGATATTCTGAGGTGGTACAGCGCGCTGGCTTCAACGTTGACTTGACGACGTGCGTGAGTGGTGGAGAACTGAAGTGGTGAGATGTCGAGCAGCCAATGAGAATGCAGGTTCGCAGACGCTTAGGTAGTTGGCTAATTGAAGTGCAGTTGGCGAACAGGCGAGGTGTGCAGGAGTGGGGGGGGGGTATGCAGGTGCGTGTGGCTGTCTTGATATACGTTTAAGCTACTGTAGAACGTATCTTGAATGTAGCTTGGAACGTGACGAATATAGGGAAGAGCAGGCTCAATCTCTTGGAAGAGATTATCGTCACAACTCTCCCCCGAAGCCTGCGGTTCCGGTGAAGTCACGTTCTCGGGAGGTAGAGTGGTAGGTGGAGCAGGCTCTACCTCAGTGATGCTGGAGAGGGCGTCTGATATGATGTA
The DNA here is from genome assembly GCA_020271785.1 of Procambarus virginalis. Lineage (NCBI taxonomy): Eukaryota > Metazoa > Arthropoda > Malacostraca > Decapoda > Cambaridae > Procambarus > Procambarus virginalis. The sequence continues at coordinate 22,903,905 of WNGS01163555.1, forward strand.
GTCAGACTTCTGGGTGTAGCAATCTCCAGGCTGAAATGTTGCAGCTAGCAAGCCCATTGTAGAAGTAGTCGATGGTTGAGTTGGGCTGGCTGTAGGAAGTGAAGAAGGTTGTGGTCCGTGTAGATGGTGGTGGACCGAGTACTTTGCAGGTATGGTGCAAAGTGCTATCTGTTCAGGACGATGAGTAGCTCCTTTTTGATCGTGCTGTCGTTTATGGTAGTTGGTAGGTAGAATTTCTTCGCCTTGTTGTACCAGGTCACCCCCGATGCCGGTACCACTAGCGTCGATAAGGAAGATGGGAGACTTGGTGATATCTGGCGAGGCGAGAGTAGTATTAGAATAAGGTAAAGGCACTATTACTATTATTGTCCTGAAAGTGATTATGGATGTTAGTAAGGATTTCCGAATTAGAAAGCGCTGTCTCAGTGTCAGTGCTTTCGGAAGGAGAAGCAGGGAAGGTCTCACTGTGGCTGTATGGACCTGTAAAGGTGGTGAAGTTGGTAGCACAGTGGGAGGAGTACCATGATAGAGTTTGAGCAAGTTGATGTGGCACAGCTGGGTCTTCCGCCGCCTATCGGGGGTCTCGAGAACGTAGTTGAAGTTATTCCTGCACTCCTTAACACGGTAGGGTCCTGAAAACCTGTTTTGTAAAGGAGAACCTGGGATAGGGAAATAGGCAAGGACTAAGTCTCCCGGTTTAAACTTCCTTACTTGGCAGTGCTGGTCGTAACGAGTCTTCATCCTCTCTTGGGCTTTCAGTAGGTTGTTTCTGGCAAAGGAATGGACCCTCTCTAGAATGTGTCGGAGGTTTTGAAGAAACTGGGGCACATTCTGATGCTCACTGAAGGTGGCATCACGTAGAGAATCCTTGAAAGCCTTGAGAGGTGTACGGCACTTACGTCCGTAGAGCATCTCATAAGGAGATACTCCTAGTGACTCGTTGGGAAGACTTCTGAAAATACACATGATGAGATCAAGTTGCCTATCCCAATCCTTTGAGGTCTCATTACAAAACTTTTTTAAGAGTGCCTTGATAGTCTGATGACTACGTTCAAGAGAACCCTGTGAAGCAGGATGATAGGGGCTGGACAGTACCTGTTTGATGTTGAACTCCTCCAGAGTCCGTTTGAAGAGATCACTGGTGAAGTTGGTGCCACAGTCGCTCTGAATCTCCCTCGGAAATCCATACTGGGTGAAGATCTTTAATAAATTCTTCACCACTGTAGCAGCCGTAATGTTTTTCACTGGAACTGCTATCGGGAATCTGGTGGTAGGACACAGGATGGTTAAGATATAGGCGTTGCCGGAACTGGTCCGAGGCAAAGGACCAACACAGTCAATAATAAGTCTGTGGAAAGGTTCCTCAGGCACCTGGATGGGTGTCAGTGGCGCTCTGGGGATAGAAACATTCGGTTTACCTGCCATCTGACACACGTGGCATTGCTTTACATGTTGCTTTACATCATTAACCATACCTGGCCAGTAGTAGTCTTGACGAATCCCATGGTAAGTCTTGTTAAACCCGTAGTGTGATAGAGCTCCGTGGGCCAGGTGTAGAATCGTGGGCCGCAGGCTGGTAAGAATCACTAGTTCAACGTTTGCCCAATCGTCCTCCTCCTTCAGTTTACTGGGTCTGTATCTGCGATAGAGTAACTCGTTCTCCAAGAAGAACCCAGGAATACTGTCGGATTGAGTCTCAGCCTGAAAGAATAATGGTGTCAAGGTAAGATCTTCTCTCTAACTTACGGAACTCCAAAGCGGTCAGATTAGGGGGTAGTTTCGAAGGGTCTTGAGGGACAGCGGTAGCAGTAGAGTCAGCTGGCTGTGGTCGTGCAGCTTGAGCACGGGTGGTCACCATAACAGGAGGAGAAACTTCATCACTCTCTTGAACCTTTGCTGGAACATGCTCAAAAATCGGATTATCCAACACAGAGTTACCCACCTGGGGTTTGTCTTTGACGATCAGGTTGGTCGGTTGCAGGTCTTCTGCCAAGTCGTTGCCTAGGAGAAGTTGCACTCCAGGCATGGGAAAAGGCTTTTCCCTGACGGCGACTTGGACTTCACCGGTCACGAAGGGACAATCCAGGTGGACTCTGGCGAGAGGATAAGGAGTAGTAGCAGTGAGGTCAGTGATGAAGACAGTCTCTCCTGTGTAGGCGACGTTGGGCACAGCTGATTTCAAGACGATCGATTGAAGAGCCGCTGTGTCCCTCAAGATCTTAAGTCCAAAACGTCCCTCAGAATCTGAACCGTTGGTAGTGATAGTTCCTGGATACAGATGCTTGCTAAAGAGAGAAAGATCATTAACATGAACACCAATATTCATTACAGGCTTACCGGACTTAGGAGGAGTCTGTTTGGGTTTAGTAGATTCGGTGTTACCTTTATATGGAGACTTACCACATTTTTCTATGGTATGTCCATAGAGTTTACAATACTTACAGTACAGTTGAGAGGTACCTTGATCGGGGCTCACTTTCTCGTAACTGTACCAAGACTTCTTACTGGTAGGTGGTTCTGGTGTCAGCCGGTGGATGAGGCTGTAAGTGTCAGCCGACTTCGCGCATTTCACCAAGTCTGTCTCTTCCTTACCTGCTAAGTATAGGCGGACAGGAGGAGGTACACGCCTCAAGAATTCTTCAACCAGCATGAGGTTGACGAGTTCTGGAAAAGTAGAGACATGTGCTGCCTCCAGCCATTTCATAAAATATCTCCGTTTGGTGTTGGCAAACTCTAAGAAGGTGGTGGTACTTGCCTTTATGTAGTCACGGAATTTTCGTCGGTAGCTTTCGGTGGAGAGAAGGTAGGCGTCCAACACAGCTTGCTTCAGGGTTGGGTAGTCATTTTCAGACGCCAAAGTGCTGAGTGTGACTGCTGCTCTACCTGTAAGATGTACTCGGAGAAGGGTAGCCCATTGGTCGTTAGGCCAACTAAGTTGATTAGCGAGGGTCTCAAAAGTTGTGAAAAAAACATCAACCTCCGTTTCTACGAACGGTGGCATTAACTTACTTGCATGGGAGACATTGAAGCTTGGAGGAAGACTAGCTGCAGCTTGTTGACGTTGAGCTTGGTGTGTGGCGTCCAACGTGAGTTCTCGGTCACGACATTCTAGAGCCGTTTCCGCTTGCTGTTTGTCGTGTTCGCGTTGCATCTCTAGTTGTCGTCGTCTTGTTTCAAGTTGTACTCTTTCACGCTCTCTGAATAGGGCCAACTCACGTTCTTGTTGTTCCTTAAGCAGTGCTGCTTCTTCTTTCTTGAGTTGTAGAGCTTCTTTCGCCAGGGCTGCCTCACGTTCTTTGATTGCAGCTTCACGCTCTTGCTCTTCCTTTCTGATGGCAGCTGCTTCCTTTTGTTGCTGTATGGCTGCTTGCTGTTGCTCCCGCTCGATCTTAGCAAGTTCTAGTTTGAGTTTCATTGCCGTCAGATCATGCTTATCTGAAATAGTGTATTGTTCGTGAGTATCAGAGTCTATAATCCCTTCTTCCACAAAGTGATCCAAGAGCATATTATGTATTTCATGTTTGTTGGCTCCATGGGAAACTTCCAGGTGATACTCATGTGCAAGAGTTATCAAGTCGACCCTCTTTGCATGACGTAAGTTCCCTATTTCACCTTCTGGATCTGTCTGGAAAGCTTGCAGACGAAACATGGTGAAAATAGCAAATAAATGAGACACGAATATACTGTGGTGATATGGTAAATGTCAGAAACAGGAAAACGTGGCAACTGGTACCTATCCTGTGAAATTGTTAATAATTAAAGTTAATTCAAGATGGTAAATGATTAGGGTCGCAGGAAATCTTGTACCCGGTACTCACTGTGGGAGGATAAAGGCAAGAAAATCCTACTAATTAGTTGAAACTGAGTTTCGAAAAACAAGTGAAACACTAAATGGTTCCAAAGTAAATTAGGTAGTCCAAAAATGTAGGCATACCTTGCCGAGTCACTATAGAACATGAGCAAGTTTTCCCCACTAAAATTAAATATGGTACTTACAGAATTAGCGAACTTTGTGCTCAAAAGAAAGAAAGCTAATTCCCTACCTTAAGTAAGTACCATCAATTCTGACCGACGAGTAGGGGTGCGAGTGTCAACTGGTGACGAGAACTATTGGCGAGGTCCCAACTCGTCAATAATAGTCCGTGCGAGAGGAACTATGGCCCTCTTTATCCTCCTAGAGTCATTGCAGAAATTAGGTGCTATTGACCGGAGACAGACCACAGTACCAGGGTACCTATATGATGATCTGCCGAAAATATGAGAAATATCTGAGGGACAAAAGATGTTAAACACGGGTAATAACACGGAGGGAGAGACGACCAATTAAGAGTATGACTGAGGCCTACAGTCACCACGTAATCCAAAGTTGTCTCACACTCACCATATGCTACTCCCGTAATGCACAATATACACAGCACCATATGAATAATAAAAGTGATTAGTGAAAATATTAAAGCAAGGGAATGAAAGCCAAGTACGCTTACCACAATTACCAATACCTGAGTACGACTCCTTGGACAGGCCCCCACGTATATGTGACGGTAAAGTGTTGGAAATGGTGTTCGGCCATCTTCCAATGGCAGGTGTCAATGCCTGGTCACATACACTACTAAAAAAAAGAGACTGCTTGCTTGATAGTCTGCGGTAAGGTAAGGTAAGACACACAAAACACAATATGAACAATGAAATTTAATTACTCTAAAAAACAAATTGAAATAAAGACAATTCCTTGGCATTGAAATAGTGCAAAAGAAATAACAAGTGAAAATATATAACAAGATGAATACAAGACTGGTTACGTTAACAGGAATACAAAGATAAATGGTGCTGGGAATATATGAGCAAGCTAACAACCGCTGTTTGATCACACGAGGTGAATCAACTAGGTGTTCTCAGCTATAGAGCACAAGATATTCTGAGGTGGTGCAGCGCGCTGGCTTCAACGTTGACTTGACGACGTGCGTGAGTGGTGGAGAACTGAAGTGGTGAGATGTCAAGCAGCCAATGAGAATGCAGGTTCGCAGACGCTTAGGTAGTTGGCTAATTGAAGTGCAGTTGGCGAACAGGCGAGGTGTGCAGGAGTGGAGGGGGGGGGGGGTATGCAGGTGCGTGTGGCTGTCTTGATATACGTTTAAGCTACTGTAGAACGTATCTTGAATGTAGCTTGGAATGTGACGAATATAGGGAAGAGCAGGCTCAATCTCTTGGAAGAGATTATCGTCACAATATTATATATATATATATATATAAATATATAAGAAGGCTGGGGTCGTTCGTGCCCTTGTTGGGTGGTTCTTCCGGCCCCGACCACGGCAGTCTCCCGGGGTTGGTGGTCCCTGTGCCCTTCTTCTTCACCTTCGAGGTCAACCCCGGAACTCACAGTTCCTGCGACGGCGCTGGAACCAATCGTATTGGCGTATGTCTTTATATTGGAGACTTTCAGCGCCGTGGAGAGAGAGGGGGGACCTGCTGCCTGGGGTAACAGCTTCTCCCCCGATTCAACCTACACTGGCTTTGCGCCCTGGTGAGGGCCACTCCAGACCGGCAACCAGAGCGCAACTCCATAGTCTCCTGAAACGGATGGATGCCTACTACTATATATATATATATATATATATATATATGTCGTACCTAGTAGCCAGAACTCACTTTTGGGCCTAATATGCAAGGCCCAATTTGCCTAATAAGCCAAGTTTTCATGAATTAATATATTTTCTCCATTTTTTTTCATAGAAATGATAAAGCTACCCATTTCATTATGTACGAGGTCAATTTTTTTTTATTGGAGTTAAAATTAACGTAGATATATGACCGAACCTAACTCACCTTACCTAACCTAACCTAACCTATCTTTATGCTTAGGTTAGGTTAGGCAGCCCGAAAAAGTTAGGTTAGGTTAGGTTAGGTAGTCGAAAAACAATTAATTCATGAAAACTTGGCCTATTAGGCCAATCGGGCCTTGCATAGTAGGCCAAAAAGTGAGTTCTGGCTACTAGGTACGACATATATATATATATATATATATATCTATATACTATATTATTATATATATATATATATATACTATATATATATATAATATACTAATATACTATATATATTATATATATATCTATATATATATATATTATATATATAATATATATAATCTATATATATGTTCGTACCTAGTAGCCAGAAACGTCCGTACTCAGCCTACTACTTATTTCCTCCCTTAGTTTCCTTACCTTACATTTACTTGGTTGAACTTTAGTAACCATCTGCTTCATCATTCCTTCGGATTGTTAAGGTCATCTTGTAGGGTCATACTATATACCTCTGTCTTAATCCTCTTCATAATTTTTACATCATCTGCAAACATTGAGAGCAGCGAGTCTATTCCCTCTGGGAGATCTTTTACATATATCAGGAACTGTATAGGATTAAGGACTGATCCCTGAGGGACTCCACTGATGACGCCTGGCCACTTCGAGACCTCACCCCTCACCGTGCTCTCGCTGCCTTCTGTGCTTAGGTACTCTCTTATTCAGTGGAGTGTAATAACACACACCTTGCTACTCCCCCTTACTCACTTAACACCCAGCTTAACACTGCTGCAAGATGACTGTGACCCCCCACTAAACTTCCAGCTAATATTAAACTGAAATATTAAATGGGGGGAAGCAACAACATTAAAGGTTTTTAATTTTAAATAATAAATAATACTTAATAATTTACAACCGCCACCACCTTTCTGACCTGAATGTGCCTGTATTACTGATCTCCCAGTAAAAGATAGAAATCAACAATTATGATATTTGAAGTGCCTAGGAATCTTGGCAATAATGCTTGGTAATTAATTCTATAATCTTTTACTTTATTTATTGAGGATTCAAGGGCAACTCTAATATCCATGAAATGGAAAACACAGGGGGGATTTCTAGCACCTAACAGCACCTAAACACAACATATAAATGCGACTCCGCATTAATAAAAAGGGGGGGGGACAGATAACTAAACAACAAAATACATTAATAGAACTTTATTGAACAAAGACACGTATATTTATATCAAATTGAAAGAGAAAAGTTGAAAGAGGAAAAAATTGAAAGAGAAAAAATTGAAAGAGGAAATTGAAAGATAATTTTTTCTTCAAAATTGAAATAGAAAAATTGCCCTAAGAGGCAATATAACCAGAGTGCAATTACTTTGATGTACCAAAACTCAGACACACATTACTTTACTCCTGCAAGAACCGGCCACAGATGTTGATGGCTTGCCTCCTTCAGGTCCCTGGATCCGTTCCCAAGTCAAACCCAAGACCCACTAACTAATATTTTCTTTGATTACCTGAGGGAGGGTCTATGGTTCCTCCCCCGAGCTTGGCTCTGGGCTAGGAGTGCCAATTAATTCAAACCAAAGCTGGATGCTCTGGTCTCTTGGCCAATGGGTGCCTGGTCCTTCCCTGGGGGACTCAGCCACATGATACTTTAGTCAAATCACTTGAGCCCCCCAGGCCTAGTACTCTGGCACCACTACCCAATGAAACAAAAAGCCCCTGCTCTTGACCAATGAAAAAGCCTGACATCTTCCCATGAGGCAGTTCTCTCATAGAATCTGGAAACAAGCAGTACACCCAGATCGTGTGAACCAACCTCCCCTGACCAGCCACCCCAGAGAAATTTGAGAACTATGGTTTTATGGCTGTTACAACCCTGGGTTCCTCAATTGGAAACCAGAGGTCAAATTGAGCTAAATAACACTACTTTATGTTATTTTGGATGCATCGCGAGGTGTATTTGTTCGTATCTTCCTTGGCAGACGTAAGACGAATCTTGTTGCTCACAAGCATTCAGACTCTTGAGCTTGTTTGTGGATTAAGTATAACATTGTTATAAGATTAACTATCCTTAGAACGAGTAAAGTAACAATATGATGCATAGGGGAAGATTTTTAATGTGTTATAGCTGCATGATCAATTAGGCGCTTCCCGGCACCACACAATGCGGGAGCCCTGATCTGGTCGTTGGAAGCGTTCTTCTCTGGCTGGCGTTCGAGGTGTACAACATCTGGATTCTGTGGCTGCACCTCTCTCCCCTTCTACCTTTTCTCTTACTTATTTCCCTTACCTTAAGTTAAGTTATATACTGTGTTTGTAAGTGTGCCTACGCTGGAAGTGAAAGATTGGTGAGACCTGGGGGGTAGTATTTGCCACTGTTTTGGGTACCCCTAAGTGTTGTGTTGTGTTGTTAGGGTACCACGTGGTCACTCTACCCTAAGCTGCATCAAGCTTCAGTTTCTTAACCAGTAGTACTTTACCCTAGCTTGTTCTCAGTGTAAACCTTGTATCCTGCTTATGTGGACCAAGGCTTTTAACGAATGATAGTGTGGTAAAGTAATTATTATTATTGTTATTGGTGTGAATGTACTATGGAGGTTGTTAAGGGGTTAATAAATAAGTAAGTTAGTTAAAGGAGTATCCATTTGTCCTGTGTAGGAGATCTATGATCAACCTCTAGGCTGACTATTGCTGTAATAAGCCACTACAAGTTTATTTTTATAGTTTATTAGGGGCCGGGCCTTTTAGATCTCCATAACTTGGTTACATCTGTATTCTAAACTGCCCTTACATCTTAATAGCACTAGATTTCCCATAGTTCAAGCCACCATTTATAACAATGGCACTGAGTTTTACTGGCCCTCAATTTGTCAATGGCGATAGCGGAACATGACAGAGAGGTGAACGGTTGGGAAAGATTGGAAGGAGGATGGTGACGAGGATTAGGGAATAGAGAAATTGGGGCAGGAGGAGATGAGTGGCCTGCGAAGGTCTCACAAGCTTAAAGAAATCTGACTCCAACCGTTTAGTGGCAGGAAAGGGACCACGGGGGGACGGGGGGGGGAAGATGAAGAAGAGCAAGGGGAGAAGGGAGAGGGGAGAAGAGAGAGGAGACAGGGAGAGGCGGAGAAGCTATGGTCTGAGCACAGATCATTACAACTCCCCCCCCTCTTCAGAATTAAGAAATTCTTGTGTAAATCACTTTAAAGCACGAATTTCGTATCCTGCCCTACTATAACTATTAAGTCTAACAAAAATATTTTTTTTAACCCAAAATATAATTGACCCCAATGGTTTAAAAAACAAAGACAATACACTAATCCTAACTAATTCCATACAATCTCCAATCACCATAATGGTACACCAAAAGGTGTGGCCCCAACATGTATCAATACATAACAACCTAAAACAAAACAACAACAACAGTAACAACACACAAAAAATAAATGAGAACAGAGACCGTCACTATAATCCCGGCTGTCAAACTTGCATGAAGCCCTGTTATCCCTTCCAACTACTTGGAAGACAAAACATCCTATACCTGTCCCGATATAGCAAAAATAAATGATAAAAAAATCCATACCTATCAACCTAACTAGCTAAATCATTGGATAGCCCTCAGCTATCTAAGTGTTCTTCCTGGAATAAAAACCAACAACAAAATAAAAACATCAAAAATAAAAACAATGTAACAGTTAAACTCATAAAACAAAAGAAAAAATATCAAATACAGGAACACTACCTCTCAAGGTCCTAGTGTTCCACTCCACACCTGTGGCAAGTACCCATCATAGCGTAACCGGCTCCTTAAAATCTACAAAAAAATACCCAAAAATTATTTTTATGAAAAAAAATCAATATCCACGGACATGTCTCATAACCAACCAAAAATCCATTAGAATAGGTTTCTAAAACTCCTCATATCCCAGAGTTCTTACTTAAGTTCATTGCACAGCGGGTGAACACATTTTACAGACAGTGTACAACACTCCGATGCTCAATAAGTCCCCACAATATATATATATATATATATATATATATATATCTATATATATATATATATATATCTATATATATATATATATATATATATATATATTAACTGGGTAAATTGAAGGTATGAATGAAAGTAGCTGCGGAAGGGCCTATTGGCCCATATTTCTTGATGCTTCTATATTGGAGCGGGGTCTTGAAGTGGGTAGAATATAGTTGTGCATTAATTGACTGATGATTGCTGGTGTTGACTTCTTGATGTGTAGTGCCTCGCAGTTGTCAAGCCGCCTGCTATCGCTGTACCTATCGATGATTTCTGTGTTATTTGTTAAGATTTCTCTGGTGATTGGTTTGGTTGTGGGAAGAGAGTATATGTTCCTTAATGGAGCCCTGTTGCTTATGCATCGTTAAACGCCTGGAAAGAGATGTTGTTGTCTTGCCTATATACTGAGTTTTGGGGGCTTACAGTCCCCAAGTGGACATTAAAGGCATAGACGACGTTTGTCTCATTTAGGGCGTTCTGCTCCGTGTCTGGAGAGTTTTTCCATTAGTAGGCTGGCTGTTTTTTTGGTTTTATAGTAAATCGTTAGTTGTATCTTCTGATTTTATGTCTGTAGGGATAACATTTCTATTACAATATCTTTCAGGACCCTTTCCCTCCGTTTTATGAGCGGTGGAGAAGAAGTTCCTGTAAAATAGTCTAACAGGGGGTATAGGTGTTGTATTAGTTGTTTACTTCAGAGGTTGCATGGCGTTCTACTTTCCTTCTTATGATGTCTTCAATGAAACCATTGGAGAAGCCGACATTCTCCAATGGTTTCTTGAAGACACAATAAGAAGGAAACGTGAACGCCATGCAACCTCTGAAGAGTCAAACAACAAACAACACCTTACCCCCTATTAGACTTTTTACAGGAACTTCTTCTCCACGCTCATAAAACGGAGAAACGGTCTGAAAGATATTGTTAATAGAAATGTTATCCCACAGCATAAAATCAGAAGAACAACTGAACGATTTTATAATACAAAAAAACGCAGCCTACTCAATGGAAAAGACTCTCCAGACACGGAGCCGAACGCCCTAACAGAGACAAATCGTCGTCTATGCTCTTTAAATGTCCACTTGGGGATTGTAAGTCCACAAAAACTCAGTATATAGGCAAGACAACAACATCTCTTTCCCCCAAGCGGTTAACGATGCATAAGCAACAGGGCTCCTTAAGGAACATATACTCTTCTCCCCAACCAAACCAGCACCAGAGAAACCTCAACAAAACACAGAAATCATGATAGTACAGGATAGCAGGCGCTGATACTGCGAGCACTACACATCACGAGAGTCAACACCAGCAATCAACAGCTCAATCACTGCACAAGCAATTTACCCACTTCAAGACTCTCGCTCCAATATAGAAGCATCAAGAAATATGGGCCAATAGGCCCTTCCGCAGTTACTTCCATTCATACCTTCAATTACCCAGTTAATATCCAGTTAATATATATATATATATATATATATATATATATATATATCTATAATATATATATATATATATATATATATATATATATATATATATATGTGGCCCTGGTGAGGCCACTCCAGACCGACAACCAGAGCGCAACTCCATAGTCTCCTGAGACTGATGGATGCCTACTACTACTATATATATATATTGTGGGGACA
>WNGS01163555.1:22916402-22928189 GCA_020271785.1 Procambarus virginalis
TTTATTGTGGGTGTGCAGTACTTGATGCCTGATCCTCGTAAGGCCCATTGTTCACCCTGTTCCAGAAAACATTATGTTGATTTGGGAGGCGTATGTATTCGTTTCCCGGCGGCGGAGTGGCTGGAAAAGTATGAGCAATTTGAGTAGTCTGTGTGATTGCTGTGTGTTAGTGTGTGAATGGGACCTGTGGTATGTTCTGCTATGTGTTAATTTATTGTGCACCCTTCAGGCCGTGTTATGTTTAGTTTCTCATGGCCCTGTTTATTGTGTTTCTTATATTTTTTACCATGCTTTGCGTGTGGCTATACCACTCACTGATTATCTGTTCCTCGATTCTGTTGTATTATGTGCCCCTCTGGCTAATGATGGTCTGTGCTTGTGCCTCTCCTTTTATTTCGTGCACGGCCAGATTAGTTGTGTATGTTCTTGTTTATTGTTTGTGTTGTTATTGTGCCGTGTGTGGCTTGTGTTTCTGTTTCTTGGCTTTGTGTGTATTATTACTTTTTTGTATTTTTGTTATCCATATGCTGTCCTATTTGTTATGATGTTTGTTTGTTTTGTTTTATGTGTTATGTTTTATGTATTGCTAGGCTGTTTACGCTATTTTCTCTTGTGTTCTGTTGATGTTTGTTGTTTTTGTACTGTGCTGTCGGTCCTTCTGGCCGGTGGTTTTTTGTTTTGATTATTTTGTTTCTTCTGTTCTTTTTATTGTATTTATTGTCTTATACTTGCATGCTTGCATGTAAAAAAAAAAGTAGAGCAGTTCAGGCAAGCATTTAATCGTCCGCTGGTGTTGATCGAGGAATTACAGGTAATGTTTGTCAGAAATGTCCTGAGAGCAATATTAATGCGTTCCCAAATGGTCTGATGTTTCTACGCAACTCTTGCAATGATCGATCAAGAGCATCGAGCAATTTTTTGTAGTCAATTGTACAGTTTTACCAAACAGTAAGTTTGCATTTTTGCAATACTTTTCGTATACCGGATGTATTGGAAACGTTGCACGTAGAAGTTTGAATGAATTGCATGTTCAATGGCAATTTCAAAGTCGAATGAGCAGTTCTTCCACCTGGTAGCAATATTGCAGCTGTTCTGGACGACGCAAGAGCTAAGGCTATGCAATTTTAGAATCGAATTGCTGCCGGAAACAATGTAATTAGGAAGGTTTTACCAGTTCCTCCTGGCGCATCCAAGAAGAAGATTTCTCCAATCCCATTATTGACAGTTTGAATTATTTGTTCGTAAATGCTTTTTTGCTCAAGTGTTGTCTTAGGAATATTTGATTGCACATACGACAACAGATCACCCATATTGTAATTTTGCTCACGACGCAATTCTACAACGAACGAAGCAGCAGCAGATCGATTCGGTGATGTGAACTTTGAATGAGAACTCTGAATGAGAACTTTGTTCGCGATTTCTAAGCACAAATCTTCAATCATTATCAACGCTTCGTTGTAGATTTCTGATGTGAAATCCATGTTCATATTTGAAATTTACTTGCTTATTCGAAAGACAATATCTGAAGCCATGTGCGATTTATATTTCTCCCATAACTGTGTTGGAGATGAAGAGCAACTGGTCAATATGATTACAAACAATGCACGAATTTGATTTGAATGTGACGTGTTTGACGCGTAATTAATGCACACATCTCAGTGTCTGTCGTTCGCCAATAAATTCAGAACTTGACATACACTACGGAAAGTGGCATGTGTGATGTGAAAGTGGCAAATCTCAATTGCTGGAATGACGTTGGACAGTGGCACATTTACCAACAGCACGCGAAGAAAGAAGCATTCATCTTGATTGGGATGCATGGTGTACAATTTGCTTATCTTAGATCGTTTGAATATGCCAGGTTGTCCATCGACTCGCTCTCCTCGTTTGCGTCGTTCAAATGATTTTCTACTCACATTCCATATGTAATACATAGCCACTTGCGAATACAGCAATGTTTTCGCAAACGCGTCATTCTGACATAATGAGAAGAAAGCAGCTAACATTGTAGCCGGTGGACTCATGGCTATTTGTTGCACATTTCCAGCTTTTAAATAAATGCGTTGGCCATTTTCTTGTTTTCAAAACAAAAATAAAAAATACTGACTAAATATTTCAATTTAACACAATATCACACAAACGAATTAAATCAAAAATGAAAATAAATCGAAATGTATGAAAGTTCAATTATGAATGCAATTTGAAACATTGAAATGGAATTGTAACAAAGTTTGTATTGCGTTTGTAGCTCTTTCATGCAACAAATGGCGCAGTTTAAAAGAAAAAAGCATGTTTTTACCAGTCATAGGTAATGCATCTATGTAGTAGGTATTTAAAAACATGCGCGTATTCGAATCGAACGTTGTGTCAAAATTTGAAAGCAATCGGTGAAGAACTTTCGGAGATTACAGCATGTGTTGCTCTTACGTCCAACAGAAGGCATTGTTTTTCAAAACATGCATGTTTTCTCCTGTCACAGGTGAGGCATGTATATAGTAGGTATATAAAAACACTCGCCTATTCGAATGCAATGTTGTGTCAAAATTTCAAAGCGATAGGAAAAGAGGTTTCGAAGATTTCCTTTACAGGAAAAACACTTGAAAAACACAGTTTTTCAACAAAAAAACATGTTTTATCCCTGTCATATCCGTGACATATATATATAGTATATATATAAAAACCCACTCGGATGCAAAGGGAACGTTGTGTGAAAATTTCAAAGCAATCGGTGAAGAACTTTCGGAGATTAGCGATTTGAACAAACGAACATTTCCATTTTTATTTATATACTAGCAGTACCCGGCCACGCGTTGCTGTGGCTCAGTAACGCATGTGCGTTGTTGAGCCACAACAACCTTCCCTGTCCCCCAGTCCTCTCCACCATTCCCCCTCTCACCTGTATCCTCAGCCTCTCAACCATTCCCCACTCCACCATCCCCTCTTCCTTCCCACCATCCCAAACTTCCCCGTCCCCTCGTCCTTCCCCACCATTACCTCCTCCCTTGTCCCCTCGTCCACCCCCACCATCTCTTACTTACGTCCTCTCGTCATCTCCACCATTTCCCACTCTCTCGTCTGATGCCTTCCCAAATGGTCTGATGTTCCCATCAGGAAATATAAGAAAAACCAGTTAGAAATGAAATGAAAATATATATATATAAAAAATAAACTGTACTCATGAAATTTACGGTATGGTAAACAACACAGCTCAGTTCCAACACAATGTCACACAAAATAATTCAATAAAAAATTAAATCGAAATCTATGAAAATAAAATTTATCAATTCAATTGGAAACATTGAAATGGAATTCGTGACATATTTAGTATAGCGTACATGTTGCTATTAAGTGCAACAGATGGTGCTGTTTTTCAAACAAGCAAGTTTTTACCTCTCACAGGGATGGCATCTATATAGAAGATATATAAAAAGACGCGCCTATTCGAATGCAACGTTGTGTCAAAATTTCAAATCAATCGGTAAAGAGGTTTCGAAGATTTCCCTCACATGAAAAAATCATGAAAAACACAGTTTTTCAAAATAAGCGTGTTTTTTCTACTCACAAACCTGACATCTATATAAAATATATATATACATAAAAAAAAACGTTAGGATGCGAATGGAACGTTGAGTGAAAATTTCAAAGCAATCAGTGAAGAACATTAGGAGATTAGTAATTTTAGACAAACGAACATTTCCATACATATATATATATATATATATATATATATATATATATATATATATATATATATATATATATATATATATATATATATATATATATATATATATATATATATATATATATATATATATGTCGATGATTTCTGTGTTGTTTGCTAAGATTTCTCTGGTGATGGTTTGGTTGTGGGAAGAGATTATATGTTCCTTAATGGAGCCCTGTTGCTTATGCATCGTTAAACGCCTGGAAAGAGATGTTGTTGTCTTGCCTATATACTGAGTTTTTTGGGGCTTACAGTCCCCAAGAGGGCATTTGAAGGCATAGACAACGTTGGTCTCTTTTAGAGCGTTCTGCTCAGTGTCTGGAGAATTTCTCATGAGTAGGCTGGCCGTTTTCTTGGTTTTATAGTAAATCGTCAGTTGTATCTTCTGACTTTTGTCTGTAGGGATAACATTTCTATTAACAATATCTTTCAGGACCCTTTCCTCCGTTTTATGAGCTGTGGAAAAGAAGTTCCTGTAAAATAGTCTAATAGGGGGTATAGGTGTTGTATTAGTTGTCTTTTCAGAGGTTGCAAGGCGTTTCACTTTCCTTCTTATGATGTCTTCGACGAAACCATTGGAGAAGCCGTTGTTGACTAGGACCTGCCTTACCCTACAGAGTTCTTCGTCGACTTGCTTCCATTCTGAGCTGTGGCTGAGAGCACGGTCGACATAAGCGTTAACAACACTCCTCTTGTACCTGTCTGGGCAGTCACTGTTGGCGTTTAGGCACATTCCTATGTTTGTTTCCTTAGTGTAGACTGCAGTGTGGAAACCTCCGCTCCTTTCCATGACTGTTACATCTAGAAAGGGCAGCTTCCCATCCTTCTCCATCTCGTAAG
The DNA here is from genome assembly GCA_020271785.1 of Procambarus virginalis. Classification (NCBI taxonomy): domain Eukaryota; kingdom Metazoa; phylum Arthropoda; class Malacostraca; order Decapoda; family Cambaridae; genus Procambarus; species Procambarus virginalis. Next base: position 22,920,970 of record WNGS01163555.1, read on the forward strand.
TGAAACGCAACACAGAATTCTGCTCAAATGCCTCCTTCAGCTCCTGCAAATGTCTGACATCAGGTACCTGTGTAAAAATGTCGTCATCATACCTGCAGTATATGGCCGGTTTCAAGTTCATGTCGACTAAGACTTTTTTCTCGATGGTACCCATGTAGAAGTTCGCAAACAGGACACCTAGGGGAGAACCCATGGCGACCCCATCTACTTGCTTATACATGTGCCCATCCGGGCTCAAGAAGGGTGCCTCTTTAGTACAAGCTTGGAGTAGTTTCCTCAGAATATTTTCTGGTATGTCAAGAGGAGTACAGGCCGGATCACAGAGTGTATCGTGATCCGGCCTGTACTCCTCTTGACATACCAGAAAATATTCTGAGGAAACTACTCCAAGCTTGTACTAAAGAGGCAACCTTCTTGCAGAATAGGCAGAGTGCAGAATAAGCACATGTGAAAAATAGAGAATGCTTAACGCGTTTTCGGCTAATTCGCCTTCATCAGAGCAAAGTAGAACGAAGATAAGACAATATTGCTGATCAAGCCTTTATATCCGCCTGGGCAGATCACCTGACCACCAAGAATAAGTGAAGGAAAGGAATTACAAGAAGGTAACTGCAGAAGGCCTATTGGCCCATACGAGGCAGCTCCTATTAATATCTCCAAGTGCCATACGTGTTAAACAGATGCTATATTGTTTTGACGTGCTATATTGAGGCTTAAATAGGGATCCAGCTTGTACATACCGGGGCTCACATTAAGGCTCTTGTTACAATGTTTGATCAGAGCAGACTCGATCACGTTTTGTTCAACAAAATCCTTACTTTTAACAATACATTTTGCCCCTGTGAAGTCGATAGAATGATTACATAAACTGGAATGTAAATACAATGCACTGGAATGCTGGGCTGTACGAATAGCATATGAATGCTGTTTTAAACGCGAGGAAAGAGATTTATCTGTCTGGGCAATGTAAACACATTCACACTCATTACAAGGGATGGAATACACACAGCCAGCTACAGACGAGGGCGAGTTCTTAATTAACTCCTCCTAAGACCGGAAAGCCTGTGATGAATGTTGATGTTCCTGTTAATGATCTTTCTCTCTTCAGTAAACACCTGTATCCTGGAACTATCTCTACCAACGGTAGAGATTCGGAGGGACGTTTCAAATTGAAGATCTTGAGGGACACAGCGGCTCTTCAGTCCATAATATTGAAATCAGCTGTACCTAATATTACCTACACCGGGGAAACCGTCCTCATCACTGACCTCACTGCTACCACTCCTTATCCACTCGCCAGAGTCCACCTGGACTGTCCCTTCGTGACCGGTGAAGTCCAAGTCGCCGTAAGGGAAAAGCTTTTTCCTATGCCTATTTTTCCTATTTCTGCCCGAGACTGTTCAACACGCTCCCGCTACACATAAGGGGCATAACTGGCAAACCCCTTACAGTGTTCAAGAGAGAACTGCATAAGCACCTCCAAAGGATACCTGATCAACCAGGCTGTGACTCATACGTCAGGCTGCGAGCAGCCGCGTCCAACAGCCTGGTTGATCAGTCCAGCAACCAGGAGGCCTGGTCGATGACCGGGCTGCGGGGACGCTAAGTCCCGGAAGCACCTCAAGGTTTCCTCAAGGTAAGGTATGCCTGGAGTGCAACTTCTCCTGGGCAACGACTTGGCAGAAGATCTGCAACCGTCCAACCTGATCATCATGGACAAACCCCAGGTGTGTACCTCTGTAATGGATAATCCCATCTTTGAGTATGTTCCAGCAGGGGATCAAGAAAGTGATGACGTTTCTCCTCCGGTTTTGGTGACCACCCATGCACAAGCTGCACGACCACAACCAGCTGACTCTACTGCTACCGCTGTCCCTCAAGACCCTCAGATTCTACCACAGAATCTTACTATGTTGGAGTTCCGTAAGTTACAGAGGGACGATCTTTCATTAACACCATTATTATTCAAGGCTGAGATTCAACCTGACAGTATCCCTGGGTTCTTCCTAGAGAACGAGTTGCTCTTCCGCAGATATAGACCCAGTAAGCTGAAGGAGGATGACGATTGGGACAATGCCGAACAACAAGTGATTCCCACCAGCCTACGGCCCAATATTCTACACCTGGCCCACGGAGCACTTTCTCACTATGGTTTTAACAAAACCTACCACGGAATCCGACAAGACTACTACTGGCCAGGTATGGTTAAAGAAGTTAAACAGTACGTACAACAGTGTCATACATGTCAGATGGCAGGTAAACCTAACATCTCTATCCCCAGAGCTCCATTAACTCCCATCCAGGTGCCTGCGGAACCCTTCCACAGACTCATCATACACTGTGTTGGTCCTTAACCCCGGACCAGTTCTGGCAATGCCTATATACTAACCATCCAGTGTCCTACCACCAGATTCCCCATAGCAGTTCCAGTAAAGAACATTACGGCTGCTACTGTGGTGAAACACCTATTGGAGATCTTCACCCAGTATGGATTTCCAAGAGAGGTTCAAAGTGACTGTGACACCAACTTCACCAGTGATCTATTCAAGGAGACACTGGAAGAGTTCAACATCACACAGGTACTGTCCAGCCCCTATCATCCTGCTTCACAGGGTTCTCTTGAGCGTAGTCATCAGACTATTAAAGCACTCCTAAAGAAATTTTGCATTGAGACCTTGAAGGATTGGGATAAACAACTTGACCTCATTATGTGCATTTTCAGAAGTCTCCCCAATGAGTCTCTAGGAGTATCTCCTTATGAGATGCTCTACGGACGTAAGTGCCGTACTCCTCTCAAAGCTTTTAAAGACTCTCTACGTAATGCCACCTTCAGTGACCCTCAGAATGTGCCCCAGTTTCTTCAAAACTTACAACACATTCTAGAGAGAGTACGTAAATTTGGTAATGACAATCTATTGAAAGCCCAGGAGAGGATGAAGACTCATTACGACCAAAGCAGCAAAATAAGAAAATTTAAACCAGGAGACTTCGTGTTGGCATATTTTCCTATCCCAGGTTCTCCATTGCAAAACAAGTTTTCAGGACCCTACCGCATCAAGGAGTGCAGAAACAACCACAACTACGTTCTTGAGACTCCAGATAGGCGGCGGAAGACCCAGTTGTGGCACGTCAACCTCCTGAAGCAGTATAAAGGTACTTTCCCCCATTGTGTTGGTAACTTTCTCCACCCTTAAAGGTCCATACCTCCACAGTGAGACATTCCCTGCTTCTCCTCCCGAAAGCACTAACACTGAGTCAGTGCTTTCCAACTCAGAAATCCTAACTGATCTTCATACCTATTTGCAGGACAATAATAGTGCACCTCTCATCAGAATCTTCAAGGAACATCAGAAGTTGTTCAGCAATGATCCACAAGAGTGTAATGTGGTTCAGCACGACATCCAGCTGCTCCCTGACACCCGGCCGATTCGTCAACCTTTCTACCGAATCAGCCCGAGCAAAAAGGAAGTTATGCGTGCTGAGGTACAGTACCTCCTGGATCATGGGCTGGCCACCCCTTGTGAGTCCCCTTGGGCCTCACCCTGCATCTTGGTGCCGAAACCACAAGGTAAAGTGAGGTTGTGTACCGATTATCGGAAATTGAATCTTGTGACTGTCAAGGATGCGTACCTCTTACCTAGAATAGATGACATCCTTAACGCCATTGGTAATGCCCGGTATTTATCCAAGCTTGACTTACTCAAAGGATATTACCAAGTGTGGTTAACAGAGCGAGCCAAGGAAATATCTGCCTTCACCACTCCCTTTGGACTTTACAGATACGAACGCCTTCCATTTGGACTATGTAATGCCCCGGCCACCTTCCAGCGAGCTGTCAACCGCGTCATCCATGGCTTAGATAACACCTACGCCTACTTGGATGATATCGTTGTAGCAACCAATACCTGGGACGAACATCTGCTCCAGCTGCAACGATTGTTCGCAAAGCTCCTGACAGCCGGCCTCACCATCAACTTGAGCAAGTCCACCTTTGCTAAAGGTAAAGTGGGTTATCTTGGTCATGTGATAGGGTGTGGCAGCCTAGCTCTGTTAAACATACACACTCAAGCCATCCAGCATTACCCACAGCCTACCACCAGGAAGCAGCTCCTGCACTTCCTTGGTCTTCCCTCCTACTGCAGTAGGTTTGTGAAGAATTTTAGTATGGTAGCGACACCATTGATCACTTTAACCAGTCCCAAGCAATGTGACGGGAAAATGTAGGAGTGTAGATGTTCGGTAGTCTTCCTAATGGCTGGTGTCAATGCCTGTCACATTTACAATAAAAAAAAAGAGACTGCTTGGCTGTTGTCTGTGGTAAATTAAGGGAAGACACGCAAAACACAAAGTATGAACAATGAAACTTTAATTAATTGGAAAACAAAGCAAAAATAAAGACAATCCCTTGGCTATGTACAGTGCAAACAAACAAGTCAAAAATATAACATATAAAAATAACTAAGTGGATAATTTACTCTAACAATAATATAAAGGTAAAATGAATATTATAGGTGCTGAGAATATGAGCGCTAGCTAAGAACCTCCACCTGATAAACAGGACGTGTATCAGTTAGTTGTTCACAGCTGAGAACACAAGAATATTCTGACTATGATGGCTGGATCAGGCCCAGACATCGACTCAGGTAGATGGCACTGAGGTGCAGGTGTGCAGGCGGCTGGTAACCAATCAGGAGCAGGTAGGCTGGGAAGGGTCGTTTGCTGGTTGACGATGGGTGGCGAGCCGATGTGGAGGGAGTAACCCGTCCTCCCAAATTCGTATAGTCAATATTGACTTATTAGTTACCTGCATAGGTGACATACTAAACATAATAGTTTCCCTTGAAAAGCTTCATAGAAAACACCGACCTTACCTAACCTACTTAGTATGTTAAAATAAGTATCTTATAGCTTCGTAATTACAATTGTTACTTAACCTATTATTGGTATAGGTTAGGTAATAATTGTAATTACGAAGCAATAAGATGCTTATCTTAACATACTAAGTAGGTTAGGTAAGGTCGGTGTTTTCTATGAAGCGTTTCAAGGGAAACTATTATGTTAAGTATGTCACCTATGCATATATTTAATAAGTCAATATTGACTATACGAATTTGCGAGGATGGGTTGGAGGGAGTGGAGTAGGGGGGTTAGGGTACGTTTTGCCTCCTGGTCAAACGTTTTGCGCTACTGGTAGACGTATCTTGAATGTAGCATTTTATTCTTGTAGATGTGTAAGTAACTTTATGTAGGGAAGAGCAGGCTCAATCTCTCTTGAAAGAGATTATCGTCACATATTGTTAATAGAAACGTTATCCCTACAGACAGAAATCAGAAGAAACAACTGACGATTTACTATAAAACCAAAAAAACAGCCAACCTACTGATGAGAAACTCTCTAGACACAAAGCAGAACGCTTTCAAAGAGACCAACGTCGTCTATGCCTTCAAATTCCCACTTGGGGACTGTAAGCCTCAAAAAACTCAGTATATAGGCAAGACAACAACATCTCTTTCCAGGCGTTTAACGATGCATAAGCAACAGGGCTCCATTAAGGAACATATAATCTCTTTCCACAACCAAACCATCACCAGAGAAATTTTAGCAAACAACACAGAAATCATTGATAGATACAGCGACAGCAGGCGGCTTGACATTTGCGAGGCACTACACATCAAGAAGTCAACACCAGCAATCACCAGCCAATTAATGCACAACTATATTCTACCCACTTCAAGACTCCGCTCCAATATAGAAGGATCAAGAAATATGGGCCAATAGGCCGTCTGCAGTTACAAGTCTGCCCTTTAACATATACCCATTGTTCCGTGTTCTGTGTATTGTTGAAAGTTTGTTTTCACCTTGCTATTGTATTACATCACCTCACCCAAATGCAGGTATAAAAGACCCAAACAACAACAACATTCAGTTATAAGTTGTGTGTGTGTAAACTAAATTCTTTGAAAATGTAATAAGTTTTACGAAACGCGCTCAAGTGTCGCGTCAGACTAGAAATAAAAATGAATTTGGGAGAATTGATTTTTCATTTACCGTCGACAGTAAAAAGAAACATGAGGAAGATCGAGAAAATTTGTGTTAGAATTATTAATCTTACTTTTTTGGTCATATTTAATAATTATATATATATATATATATATATATATATATATATATATATATATATATATATATATATATATATATATATATATATATAAAACCAAACGGGCAGACCAATACGGCAGCCATGGTCTCATCTGTCGTAAGACACAGGGAAAGATTGCTAGACACGAGGCAGTCAATGACATCATCAAGAGAAGTTTGGCTACAGCTGGGTGTCCAGCACAAGGGAACCCCAGTTGTGCAGACCTGACAACAGCCAAAAACGCCCAGATGGAGTCACCCTGCAGCCATGGAGGGAAGGTAAACAGGTCGTATGGGATTACACCTGTGCATCTACATTGGCTGATACCTATTTACGTTACAGCTCAGCGGAGGGAGGTGGGGCAGCCACCTTCAGGGAGACCCAGAAAATCCACAAGAACAGAGACCTAGAACGTTGTTACAGGTTCGTGCCGATAGGCTCAGAGACTCTGGGCGCCTGGGGTAAATGTGCACTCAAGTTTTTAAAGGAGGTTGGTGAGGAACTCATTCGGAAAACTAGAGACCCACGAGCAGCAGCAGTTTCCTGTTCCAGCGCCTCAGTGTCGCAGTGCAGAGGGGAAATGCGTGCTGTATCCTGGGTACGCACCCAACCTCCGAGGAGCTGGACGAGGTCTTCGAACGCTGATTGTTTAATTGTTATATATTTGAGTGTGTGTGTGTGTGTTCTCTGTAAACTGTAGCATTGCAATAAAACAAAACAAACAACAAAAAAATAATAGGGGTGGTAGGAGAAGAAAAGAATTAAGTATTCGGTGAGAATCCACAAGATCTTCTCTGAATGCTCTTTGTTTTCTTCTTCGAGGATGTGGGTCCCTGCAATTGCACCAGAGGTGGTACCCCTAATATATATATATATATATATATATATTTTATATTTTTTTTTTTTTTTTTTTTTTTTTTTTTTAAAAGTTTGTGAGGGTACCACCTCTGGTGCCAATGTGGGGACCCATAGCCTCGGAGAAGAAACAAAGACGTTTTCAGAGAAGATCTTGTGGAGTTTCTCACCTGAATACTTAATTTTTCTTCTCCTACCACCCATATTTTTGTATGTACACAT